>VDFB02000002.1:122748323-122922929 GCA_007258455.2 Sequoia sempervirens | reverse complement strand
ACTATAATTTGCATGAGTGCCCCCAATGAAAGTACTCAACATGTAAAATTCAAGTCAAAAATATAGGTACCACTAGTTTGAAGAACATTTATTAGAAGAGAGACAATAATCTACATGAGTGTCCCCAATGACACTAGTTGAATTAGATGGAAAAAAAATGCAAACATTAGGAACTTAAAGATACAAATGATGCATGATTCTGTATGAGTGAATAAAAATGACACTACTCAACATGCATGAAAACTACAAGTAAAAAATATAGGTACCCAATAGTCTCTAATCAAATTAAAATGGAAGGTCACCTCCAGAAATAGGAATCAAAGAATGTCCATATCGTAAGTGCTCCAACTCACTGAAATACATGTAACCAACCCCTGATGTATATTGCATCTAAAAGTACATAGTAACAATAACTAGATACATAGATCACTTGAACCACAAAACCATAGAAGCATTAGTACCAATAGTACAAACCCCCAATAATTCTAAAAAAGGGAGAACCATGATAGGTACACTGAAACTATGTGAAACCAAGAAGTTCATGTAGGAGAAACAACTTGCAAATAAAAGTGTGTGCAAACTAAGGCACACACGCATGAGGCAAGAATCATTAGGATTCACTACTATCATGGAAGGAACACCCACTTTACAAAGTTTTGAAGGAAAACCAAAGGAAAACATCAACCCCCCCATGGCAATTTATATCATAGTGCAAATACAAAAGGCATAACAAGATGTGGAAAATCCCCAAAAAAATACACTAGAATGGCACTTTATGTTAATGTGTCTATAAAAAAAGTACATATAGTGTTGCAAGATGGTGTGTCCCTTGGTCTCCTTTGTGTAGTGTGGCACTTGGGTTTGTGACATGGCTTAACTACCTCCTATGGATCTTGTATAAATTTGGTAGTTGTATCAAGCATTAATAGGTCAGTCTTTTGGTGCAACGACAACCACCAATGTAATAATTGGTATCATATATGAGGTCATAGGTTCAAACCCCTCGCTTGCACTGGGGGGATTGATCCAAGATTGTGTGTCCCTTGGTCTCCTTTATGTATCATGGTGCTTGGGTTTGTGACATGGCTTAACCACTTCCTTTGGATCTTGTATAAATCTACTAGTTGTATCAAGCATTAAAAGTCAATCTTTTGGTGCAACAAAAACCACCAATATAACATAAAATGGAAGCCCATAATGTCCAAAAAGGACTACATGCTAAAAATATAATTCTCTAATATAAAATGAGTAAACTGGTAGCACCATGATGAAGTCCACAAGAAAACATGCACTTTTAGAAAAATGGCACACAAAAAGGAGTCTGGATATAGAAGATATGGCCTGTCGAAATCTCCATAATGAGAATTGAACAACAACAACACTAAGAAAATTGAAGTTTGGAAAAATACAAAAGTCAAAACTAGAAAATATATGTACCACTATGAAAAGCTCAAAATTATACCTAGTTTCAAAAAATATTGCACTAGAAAAGACCATCGTATGGACGAGATATGGCCTCTAGAATATTAGGTGCAAAACTAAAAAGCACAACCGAGAGGGGCTAAGTAGGGCAAAAAAGACTCCTCCACCCAATTTTTCAAAAATACCTCCAAACATAGAGGTCTGCCAAATTTAGTGTGCTGATAAAAAAATTCTCTAGGTAAGCTGCATGTGATAATACAATGAGGGTTGAGTGATATATAGGAGCAACCCTAATAATTGCTCACTTCAGTTAACAAAAAATCAATTAGTTAACTTAATAAAGATCTCCTAAGTTTAACTTAAGTGCATGGGAATAAATTAGACTAATAATCAATATAAGAGTAATTAATTATTAGCTAATACATGATTACTCTAACACTTAATGTAAGTGGGATACTTTTAAACTATATTAACTATATCTATTATTCTTGATCTTTCATACTTGTATGCATATATAAACTTTAGTCTCTTGTTAACCACTTCATACAAGTGCTTTCAAATTTTATTGTAGGCATTGACTCTATAGTCCAATGAAATAGGAACCAATCTAGATGTTTAAGGATCAAACACACATCTATTTCAATCCTATATCTTTATCCTTAAGTAATATAGGTCCTACCAACTTATGTAATGTGTTGCTATTCACCTTTTCCATATTTCATGCATGCTTATAATTAATTAAATTTAGGGATCTACACTAGTGGGGATTCTAAGCTACACATGATTTAAGTAATTTCAAGGGGATTCATTTTCTATGATAAATAATTATTCACATCTTTTTATGCATGTACAATCTTATTATTTTCTACTTAATTGATGTTTTATGGTTATACTTGTAATAACTAATATGCTATAAAATTAGTGAAAAATATTTAGATTTTATTGTACATTAGGTGTGGTTACTCATATCTTAAGTATTATTGAATGTTTATATATTTAATTATCCTATCAATTACCTTAGGGAACACCCCTTGGCCTAGAAAGACCTAAAGAAGAAGAGATGTTGTAGCTGTATACATTGGTCCATTGTTGCCACTATTTGATCAGAAGTCTAATCAACCACCCTATGTTCACCTTCCCAAACCTTAGATTTTGGAGTTATCTTTAGGATTTTGGGCTACAAAAATTATCATCAACACTTCCAACCAATACTTTTTTAATAAATTGGTTTACATGATTGCTCATATCTTCTTTTAGTGAATTTTGTCTTATTGTAGTTGGCATATCTAATGGTTTTCTATTTAACACTCAAATATATTTAAAATATCATTTGCATACTTGATTTGAGATATAAAAATCTCATCATTTTTTGGATTCATTTTAATACATCAAGAAAGTATTTCATCAAACCCAAGTTTGTCATCTCAAACTCTTTCTTCATTGTTGATTTAAAAATTAAACTTAAGAAATTTTTATTTCCTTTAAAATTAAATCATCTACATACAAGAAAACTATTAAAATTTCATCTTGTTTTATTTATTTGATGTAGAATGTGGGTATTTTCTACTATTTTTGAAACCAATTTTTAAGGAATATGAATCTATGCAACTATAACAAGCCTTAGGTGGTTTCTTAAATCCATGTTGAACGTTTTTCAATTTGTAAAATTTGTTTCCTTGACCCAAATTTTCTAATTTATTTAAACCTCTTCTTCAAACATACTATTTAAAAAAAATACATTCATTTCATAAGATTCTCAATTTTAATGTTTTTTATTGCTAAAATTGCTCCAATCATGTCCACTCTTAACATAAATTAGAATTTGCATTACATTCATTTCATAATATTCTCAATTTTAATGTTTTTTATTGCTAAAATTGCTCTAATCATACTCTTAACATCAATTAAAATTTTCAATATAATAATTTTTTAAATTTTGCGAATACCTTTTTGTAATTAATCTTGTTTTGTTCTTCTCAATTTCACCATTTGCATTGTATTTAGCTTTGTTTTACCCATATGAATATAATTACATATCTTCCTGCTAAAATATTTTCTAATTACAAAGCCTTTTTATGAATTATATCAATTTTATCATCCATAGCTTTTATGAATTTACTATTTTTAATTTATTCCTTAAAATAAATTGGATCAATCTTATAAAGAGAAAATAAAAAACATATGTTTCTTGCTCATTTCTTTTTACTTTGTATATTTATGTCAAGATTTTTTTCTTCATTTGGTTTTAGAGTTCTTGTACTTAGAGGTACTACCAATGGAAAAACATGGTTGTTGATTGTGATAGAGATGCTACTAGATATAAATGGTTGGTTTGTGTATTTCTCATTTAAAATTTCTATTTTTGATTTTTATTGTTCAATATTATTTCCTTCCCATTTCTATGCTTCATCTCCATAAAAATTAATATTCCTAGTGGTTATGAATTATTTTTTTATTAGATTATACTTTGTATTTCTCTCTATTTCATAGAAATGTATTTGTTTCCTTTATCATGCATTTGTTTCTCTCCTTGAATACATGTGCATATTCAATGAATCCAAAAACCCTTATAAAATTACTCTCCATGCCTCTTGTAGAATCAAATCCTGTAATTAAATATTTAGTAATTAAATTAAACAAGCTATGACTTTAGCCTAAAATATATTTTTAATCCATTTTTCTTTTATCATACTTGTTTTCATTTCAACTATTGTTCCATTCTTTCCTTTGTCTAGACCATTTTATTGCAGTGTGTAAATTCTTGTGAATTAATTTTGATTTCATTTAGCTTGCAAAAATTTGAGAAAATAATGAGGTGCACTCTCCTCATATATTTATCTTTAATAATTTAAATTTATACCTTTATTTTCTTACGAATTATTTGAAATATTAAAATACACCAATGTTTATGATTTTTTAAAAAAATAACCACATTTTTCTATTGAAATCATCAATGGATGCTATGAAATAGTTATTGTTCTCAATTAAAGGGATTTGTATTAGTCCATGAAAATTTTTATGTGCTAAATCAAGAGGTGATCTTCCTCTCCAAGATTTTCTAAAGTTAAAAATACATCTTTGTGGTATTTTTATAGAATACATCAATCACATTTATTGGGACACTTTGTCATAGGAAACCCCTTTACTATATTATTTTTATACAAGAAATTCATCCCATTAAGATTTTAATTGACCAAATATCAATTGTCACAACCATGATTGATCCCTTATAGTGTCTTTAAAAGAAACAAATTACTTATTGTGTATCCTTAATAGAAACATTCTATTGCATACCATTAGCACTTTTATAATTATCCTATTAATTATTTTTATGAAGTATAATGCATGCTCCATTTTCAAAACAAACTCTATAACCCTTTTGTACTAACCAGAAGTAATGCTAATTAATTTATTCTTCAAACCAAAAACATATTACTTGTAGACAATAAAATAATTATTCTAGTTATCATCATTACTCTAGTATTATTCATTAGTCATAATCATCTCATTGCATATCATTAATTATCTTTAGCTAACCATTATTATCATTAACTATTCACATTATTATCAAATTATCATCCTAGATCATTATTAATAATTATCCCATTCATTAAATCATATAATTATCATTAATAATTTAATCAAATAATTCTTTATTACTTAGTCGAAACAATAACTTCCTCATGTAATTATTCATTTACTAAACTAATAAATTAATTATTATCCTCGTATGAGTTTGAAATGGAAATTTTACTCAATAATTTTAATTAACAAATCCACCTTTCTAAGCTAACTTGTATAACCAACAGAGTTAACTATTGATATTTGATCAATTATTTACCATCCATTTAATCTTCTAAAAGCCTATAAATTCCTTCTTTCAATCATCATTTTTATCACAAATATTTTATGTAAAATAACTCTTTTAATTTATCATTCAAAATTCATTTTTGTTATGATTTTGAGTTGAGGATCCATACATCTTGATCATTTGTTGAACATATACTTCACAACAATGGATTTTATGATAGTATTTTTCAAATCTATTGTTTTTTTCTTTGTGTTAACTTAATTTTATGCTCCATGTGAGGTTTGCAGTAATTTAGAATAGGAAGATTGCTTATTTTATTTTATTTTCTATTTTATTTACTAATATTTTACTTAAATTTTGGTGAACCCAACTTGAAACATGATTTTCCTTCATCTAATATTGGTGATTGTGATTTTTTTGTGGCTTAATATTGTAGGTTTTATACTTCTCAAAGATATTTGAAAGTGACATTTTACAATGAGATTTTCACTACAAAATGGACCTCACAATTGAGTTTGAAAGGTCTAATACATGAAAATTCATATATAATATGACATTCTTTAGTGCACAAAAAATATTTTTAATGTAGAAATTCTATTTTTTGGGCTCTTTATTTGGTAATTCATATATTTGCATAGATTTATACTTTTCATACTGTACTTTAATTGATTCACATTTTAAATTTTATTAAAAAAAAAATTATTTCACTTGATATTGTAATATTTCTTTCACAAAGGATTAACCCCCTATCTAAGACTCCTCACCCTCTTTTTTTCTTAAAACAACACTATTTATTTAAAGTAGAATATCTTTTTTCTTATATAACAATTTCTTTTTTTAAATTACACATTGGAAAGTTAACTCAAAAAAAATTCTATGCATAAGATGGTTGTTATATATTCTACCTAGATCTTTAGATATAATAATTAAAAGATAGCCTTTTTTCAATCTTTAAACATGTTGGTACAACCAAGATCTCTGATTAAGTGTTGATATCAACAAATCTATGAAATTAAGAAACAATGAATACAATGTAAAAAATGGAATGAATTGAAGTGTGTGAAATCCTCAAAGAGGATGATGTGCATCTATGTTTAGATGAGTTTTAGTCACCATAGGAGTGCTCAACTTAAGATGGCAACAAGTTTCCACCAAGTGGTAAATGAGGAATGCCACACAACCTTGAAGAGTTCTACATCTTCAAGTGACACATCACCACATAAGGTGGCTTAATACATAAAGTAAAGTAATCAATAAAATAATAATTATTTTACTTTCACTCGCCTTTAAGCTCAACTTGTGTGGGTACACAAATGGATGGGTCCCAAAAACTAGGCCTAATGATGTACCCATGTACAATGAAACTCTCCCAAAAAGTGGAGAAAGGTAGAAAACCTAGTGGAAAAAAACTACCCTCCAAAATGGAGATGATATCTAACAAGACAATATAATGAAGAGAGACTTAGAAGGATCCTAAAAGATGATGAAATTATCCTTATGATCTTCTACTGGAAATAACCTCTAGATGCTCCAATGAAACACCTCTAAATTTTGATGCAGGAGGAGATAGTGGAGGAGATGAACTATCCATACTCAAAGTGGAAGAATGAATTAGTGAGTATGAATCTAATGGAGAAAAGTGTGAAAATGTATAAACATGAGAGAGTTAATCAAGATCACCCACCACAACAATATTTCTTCTCTAAGAGTCTCAAATTATCACTCAAGTTGATGTAAACTCAATTAGCTTTCTATATTTTGTAAGTTGATAAATGGAAAGAATGGCATTTTCCAATTCAGGAACAAACAAGACATTTGGGATTTTTTGATTGTGTGCTCTAGCTATACCTTGACCACAAACACATATGAAAGTGTTATTTGCTAATTGTACTTTGCTTACGTCAGAAGGATAAAAGGAAATGTACACTTTTGGATAAGGATACATATGATGTGATGCTCTTGAATCAAGAACCCATTTACAATATTTGAACATATAGTAGCCATTAGTACCTTTCCTTTAGATGCTAAACTAGATGAATATTCACTGGTGGAGATAGGAACTCCTTGTTTCTCAATTATATACTCAAGGTGATGTATCCTTTTCCTCATATTATCTTCAATATGCCCAATTTTCTTGCAAAAAGCACACTTCACTTTTTGTGTTTTACCAATGTTTATTTCTTTGTCCTTTTGTTTTGTTGCAATATGCACTTGTGGATTTGAATGTTGCATTTTACCATATAAATCAATTTTTATTTCTCCTTTTTGAGATAAAAAAACAAATTTCAGAGTGATGGCATAGTATAGCATGCAACAAAGGCATTATTCACTGCATGGAAGGTAGAAACAAACATTTAATATTGAGGGCCCAATTTTGACAAGATACTTAGGACCAGTTGTTCATCCTATTTTTCAATTCCACTTTGTTTGATTTGAAACATTATATAATATTTTATTTATTGAAGAAATCTTGGATTGTGTTGAAGTCTTGTGGATTAAGACTTTATCAATTTATTTTCCAATTTCAATGTCCTCTCATAACATCTTTCTTATGAAAAAAATTCTAATATTGTCCATGCATCATTAGGTTTTGTGGTAGAGTTAATGTGGAATAGAATATTAGTAGAAATAAATGTACATAGTTTACCATAGGCTTCATAATTACAATTATATCACTTTCATTTCTCAAATACTCTTGTAGGTTTGGGTTCCAAACCCATAGTGACATGATGCAAACCTAATTTCTTAAGTTTTATCTCCATTGATATTTTTCATTCATGGAAGTTAAATGGAGTTAGAATTATATCCATTTTGAAAAATAATACACAAGACCCCCCTTGATAATTACTTTTGATCCCCCTAGATTTTGACACTTTATAACTTTTAGTGCATATAAATTTTTTAAAGTAACGAATAATGGCACTTCATACTTGAGTGTAATATCATTTCCTATGAAATGTGCAAGTGATATTAAATTTTATGAGAGATTTACTCAATGTGAGTAGCTAATAAAAAAGAAACAATAACCATGTATGCCTAATTTTTCACTTAGAAACTATTTTTTTTCCTTTTACAAGAGGAGACAAAAAATTGTGTTTAAAAACACAACTTTTGCATTGTCTTGATGCTAGTTTTTTCAGCTCAAAAAGATCTTTTTGATGACTATTCACAATTATTTTTTTTAATTACCATTTGAAAGTGAAAAAAAAAGGGAAAAACATCCCTCTTTGCAACATTTGAGTAAACCAGATGGTTTACTTTTTACCACTAGTAATTAGCAAAAAAAGTGTTGCAGCTTGAATAATAATGTTGTGATGACAACAAGGTTTTAGATGTAACATTATAATTTTTGGTTACAATTTTAACACATATACATCAACAAAATTAAATTATTATGAATACTACTACTCTAAACCACTAGTATTGACAACATCTAACATAATATGTTAATATATAAAGCTTTAACAATTTGAATATAATTTTTTAAAATAGGTGGCAAACCATTTGAAAATTTTATGTAGTTGTGAAAATTGTTGACCAAGTCTATGTAGGAAGTGTAGAGAGCACTAAATGCTAAGGAGTCATTAGATGAGCTAACTTCCTCTAATACCATGTTAGTGATCAATGAGCTATGTGAGTTTGGTAGTCTTCATGGTTTAAATGTTGAAAAATGAATGCGTGACCCTTTAGGGGAGATCTCCCTTTGTTGGGTTTTGACATCTTTTTCCTATTTCATTAAAAAGAGGGGGGTTTTATTAGATTTGGACAAGATATATGATTGACTTACAACCTGAAAGGTGATTCAACCTGCCCTTGACCAAATCTAAAATGACCTTAAAATAAAATAGAATGATTCAATTGACCTAATGATGCAAATTACTATTCTGATGCAAATACAACAAATTTGAGATATCACAAAGAAATTTGGACTTTAAAAATCAACTGAGTAGGAAAATGTGCACCTAAGGTACAAATTTGAGCTTGATTATGAAGGATGTTTCCTCTGAGGGTGCCATTTTCCTTGTTGACCAATTTCAAATCTATTTTCGTAGTCCTCTAGTACTAGATTAGAGCTTCTGTTCTTTTCTTGTTGCACTATCAGATAATTCTATAACTTAGTTTTCATGAGTTATCAAGATGTAGGGTTTGATTGCAACAATGAATCCTTGGTCCTCAAACTTCTTCCAATCTTCTTTAGACATAAAACTTACACATTCAAAGAGAGAAGAAAGGTTGTTCCATTTAGGGGCTTGCCTTAGTCAAACCCCATGTTAGTGTTTTTGCTTCCACAATGGCAATGCCAATGATAGAAAAGCTATCCTTTTGAGGGATAAGGATAAATGATAAAAATGAATGATGAATCAACAATGGACTACAACTCACCACCCTTCAATAGCTTTCTTGAAGGACTGAAGTCATATAAATCTCCTCAAGGCTTGGATCTTGCTTCCTTGAATTTTATG
This sequence comes from Sequoia sempervirens, assembly GCA_007258455.2. Lineage (NCBI taxonomy): Eukaryota > Viridiplantae > Streptophyta > Pinopsida > Cupressales > Cupressaceae > Sequoia > Sequoia sempervirens. Next base: position 122,913,233 of record VDFB02000002.1, on the reverse strand, counting down.
GATCTAAACAGGTTAGTCTTCACAAACAATGTGATAACATAAAAATGAATACACTCACATAAAATTTTACATGATGTTTGGATCTTGAATTGCTACAATAAATCATTGAAATGTTACTCTTGACAATAATTCCTACTCAATAATGCTAGATATCTCTTTTTAGTTTTTAAATGATGCAATTATTGAACAAGACAACTGAGAGGGGAGGTAAATTAGTTGTCACCAAACTAAACGCTTTAATAATTTACTAGAACAAGATCTTAATATTGCTTAACTGATTAAACATTAAGTGCAAAAATTGAAAGTCATCACATAAACATAGTAACACTAGATTTACATGGAAAACCCAATAAGGGAAAAACCACTGTGAGGATTAACTCACACTATAGAGAATATAAAAATGATCACAAAAAGGCTCACTACCTAAAATAAGGACTCACTATCCACAGGGCTACAACCCAGAGATACAAAAGATGACTAACTTCCAGAATACAAGAGTTATGGCTCACTTCAAAAAGTATGAACTAATGGAATACACCTTCCTTGTGTTGATTTCAATTCTAGATGAAGCTCTATATAAGCAGTACTACTTCTCCCAACAGTCTCTCAATAATTTTGTTATGATCTTTAACTGATAAATCAATAGACTCACACCATGCACATACACTCTATTATCTTCGCTTGCTTTGCTCACTTTGCTCACTTTGCTCTTCTACTCTCTCTCTCTCTCTCTCCTTTTTTTAATCTTTTCTGGAGAGTCTCATATATATATGGGTTAAGTGCACAAAGATGGTTCCCAAAAAGGGGGATTAAGTGGCCACTTTTTTTTTTCTTCTGAAATCAGGAAATACTGACCTTGGATGTGAAATTGAGGATAGTTACACTCAAAATTTTGAGATGGAACAAAAAAAAGGATCGAAGTACTCTAAGTCTACTTTCTAAACTACTAATTTATTTTGAAAATGGTTGAGATTAAGGGGTTCAAAAGAGGGACGTACACAAATTGGTGTTGTTTTTGTCAGAAAAACATAACATAGCAACTCTTGTATGACCCTAGCATGGTGAACATTTCTTTAGTATTTTTAAAATAACTACAGTCAAAAGTTAGCTAATAGTATGTAATTGTTGCACGATTTTTATGATAAATTTTTAATGAATATTTGATTTTTTACTAATTTTCAAAGTGGACACTTCCTGAAAAATAGAATTTTGGCCATGCTACCCCTACAAATTTTGGAAACTAATTGAATTTTTTTTTATAAAAAAATTGTAGAATGGAGTCTAGTTTCTAAAAATGTAATTTATTTGAAATTTTGATGAATGGTTAAATTTATAATGAAAAAAACACCAAACACTACTTTTTACCAAAAAAGAGACACACAAACAAAAGAAATTATGGATGAAAGGCTTATCATTATTAGAAAGTGAAAAAAATTACATCGTTGGATAGCTAAGAGAGAACCTAACATTACCCAGATGTTCGATTTGTTTGATATTGAACCGTGTGCAATCATGACGGTGAGCACAAACCTGATTATGTGAAATATTGTAAAATTTGAAAAAACATGTATCTGTTCATTGGGAATTCCCTCCAAGCCTTTGGGTTTGTATTCTAAGGAAAATACCAATCCCAAGGCTTGGGGATTCCCAAAGCAAGATATAATGCGCACGCGTTATATCTCATTTTTGACATGGTTTTTTGCATTTGTGGGGAACATGTCTAGCAAGACATAATGCAAGCATGGTATAAAATGCTCGCATTGTGTATTGCTTTATGTTAAATTCTACTCTATTGAATGTATGTTTATATATTTGTATGTTTGTATGTACATGTATGCTTGTATGTAATGTATGTATGTATGTATGTATGTATTCCTAAATGTATCAATGCATCTATATTGTATATATGCCTATATGTATGTAAGATTGTATCTACACATGTACATGTATGCTTGTATGTATGTAGGATTGTATGCACATATGTATTATGCGTGTATGTAAGTATGTATGTATTTATGTGTGTCTTTAGAGGGAGGGAGAATTTTAAGAGGGGATCAGCAGAATCAAAATCACGGATCCATCGAACTGGGGATCAGTTCCGTCCGCGATCGAGATCGAACATCGGATCTCAATCAGGTCATCAACATTTCAAAATCTTTTTTTTTCGGGCATCCGAAATCAAATAAATCAAAATCAAAATCCAGGCAATCGATCGTCAATCAAAGTCAGGATCAATCCGATCAAATCAATCGGATCGTTTCCGGATCAAGAGAAATCAAAGTCGAAAGAGAAAGTAAAAGAGTGAAGTAAAGGATTGATTGAATGAGAGGTCCATAGAAAGAGGGAGAGGGTAGATAGAGACAATTAGAGACGGTAGGAGAGAGGGATGGAGGGAGAGGTGAGATGTATAGATAGAGAGAAAGTGATAGGGGTTGAGGGTATAGGGTTGAGGGATTAGAGTGGAGGACCCATAAGTTTGATGGTTTCTAGGGTATCAAGGTTTAAGGGTTGAGGGTTGAGGGATTAGGGTCAATGGTATAGGGTATTGGGTTGAGGGTATAGGGTAGAAGGTTTAAGGGTTTAGGGTTAAAGGGTTTAGGGTTAAGGGTAGAGGGTTTAGGGTATAGGTTTGAGGGTATATGGTTGACGGATTAGGTTGATGGTCCAATGTAAAGGGTAGAGGGTATATGGGTTGAGGTTTTAGGGTTTAAGGATTGAAAGTTGAGGGATTAAGGGTTGAGGGTTGAGAATTGAGGGTTGAGGGTTTAATGTATAGGGTAGAGGGTAGAGGTTTTAAGGGTTGAGGGTTTAATGTATAGGGTAGAGGGTAGAGGTTTTAAGGGTTGAGGGTTGAGGGTTTAAGGATTGAGGGTTGAGGTTTAAAGGTTGAGGTAGAGGATTGAGGTATAGGGTATAGGGTCAAGGGATTAGGGTTGGGGTAAAATGTATGGGGTAGAAATTTATAGGGGTCAAGGGATTAGGGTTTAAGGTTGAGAGGATTGAGGTAGAGGGTTGAGTTTAGAGGTTTGAGAGTTAAGGGTTGGGGGTTTTGGGATTAGGGTTGAGGTCCAAATGCATAGGGTAGAGGGTATAGGAGTTGATGGATTAGGGTTTAGAGGTGGAAGTATGGGGTTGAGGTTGAGGGTAGAGGGTGGGAGTGAGAGAGGTAGATGGTTTTAATGGTTTTGGGTTTAGGGTTGAGGTTGAGGGTTTAGGGATTTAAAGAGTTAAATGGCTAATAGTTCTAAAGTTAAAGGATTCCGGGATTGAAAGAGATGCGATACAAAGAAAGGAAGAGATAAGATGAATAAAGAAATGGAATGGAAAATAAAAGATAAAGAAATTAGAAGAAAAGGAAAGAACAAATATAGATTAAAGAGATCATAGATAAAGGTTAAAGCTCGAAATTCGAGTTAATGACTCGGAGTTAAAGAGATCCGGAAATAATGGAAGTTAAAGGAAATTACTCGTTAAAGTATTGAGATTAGGGATTAAAGTCTCAAGAGTAAAGTAAAATGAAATGGAAGTAAAGATTGAGACCTATAGGGTTGATAGTTTAAGGTATTAGGTTGAGGTAGGCGGGTAAACTGTGATGGAAGCAGTTTAAGCATTTAAGGTAGAGGGTAGAGGTTTAGGGTTTAGGGTAATGGTTTGAGGTCTACGTGGTTGAAGGTTTAGGTTTGAGGGTCCAATGTATAGGGTATAGGGTATAGGAGTTAGGGTTGAAGTTAAGGGTTGAGGAGTTAGGGTTGAGGGTAGAGGGTATTGGTTTGAGGGTAGAGGGTAGAGGGTAGATAGTTTATGGGTTTAGGATTTAAGGGTTGAGGGTTGAGGGTTGAGGGGTTGAGGGTGAAATTGGAAACCACAACGGCTGTTTGAAAATGGGTCCAAGAAATGGGGTCTCCCCACTGGGAGACCCCATTTCTTGGACCCATTTTCTCAAATAGTTAGGTTGCCAATTTCACCCACTAGCTTTCCAATTCGGTGAAATTGACAATGTAGTGGCCTATTTGAAAAAAATGGGTCCAAGAAATGGGGTTTCCCAGTGATTTACATCACCGAGAGACCCCATTTATTGGACCCATTTTTTCAAACAAGCCAAGTTAGGTTACCAATTTCACCCACTAGCTTGCCAATTCGGTGAAATTGGCAATGTAGTGGCCAATTTGAAAAAATGGGTCCAATAAATGGGGTCTCCTAATGATTCATTGGAAAATGAGTCCACTTATGCTTTTCTAGAAATTTTGAATTGAATTATATTCCTCTTAGTCTACTCTATTCTTCTTGCTTGGTTTTTGGATCCAAAGTTGTAAATTACCACCTATAAGTCTTCTCCAAGTCTCTCTAAGGCTTAATGGGAACTTTGACAACTTTGATTACTTGAAAATTTTTCTCCAATCTTGCTCCTTATGAAATATGCAACCTAAATTACTAAATCACACATAAAGGAGAGGGAAAAATGTTGTGGGGTTAGTGAATAGGGGTTTTCCTTGGTCAAACCCCTTGTTGGTAATTAAACCTTGAAATGAAAGCCAACTATGAATGGATAATGATGAATGAACAAATAGAAATATTGCAACTCACCAAACCATAGCAATAAGGTGTTGCGATTTTTCTTTGAATGGCTACAATGGATGTGGTTCTTGAATATTGCTTGAATGATGTTGATCTTACTTGAAACACTTGCTTGGATCATGAAATCTACATCACAATTGTTAGCACAATAACAAACATGATGAATGCAATATTTGACATGATGATTGGCACTTGAATGCTAATCTAAAATGCTTCATAATCTAACCTTGAAATGCTCTTGAATGCTCTTGTGAATTCTCAAATTCTCTTGTGAACTCTCTTGAATGCTTGGTGTTGAATATGAGTGAAAGAACCTTGTATTTATACTCAAGTATGCAAGAATTCCCAAAATTAGAGCACTACAAGAAGACATTGGATCTAGGAGAATAAAATCCTCCTAAAAATTCAAATTAAATTTGAATTTGGTCCATACAGGACTCATATTCCCAAGGTGGCGAATGAGTCCCATCAAGCATAATGTATGGGACCAAAAATGAAAAGTGCTTAGAAATTTGTGAAAACCAGTTCGGGGCCAAAAGATCTAGGTGGGACTCATTTTCCCAAGGTGGTGAATGAGTCCAAAATCCCTAAATTTGGGCTACACGAGCCAAAAACACCTAAATTATGATTGGTTACTGATTGGTTTCAGGATTATCCTCGAAAAGATGCAATAAATGAGGCTTATGGATGCAAAATGGGGCCAATTAAAGAATAAGAAATCCCAATTATTAATTATAATCCTAGAAAAGTGTGAAAGTTTGTTACAACACTTTAAAACATTTCAAATAAGGTAATATTAATGTTTATTTTGATCAAAAGTAGATTTATTATGTTTAATTATGTGATAAAACCCTAGGAACAAGGTACCATTTATGTTCATTAATTCACAAGGGCCCAAGACCTAATGTGAATGTGTCATCCACATTGAACTCTAAATCAAGGCAACATTAAGCCAAAATCCACAAGGAGGGCCCAAACAAGTGTGAAAATGTAAAGGGATCCATTTCTCTACACTACATTTAGCCCCCACTTTAGTAAGAGGATGAACTTGCTTCAAACTCACACTAAGGTAGACATTCATGCATCAAGAGGGGATTGAAATGTATCAATTCTAGTAAGATGAGACAACAATGATCAAGAAGGGTGATCAAGCCCCCAAAATCAAGATCCCATGACAAACCAACATAGGCACAAAAGAACAGACATTAGAATAATGTAAATAACAACAAGGCACAAGCATGCACTATCAAAGATGAAAAAGAGAAAATGTAAAAAGATAAAAGAGAATCAGATCAAGATTCAACCATTTGTCCATCATGATGTGGATAAGATCTAGGCTTTTTGTCCAAAAAAAGGAATACTCACTCTGAGGAAATGAAACTTCTAGCTATCCAATGGGAGAGAATTCCTAAATGGTTAGAAACATACAATAATGGCTGGTATGCACTCACACACACACAAGTGGCTATGGGGAAAGTCATGCCTTGGTTGGGCTTCTCGCTCAAACCATATGAAATTTATACCCCCTAATAACTTTAATAAGGCGCCACACAAAAATGATTTTTGAGCTTCATGAGGGAAGCAAAACCTCATATACTTGGGGCTCATGAAAAAACAAGATGGCTCCATAGGCATGCAAGTTGTGTTATGCAAGGTGGCCATATAATCAACAAATGAAAAAATGCAACATGCAAAGAATGTTCAAATGATTCTTTCTTAGTTCATGTGAGGTCTTTAACTTAGGGAACATTGTGCCTAATATCTCCAACAGAGGACCAATCAATGAATAGAAGATTCACAACTTAGGGGATGTAGTGTGTTGCATCAAACCACTAAGAGGAATGTAATATGCTAATCTAGAGACATTCTCTTGAAATACATCACACCCTATGTCATCCAAAAAGCAAGAAATGCATTGTATAAAGTAAGAAGACTGCACCAAGAACCAAGAAAGAAAAATGCAAAAGAATAATGCCAATGTATGCTCCCATTTTAAAGGAATTGTGAAACACCATGCTATGAGAAATTAATTTAAAGTAGCAAATGAAAAAAATGAAAACAGAAAAGGAAGAAATGAGAGACAACTTGGAAAGCCCTATGCCAAGTCATATGTTTCCAATTAAAGCTACATCATGCAATAGAAAAGGGAAAGAGAGGGGTTCCCCCTAAAAATGAGAAAAATAAAGGAGGATCTATGGATTGGGGGTCAATATGTTCTTTGCTGCAATATTTTTAAGAGAGCTTGGAATGGTCATCATCCCCCAAATACATAGAACTAAAAGAATGACACAAAGAGAGTGAAAAAAAAAGAAAAACCTTTTAGGTCAACATGGAAGATACATGAATTTCTTGATTCCTTGCATCATCCCCAAAAGAGAAACACAAGACAAATGAAAAAGAGATAAAGAAAAATAAAAGGAAAATCCTTTTGGGTCAACATGGAAGAGACATGAATGTCTCAACACCTTGTGTCATCCCCAAAAGGAAAACACAAGACAAATGCAAAAAGGATAAAAAGTGAAAAGATAAAAAATTTACAACATAGAGAAGAATGAAGGAACAAATAGAGGAATGTCACAAAGAGAGAGAGAACAAAACATCATGGGGGATTACATTACGCACATGCAATCACAAAAAAGAAAATGAAAAAGAAGGAACCAATTCAAAAGTCTAGTAAGACACATGCGAGTCAACCTATGAGCAAGTCATTCACCTCCCAGTCATGTTCATTGTATACCAAAGGTGATAAACTAGCCAAAGGGACAAGAGAACGTATTGTACTAGGGGTAGGACCAGGTTCAACACTCTTTGTCGGAGATTTGTCATTTGAGCTCTTGGAAGAGGAAAACAATTTATTCAATTTATTATGCACCTCTTCATTGATTTTCCTAGGGACAACACTAGGAAAACATTGTCATACTAGGGGTAGCACCAGGTTTAACACTCTTTGTAGGAGATTTTTCATTTGAGCTCTTGGAAGAGGAAAATAATGTATTCAATTTATTATGCACCTCTTCATCGATTTTAGAAACATTTTCATAGTCATCCAAGTTAACCATAATAGAAGGTTGAATGATAATGTCCATGGAAGAAATAAAATCTTGTTGTGGTTGTTGTATTGGGTTGTTTTGTTTCGAGACAGGGGTAGAGTCATCATGCATTACTTTGGTCAGGTTTGGATCTTGATTTTCTTTGTTTAACTCATCATGTAACCTACGAGCAAGGGCACAATATCTACGCCTATGCTCTCTGTCACCTCTATTTATTTTAGTTTTATTTTCAAGTTGTGTTTGTGTAGGAATGGGTTTAGCCACCATAGGTTTCTTTTCTTCCCTAAGGGGAGGAACATAAGGAACCATGAGAGGTTGTTTGACCACCTTCTCTATGAATTTGTATACTTGTTTTACTTTAGGAGGTTTGACAGGGTTGTTCTCATTGTATTTGGTATTTTGTATGAGGTAGGTGAAAGTGTTGTCTTAGGTTGGTTTTGGTTGTTTGGGACTTATTTAGGTTCAAGCATTGTTTTGTCTAGGATGGTAAGCTTGGTGGTGGATGGGGAAATGTTTCAGAGGGATAGTTCTATTATCTTCTTTTCCTTGAACTTTTGATAGGACAAGAAAAATAAATCTTCTCATGGTTTTATAGGTTCCATAGGTTCGGACCAAAATACATGTAAGGAAAAATTTCCTTTTGATGACAAATGGTTGAAGCCACTATGGTGAACAATGAATATTTCATTGTCAAAAGGAAACTTTAAGCATTTATGTACGATTGAAGGGATAGATTTCATGGAGAAAAGCCATGGGTGGCCTAGCTTCACATGAAATTGGTCTAACTACGGGATGATGGAGAATGTGACATCTAATGTGTTTGGTCCTATTTGTAATGGTAAGGTGATTGATCAAATCATAGGGAAATCAAAACCATTATGTGTCTTGATCCATGCTTTAATTTTATTGTATATGTCTTGATAGAGCTCATGTAAAAGTAATAATTCCTTGGTGATCACATTCTCTCCACATGTAGGATATATTAGTATCTCATTAGTGGGCTTTTCAAATATACAACTGACTATGTAGAGAGGACCATCAGGTGCATGTTTAATTATATCCTTAGAGGAGAAAGAAATGTCAAGAGGATTCTTAGTTTTCCCTTATGTTGAATTATTTTTATCACTCCTACCATTTCATCTATAGGATTGATAGTATTATTTTGAATAGAATCATTGTTATCATCATCTGTTTCAAAATTCATCACATCATGCTTTGTAGTTTTACTGGCTTTGACAAGTGAAATATTATTTTTTGGCACTAGGTTGGTGAAAAATTGCAAGTTTTGGTTGGGAGGGGAAAAAAAATTATTTCCTTGATCACTAACACCCCCAATGGATAGACAACTAGAATCAATGAGGTCTTGCATGAGATTTTTAAGATGCTTACAATGTTCTATCATGTCCATTTTGTCGGTGATAGTGGCAATAATCATTCGATTTAAATCTCAGGGCTAAAGGCTTATTACGGTTAGGTGTTTTTATGAGATGCAAGGTAATCATTTGTTGGTCTATAAGTTGGGTCATGGTGTTATGAAAGGTATTAGGTAAGGGAGTGAATTGTATTTTTAGGTCTCCATAGCTAAAGGGTACAATGGCTTTGACAGCAGCTACCTGGTTATCAACATTCAAAGTTGGTTGTTTAGGGGGATTGAATTAAAGGAACCCTTTATTTTGTTTTCAAAAAGGTTGGAAATTGTTTTGGTTTGTAGGCTCTAATTTCTCAATTCGGCTAGAAGTGGACTTTGTATCTCGACTACTAATTGAATTTTGATAATCACGAAGGGTAGTACACAAGTGCATGAAGGATGGTAATTTCATCATTGTAAGCTTGTATTGAATTTTACTTTGAAAATTTTCTATGAACATATTTTGAAGGTGAGGGTCAGGGACCTTGACATCGATTTGGGAATAAAGCAATTGATAGCGTGAGATAAAGTCAATTATCCTTTCTTCCTCTTTTTGCTTGCATCTCATCAAATTAGCCAAGGTCACTTGGGAGTCATATGCACTTGGAAATGGTTTACACATGCATCAACAATTCATTGAATGAGCAAATTGAGTTATTCGGTTAAGAATAAAACCATTCCAAGGTAGTATCTTTCAAGGACCTAGGAAAAAGCTTTGCCAACAATTTATCATCAAGGAAAAATTCACTACATAAGGTCGTATAGGAATTAACTTGGTTAGAAGGATCTCCCTTCCCTCCATATTTCTCAAATCTAGGTACCTCTACACCTTGTGGCATTGGTGTTCACAATATCTCCAAGGATAATGGACTACTTTTGACATAATATAGGTGGACCATTTTGATTTTGTTTTATGGTAGAGATTTGTTTTTGAAGGGATGAAATAGTTTGGAAGATTTGATTAATGAGAGGGTCATTTCTTGTGTTACGAGATGGAAGTAACAAAGGTGGATGGGTGTATGTGTTCGTAGGATAAGTGAATGGGATGCTTATAGGTGGTAAAGTGGTAGGAGATATAATGTGTGATGCCAGATAGGAACTAGGGATGCTAGTAGGAATACCCAATGAAGGAATCACATTACTAACTTATTACATTTTTTTGTGACTTGAGGGTTAGTATAGGTATTTATTGAGGCTACTATTGTGGGAGGAGGGATTTGAGTTCATCCTTGACTTGCAACATTTCTTATTGGGAAAGGAATACTAGTGGTTGAGGGTAGATGTTTCCCAAAGATTTGAACTATATTTTTCATGTCAAGTCCTTCACTTTCAAGCATATGATGAATGTTATCTATGGCGGGAATGACAGTAGTTGAAATGTTGTCATTTTCACTTGATTTTGTAAGTACGCTAGGTTCTCATGTATGCAAATTATGTTTTCTTGCGAGACACTATCATTCCATGGTTCAACTTGCATACTATTTGAAGGAAAAAAGTTATTAGAGGTGTTGTCCATGCCTAGTGTACTAATGTCAATGCTAGGAGTGAAAGAGCTAGACGACCCAAGATCCATAATGATTGTGCTATTGCGGGATGACATGAGTCTCAAACTTCATCTCACTATATAGTATTATCAATAAGACACCAAATACTCATACAAAGGTTACTAAATGCAGGGTGAATACAAATACAATGTAAGCTAAGTACAATGAAATGCTTATAATTGAAATTATGGAATCTGAAACAAAAAAGAAATAACAACATAATTTGTAAAAATTTTGAATTGAATTTTATGCTTTTTATGTTTTTTGGTCTATGTCTAAGATGAAAATGCAAAATTTGAATGATTTTCAATGAAATTTGATGCAAAAATGCAAGCTAAATGAGCTTTCACTAATGCACAATTTGAAACCCTAAAATGCAAGTTAACCAATGCAAATCCTAATGCAATATTAATGCAAACAAGATAATGCACTCCAAAAAAAAAAAAAAGGTATTCTAAATGTAGGTTCACCAAAATGAAAGGTGGAAAATTGGGCCTCCCTCCTCCACCCTTGATTTGGGCCCTAGAAAGGGAAATTTTCACTCAAGAACAAACCCTTGATATTTATTTGCAAAGGAGAAAGAAATATTGCAAGAGGGTTGTTCTAAGGACTAGGAATGATCTAATGAGGGGTTCACCACCAAGTGTAAACTTGGAAAAGATAATGAAATGCAATATGAAATGTAAAACCCTAATTGAATGAAAACTAACTCTAAGTGACCTAGAAAGATGAACAAAATGCAACAGAAAACTCTAAGATAGAAATTGTGCAATTGGTAAACTAAAGAAGGAAAAATGTAGGTTTGGATCACTGAAAAATATGTTGTCAAGGTTGATTGGGACTCATTCACCAAGCTGGGAAAATCAGCCCAGTTTCTAGGAAAATGTGTGGGAATAGGTTTCTGCCAAAAGGGTGTCTAGATCTGTAAAAACCTATATTAGCCCTGTACAATGGGACTCATTCACCAATAGTGGTGAATCATTCCACTTGTACTTTTCTAGAAATTTTGAACTACATTTTTTTCCTCTCATTCTACTCTACTCTTTTCGATTGATTTATGAATCTAAAACTATAAATTTCCACCTGTAAGTCTTCTTCAAGTCTCTCCAAGGCTTAATGGCAACTTTGACAACTTTGATTACTTGAAAAAATTTCTCCAATCTTGCTCCTTATGAAATATGCAACCTAAATTTGCAAATCACACATAAAGGAGAGGGAAAAATGTTGCAAGGTTAGTGCATAGGGTTTTTCCTTGGTCAAACCCATTGTTGGTAATTAAACCTTGAAATGAAATCCAAACATGAATGGAGAATGATGAATGAACAAATAGCAATGTTCCAACTCACCAAACCCTAGCAATAAGGTGTTGCAATTATGCTTGAAATGGTTGTAATGGATGTGGTTCTAGACTCTTGCTTGAATGATGTTGATCTTACTTAAAACACTTGCTTGGATCATGAACTCTACATCACAATTGTTAGCACAATAATAAACATGATGAATGCAATCTTTGACATGATGATTGTCACTTGAATGCTAATCTAAAATGCTTGGCAATCTTCCCTTGAAATGCTCTTGTGAATGCTCAAATGCTCTTGTGAACTCTCTTGAATGCTAGGTGTTGAATATGAGTGAAAGAACCTTGTATTTATACTCAATTATGGAAGAATTCTTGAAATTACAACACTATAAGCTGACATCAGATCTAGGAGAATAAAATGACACTAAAAATTCAAACTAAATATGAATTTGGGCCACACAGGACTCATTCTCCCAAGGTGGGGAATGAGTCCCATTAGGCATAATGTATGGGACCAAAAATGAGAAGTACTTAGTGTAAGAATTGGCTATGAAGGTAGCCACCCAAGATCTAGAGGCCTAATAGAAAGCACAAAAGAGAGAGAAAATAATATGAAAAGAATAAACCATATTCAGTGTCAATAATATGAGATGATAGAATGGTACAAATGTACATAGGAGACCCCTTGGTTATATAACCAAGGTGAGAACATAAGAGGGCATAAGATTATGACAAGTGTCGTAATCTTATGACATGGGACAACAATGAAAAGTTATCACTCCACCTAAAGTGGGAAAGAGATAATGTGATAATCACCACAAAAGGTGGATCACCCACAAAAGGTGGAGAGATATCACATGATGTGTCCACAAAAGGTGGAAGTGATGAGGTAATGACATGTCAAGTCCACCAAAAGTGGAAAATCTCCAACAACCTCCTATTTGATCCCTAAGTAAACTTAACTAAGGTGTAATTATGACCTAGGACAAGGTACAAGACATTTAATTACACCAACACCCACCCTTAAGTGCAACTTAGGAAGAATGTACACAAATGCAAACAATGCAGGATGGGTCCCAGCTACTAAGCCATGTTAGGTACCCATGTACAAATGCAATGAAATCTCTCACAAGTGGAGTAAAGATAGAAAAACCCAGTGGGAAAAAACTACCCCCCAAAAGAGAGATGAAATACAAAGGCCTATTAACATAGCATGAGAAGGATAAAACCCCATGTGAGGAGAAATTCCCCCCCATACAAGAGAAGAAGAGAGACAAGGTAGCCCCCCTTCAATGTACAATGATCACCCATGGAAGATGCTCGAGAAGGAATGAAGAAGCTGCTCCAAAACTGTCGAACAACGTTCCTCCCCTTGGGAAGAAACAATACCAAAGGTGCATGAATGAAGTCTCCCCAATCCACAAGTGAAGAAGGAAGAACCCTCAAAGTGTAAGAAGTCTTTGAAATCTACTCAAATGTCCCTGTGTTGATGCTGAAAGATGCCTTCCCCAAACTATGTGAAGCTGCAATGGTGTAGTCACTTCTTGAAACTTGTGAGAACCCCTTTGCAACAACACTCTCATCTGGTGAAAAAGACAACTCAAGATCTAGCAAGGATGTAGGTAGAAAATACTCCAAAGACAATGTCTCCTCAAAAGAGAAAGTGGCCTCCTCCAACTACTATACATATGCATCCACAATCACATCAACCTCGAAAGACTGATCATGTAGAGGAGGGTTAGAGTGTTCTCTTGCAACAACTGAAGAAGAATCACCTTCATCAAAGAGAAGATGTAAGTAATCAAATGTGTCTCCCAAATCTGCAATGTAGGATTCCACAAACAAACCACCAATTTTTATCAAGTAGTCATCCCATGAAGCTACTGCTGGAAGACAAGGTATGCACTATTGCACTAAATCACAAGGTACTGAAACTGTCAAAACACAAGTATCATCAAGTACATCAGTCAATGTAGGAGATGGAGTATCAACAATAAGTTCAAGAACCTCAAGACTAGTGAGCACTCCAAGATTCAAGTAACTATACTCAATCTCCTCAAGTGTGTCCAGACTAGGGTGAAACGAATCATCAATAGGAGAAAAATATGAGAAGGTGTAGAACCGAGAACAATCATCAACCTCCCCAACTGCAACAAGAGCCCTGCTATGCAAATCCTGAACAATGAAAAAATCTGGTGTGAACTCTACACTCTTTCTTGAACCACTATGTGTAATCTGATAGATGGAAAGGATGTTCCTTGAAAAAGTAGGCACACATAGAACATCATTAAATGCTCCACCTTCAATGTCAATAGACCCCTTCCCACAAACTACCAAAGAAGTGTTGTTGGCCATCAAAATGGGTGGTGATGAACAAGAATCAAATGAAAAGAACATATCCTTGGACGAAGTCATATGTTGTGATGCTCCTGAATCAAGGATCCACCTATCTGAATTGGAATCTACAAAAGCAAGAAATGCTTGCCCCTTATGTTTCTCATATTGAGATGATGTAGAAGAAGGAGAAGAGCTTGATGTTGTTGCCATGAGAGTTGTTCCTTTTCCCTTAGAAGAAGTGGAAGGGGATGGATCCTTCTCTTGATATGCAGCTGGCAAGTTGATGTTGTTCTTCTTAAGGATGTGTTTCAACTCATCAATTTTCTTAACATGACAACGATGCTCATCATGACCAATCCTTTTGCAATATGCACATGTTGGTTGCTCCCTCTTGTCTGAATTATTGTACTTCTTTGAAGAAGATGAAGTTGAGCTTTGTTGTGGAGGAGTGGATTGTTTGTTCTCTCCTTGTGGCTTTGGCGAAGATTGCTTTTGGTCCTTTCCTTTTCTTTTCTTATTGTTTCCATGATTGACCACCAATGCTCTTGAAGTTGAAGACTTTAGAATGCCCATTTTCATCAACTTATTTTTCTCAAGAATCAAAAGATCTGTGAGAGCCTCAAAAGATGGTGTTGTGAAGTTACTTATTGTCAATCTTTGAGTTTGAAAACTTGAAACAAAGGCTGCATACTCAACTGGAAGTTTGTCTAACAAGTTGAAGACCAATTAATCATCCTCTTTTTCAATACCACAATCTTTTAGTTGTGCTCTTAATTCATTTGCCTTAGTGACATAATCCTGAATTGTATCAAAATCCTTGGGATCAAGGCTTAAGAGATCATGTTCAAGTTTGTATCCCTTAACCTTATCAACCTTTCCATACAAAGTAGCAAGCTTATCCCAAGCTTCCTTAGCTGTAGTACATTTATCAACATGGAAAATGAGATCATTTGAAATGAACTTTCTTAGTGTACCCAATGCCATAGAAGTTTTAGTGAGCCAATCCATAAATGCAATTGGATCTACCTTAGGATCTGAAGGTGCAGTTATGATTCCATCAATGTAGTGAATTAAACCTTTTTCCATTAGTTTACTCCATGCACGTACTTTCCATGTACCATAATTATGTGCAATTAAGAGTGGAACTTTAGATGAACCCATGATGGAATGCAAGAGCACAAGAGAGAAAATATGAACAATCACACAAGAGACACCCCCCCAAATTCACTCAATCAAAGTATCCCCCCACAAAAGATGATTTTGGCACTTTATAATGTAGTGCGTGTACAATATGCCACTTGCAACTTGGCTAAGTGGGCTTATGATTTCTGATTTAAAACTTGCCAATAAAGAGGCTGATATCAGACTAGAACAAATAATCAAAGACCTAAATTCAGATCTATGCAATACAAGTGCCAAATAGTCCAAAAAGGACCATATGCTGAAAGTAAAAAATCCACTCAAGATCACTTCAAACTGATTGCAGATTCAATAAGTAGACAAAAAATCATGCACTTTCAAAAAAAATAGCACATGAAAAGGAGTTCGTATGAGCCTGAACGAAGCCTCAGAAATTGCAGAAATGGTGACAAGACAAGTACAGTGTTGAGAAACTGAAAATTATGGAAAATATGTCCACCAAAATCAAAAAATAAGTACACCACTATGAAGTACATGAAAAATTAGCCCAAATAAAAAAAAATTGCTTGAAAAAAGGAGCAAAAATGAGCAAGATATGAAGCTCTAAAGTTGGACTGCAAAATCAGAAACTCCATTGGAGAGGGGGGCAGAAAATTTGGAAATCCCTGCCAATGTCATGCTGACGTCATCAAAACATGAGCTTAAATTTGATGGTCATTTGGCCGTTCAAAGTCTGATAGGGCTTAAAAATTGACGCCCGTTTGGACGTCGCTGAAGCCATTGTACTTGTCAGAAAAATTGGACAGAATATTCTACCCGGTTGCCTGTATATGTCGTTGCCGGAATCTTTCCGACAAACGGAATATTCTGGCCAGAGTTTATTTTTAGTGGCTGCGGGAGATTTGAAATATGCTGGCTGACTATTTTGACTTTCCAGAAAATTATTGGTCGCCGCCGATAGTGAAGCGCCCGCCGGTGGTGATTTCGCCGACCGCCTGTGTGCGCCACGCGGTAGGGCATGTACAAGGTACCTACGGGTACTGTCAGTACCTGCAATTGTAGGTACAGTCTGCGACAGTAGACTTAAAAAAATTTGATATATTTTTTTTTTATAACAAATACAATTTTTGATTTTTTCTTTTTGATTTTTTTTGAAATTTTTTTTACAATAAAAATTTATAAATGACAATATAGTCATAAAAATTTTCTAACTTTCCAATACAAAAAATAAATTTGCGAAATTATAATACATATTTCGCAGAATATTATTTTTGAAAATAATTGCCCAGATCTAGAAAATTTTAACAAAGCCCTATATATATATATTTTTTTGCCAGAAAATATTAAAAACTGGAAATTTTCATAACTATAGAAAAAATTTAGAAAATTGAAAAATACTCCAAATTGGAGAAATTTTCAGATTTGGAGCTCCCATATCTGATTTCAACTTAAGGAAAGGCAATCTTGACTGAAAACAACCTCCTGAACGCAATGGTGGGCTCAGATTTGGCGTAGGATGCTCCAAAATGCTGTTGCAACATAAGGCCAAAAATGGAATCCTCCAAGAATCTCTCCAAATGACTAACCAAAGGCTCTCCAATAGCTCTGATACCATGTAAGAATTGGCTATGAAGGTAGCCACCCTGGATCTAGAGGCCTAATAGAAAGCTCAAAAGAGAGAAAATAATATGACAAGAATAAACTGTATTCAATGTCAATAATATGAGATGATAGAATGGTACAAATGTACATAGGAGACCCCTTGGTTATATAGCCAAGGTGAGAACATAAGAGGGCGTAACATTATGACAAGTGTCGTAATCTTATGACATGAGATAGCAATGAAAAGTTATCACTCCACCTAAAGTGGGAAAGAGATAATGTGATAATCACCACAAAAGGTGGATCACCCACAAAAGGTGGAGAGATATCACATGATGTGTCCACAAAAGGTGGAAGTGATGAGGTAATGACATGTCAAGTCCACCAAAAGTGGAAAATCTCCAACAACCTCCTATGTTGTCCCTAAGTAAACTTAACTAAGGTGTAATTATGACCTAGGAAAAGGTACACGACATTTAATTACACCAACACTTAGAAATGTGTGAAAATTGGTTTAGGGCCAAAAGATCCAAGCGGGACCCATTTTCCCAAGGTGGCGAATGAGTCCTAGATTCCTAAATCTAGGCCACATAAGCCAAAAACACCCAAATTATGATTGGCTACTGATTGGTGTTAGGATTGTCCTTGAATAGATGCAATAAATGAGGCTTGTGGATGCAAAATGGGGCCAATTAAAGCATAAGAAATCCCAATTATTAATGAAAATCCTAGAGAAGTGTGAAAGTGTGTTACAACACTTTACAACACTTCAAATAAGGTAAGATTAATGTTTAATTATGTGATAAAACCCTAGGAACAAGGTACCATTTATGTTCATTAATTCATAAGGGCCCAAGACCTAATGTGAATGTGTCATCCACATTACAACACTAAATCAAGGCAAAATTAAGCCAAAATCCACAAGGAGGGCCCAAACAAGTTTGAAAATGTAAAGGGGTCCATTTTTCTACACTACAACAACAAAAACAAGGATTGTAGTGCTTTGAGTCTACTTTCTAAACTACTAATTTGTTTTGAAAATGGTTGAGATTAAGGTGTTCAAAAGAGGGACCCACATAAATTGGTGTTATTTTTGTTAGAAAAATATAACATAGCAAATTTTGTGGGAACATAGCACAGTGAAATTTTTTTTAGTATTTTTAAAATCGCTTCAGGGAGAAATTAGCTAACATTATGTATTTTATGCATTATTTTTTTGATAATTTTTAATGAATATTTGGTTTTTTACTAATTTTTAAAGTGGACACTTCCTAAAAAATAGAATTTTGGATGTGCTACCCCTACAAATTTTAGAAACTAGTTGAATTTTTTTATTTTTTTAATATTTGTAGAATGGAATCTAGTTTCTAAAAAAGTAATTTATTTGAAATTTCAATGAATAGTCAATTTATAACAAAAAAAAACACTAGTTTTTGCCAAAAAAGAGACACACATGTAAAAGAAATTATAGATCAAAGGCTTAACATTGTCAAAAAGTGAAAAAATTACATCATTGGATAGCTAAGAGAGAGCCTAACATTACCCAGGTGTTCATTTTGTTCATCATTGAAACACGTGCAGTCTTGTCAGTGAACATGAACCCGATTATGTGAAATATTGTAGAATTTGCAAAAAAAATGTCTCTGGTCAATGGGAAAGTCCTCCAAGCCTTTGCGTTGGTATTCCAAGGAAAATACCAAGCCCAAGGATTGGGTATTCCTAAAGCAAGATATAACGCGAGCACGTTATAATGTGCTTGTGTTATATCTTAGTTTTGACATGGTTTTTGTGTTTGTTTAAGACATGTCTAGCAAGACATAATGCGATGCGTTATAATTTGCTCACATTATGTCTTTCTTTATGTTAAATGCTACTCTATTGAATGTATGTTTTACCATTGACACATTTATGCCTAAGCCAAAGGAGCTACCACACAAGAGAAATGTCATTATTTATAACGTGTTCAAATGCTTCAAAGACTAATAAGAAATATAAATAAAATGGTTGGAACAAGATATAACAAACATGACTGTAAAATAACATATAAACATTTGGCACACAAACAAAAGATGGATATATTGTTATACCCAAATCTACTAATGTAATAATCAAGGAAGTACCAAGTTGATGAAAAATCCACACTTGAAATGCAAGACAAGGCACATAATGTAGTAAACAAAGAAACAAAACAAAAACAAGTATGGATGCAAGCATCAAAATTAGAAATTATTTTATTAACAAAAGTATTTACTAAGGGGCCTACCTTACATGATGATTCAAGCCCATTACAAGAACTATTATCAAGTGGTTGGTTTTGTGGATTTTTTGGTGAATAGAGGAAAGATGACGATCTATTGGATGATGATGGATATGCTCATTATATCGATTGATCAACTTTCACTTATATGATATTTTGAACACATGTTTTCCCTTTCCCTTTCTTATTTCTTCAACTCCTACATGATTTTATTATTGTTTAAATTGAGGGGGCTACACCAATTCCAATTTCTTAACAATCCTACACATCATATTTTTCTTTTCACCTCATGTTTGCATAGATTGAAGGGGCCATCTTGGTTCTAACTCCTATAAAAACCTACGAATAATGTTCTTATTTTTGGTCTCATGCTTGTATAGATTAAGGGGGCCACATTGGTTCCAAGTCCTCGACAAACCTATACATCATGATACCCTTTTTTTCTAGTGTTTTTTTTATGGTTTCATGGAGTCCAACTTGCTCACTTCTTCATGGCAACATTTCTAGTGCCAAAACCTCACATATTGATGCCCTTTATACATGAAATTTATGCTCACTAAAATACAAATTACTAAAGATATTGATTTTATGTTAATATACATTTTTCTTTTAGGTTATATTAATTATTTGTGTGTGCAAGTTGGGAAATGTCACTCTTACAAAACCAAGAAAAAAATATGAGACATCATTGTATCGCCTATCCATATTTTGTTTGCTTATTACATTATTGTTTGAACATTACTTTAGCATGCACAATTCAAGCAACTCACATTAGTGTCAAGTTTGGGTCAAAATTCGTAGAGGACAAATATGCACATCTCACCCTTTTACCCTCTTATTTTACACCTTTTGGCCTTGTCATAAATACATTTATCCTAATGTTCAATATATCTTATTTTGTGCATAAGTTGACATCAAGTACAAACCTATTATCCATCAACCTATTTTTGAGCCCCAAGTGATTTGAAACAATTCTCATCACAACTATTTGTATGACTTGGATTAGATGCAAGTGTGGATTTTCCCCTTGGAAAAAATTGCACAACCTTATTCTCCTAATTCAAATATCTTTTCCTACTTTCCTAAACCTAACCCTTTAGAACATTCCAATTGTTACCTATCAATTTATTTGCGAAATATTTTGAGTAGAGTACTATAGATCTTGTATTTAAAAGAAAGGTCTCATTTATTAGTTTAACCCATCAACTAATCATATCATATTATTGAAACACATTATCACAAAGCATTATTCACACTCTTACATCATTTCTTACATTATAGATACAACACTATTATTTATGCACTTGTATTCATTTATGGTGCGCATTCAATCTTTGTACATTGATGTAAGGGTTTTGAATTGTTATCAAGGAGATTTTCAATTCTCCCTTTGAACACAACAAACCCCCAAGATACTTTTCAAAACTCTCTTTGTTTCAAATAGAGTACTGTTATCACCAAGATTGCACCCGTACTACAAAACCTTCCAAAATTCTGCAATCCGATGAAACATTGGAATAGTTCTAAGTTGTGGGTACCCTATGATGAAACTAAACCTCTAGATTCTAGGTTGGTTCCTATATGATGATCAATTAGGTACTTGATTGATTTGTTTTGAGAAAAGGGTAAGAAGGAATGAATTGAATGCATGAACTAAAATTAAAACTTCGGTGATGCACCTAATTGGAAATCTAAACTACAACTTAATTCACAAATGATTACTCAGTACCCTCTTTGCACAACTTGATCTGATAGCCTAATCACTTGAATGTTTTATACAAAGGCCTTGATTGAATACAATTTTGAGGGAAAACACTTAGTTTTCATGACTAACTGACTAATCAATTACATGCATAGTGTATAACCAATGAGCTTAAGATAAATTGCATACATATATTTATGAAAGGAGATAGAAATATTAAAGGTTTTAAAACTAAAACACAATAATCTTTCGATCGAATCCCGCACAATGATGATGCCTAGAATCTTGAAGATAAAACTTGAAAATGCTAGAAACTGAAAGGAATTTTTCTACAAATTATAAACTTAACTAACCTGTAAAAGCTATTGCATAATTTATTAAACTATGAAAACTGAGTTACATGAAGTCTCTTTGCTGAAGGAAAAGGCAAAAAACAAGAACCAAGGAAAAAAAAGTCTTTTCCTTAAATAATAAAGGCATGCATAAAGCATCCAAGAGGTGAAACTCCATGTGAATTGAAAGTGAAAATATCTCTCTGAAGCCTCTCTCATGAGAAAAAGAGAAAAACCTTAAAAAGAGGAGTCAAAATTGGATGAAAAGAGCCAAAAAAGGCTCAACTCCTCTCAATCAGTTAGATTGATGGAGAACTTAAAATTGCATGGAAAAGACCTTAGTTTGACTTCAAAGTGCATGAAAAGCATCTTTAGTTGCATCTCTTCGCATGATTAGTTAACTCAATCACAACTCAAACATCAATCCTCTTCAGATATTTGCATGATTTGAAGTAAAGGTAGGCAATTTAAATAATATTAAAGTAATTGATTAAGAATTACTTTAATACATGTTATGTATTTTCCCTCACTTCTACGTTTTCATGACATCTATTAAAGAAATTTATAATTTATTTCTTTAATGTTGTTTACATTATTATCTCCAACTTCAAAACCATGCAAAATTGTTAAGAAATAGGGACAAGTTTGAAATCAAGACATTACAAAGGTATTTTAAAGGAGATAACTTGGAGTTGGCTTTACAAATTTGCAAATTTTGCATAAAATATCAAAAGGTATAATGAACACCTAATGCACAAATTTTAAAATAATGCAAAGCTTTAAAAATAAGGAAAAAAGCCTTAAGTGAAAGTTCAACCATATTAGGGTAAACAAAACCCTAAAAAACTCATGGCCAAGCATTCATTTTACTCTTCTTAGCATGAAACAACAAAAAATGGGTGTCGCCATATATGATCTTGGACTAAAGCATTCATGAAGTTTTGATGGAGATTTACTAGACTTGACCATGCCATATTTGAGTTATCAAGCTTTTCTTGGCTAGAGATCAAGTGGTTAAGGGTTTTTTCCTCTGTATTGTTGTGAAAGAGGAGTGATTTTTGCTTGTTTATATACAGAAAAATTGAAAGAAGCTTTCAAAGCTCTGATTATTTTCATAAATATGTTCCTTGTTCAATGTTTTTTCCTCATTTCTAAAAATAAAAGGTTAGAAAACCCTCCTTTATTCTGGTTTTTGAGCACTTCAGTTATCTCTATTAAGAGATCATGGCTACGACTTTAGCATATCCTGATGTGTTCTTTTGTGTTCTTCTCTATTGGTGCAAGAAATAACTCTTTAATGCTTTGTAATGTTAAATGAACATGATGAAATTTGTCTCTGTAGATTTCCTATGCCTTCATTCATGATATATTTTCTCTTTCTACATATGGTTGTGGCTTCTTTGCCTCCTGGGTGCCTCTCAAAAGATTTGGTTTACTGAGTTTCAAAAGAAAACAAGTTAACAAACTCTTAGGCTATGCCCTTACCATTCTCCATCTGGGTATTGATTTTTTCCTTTGATTTTACTGTATTTGTTCATTTTCCTTCTAGGATGTATAGCTTTTTGTATTTTCTTGGCCTGATAAAAACCCTAAGTGAGCTCTATGAAAACATTGAAGGCTTCCTTCTGCATTCTTATTGGGCTTGACATGCCATTTTGGTTTTGTGCAAAAATCAATAAAAACCCTATAACTTGCATTTTCTTTTGAAAATAACTCTAGGGCTTGTCCTATGTCAAAGAAAATGATGAAGTTTGTATGGTCTTCTATTCTTAGAATTGAACATGACTGATTGTAATAGCCTCTTCATTGTATCCTTGAGGTTTTTCTATTTGCACTTTATACTTAGCATTATTGCTGTGAAAAGACCATTCTTAAAAATTGTGCTTGCTCCTTGT
The DNA here is from genome assembly GCA_007258455.2 of Sequoia sempervirens. Classification (NCBI taxonomy): domain Eukaryota; kingdom Viridiplantae; phylum Streptophyta; class Pinopsida; order Cupressales; family Cupressaceae; genus Sequoia; species Sequoia sempervirens. Next base: position 122,890,091 of record VDFB02000002.1, on the reverse strand, counting down.
TGATGAATTTTTCTTCACTCTTAAATAAAGACTAAATTGAGCTTTGAATAAAAATTGATTATGTATTGAAATTTGTTCGATGTCTCCCATAAACATGCTTATGGAGACTATCCATTTGATGCAAAACTCTACCTTTGAATGTCTATTAAATGCTTGAATCTTGTATGAGTAGAAGCCCCATTTTCCTTTTAGCATAATCACCTTGTGTTTTTGGTGAAAATTTGACTCTATCTCTATATATTTCCATTGACATGCCTTTTCCTTGCACATAATTGATTATGTTTATTCAACCTTGTATTAATGATATTCTAGTTTGGTATTGGAATGTATCTACACACTTGTAATGGTAAGAAGAAGAACTACACTTTAATGCTCCAGCCACTCTACACAGTTGCTACCCTTTTATGGATTTAATGGTTCTATGATCTTGATAACTCTTTTAAATGAAGAGTGGATGTGGAATTGTTCTATCTATTTCTTTTGTGACAACAGTCCTATTCATGACTATTCTTGATATGATGCTCTCATGTATGAATATTTCAGTCTTCTGTTGATTGTGTATATGCTTTGAAGTTCTAAAACAATTTTAAAATTAAATGCCATGTTTTCCCTTTAATGCAAAGGGTGCTCCATGCTTTCATGTAAATGCAAATGTTAGACTTGAAATGAAGCTGAAACTGAGAACATTATGTGTAAACATTGATCATGCTCTTTTAAACATGTCTCATTGATTGTATACATGATCTAAGGTAAATTAGTGGCCTTTTTTGTTTGACAATTCTTTTCAAATGATGGGTGGAGGAAGACTTGCTCTATTTGTTCCCATCATAATGAATTGAAGGCTACTTTTATGAGTTTTTTTAATGGAGAATGATGATTATCTTTATTCCATACTATTGTCCCATGTCATTGTTTATGAGTTGGGCTCAACCCATGTGGGAGCCACATTTCTCACCACTCATAACAATATCTATTGGTTGAAATAATCTAATTGTACTTGTTCCTGCACACTAAACAAATAAATTAGAACAATAATTGAAGTTAAAAGCTTCCATTGAACTTTATGCTCCCTGAACATCTACCTTTTTGATGACTTAATCATCTGGTGAATGCTTAATTAGATGTGCATTACATTTTTGTTGGTAATGTAGGCATGAAGTAGGATGTGATTTATCATTGCTCTAACACCATCTTTAACAATCTTGTAGGAAAACATGGAGCTCGGAGTTGAAACAACCTGGAGGCACTGGAGACACAACAAGTTGAAGATATTGAGTAAAAATGATTCTCCATGTTTACATTATCTTCAATTGTGTAGTTTACAACTTTACTTTGTATTCATTATTTGGTTATAAAAATCAAATTGAGTTACTCCCACGGCTTGTGTGGGACTTTGGTTTTTACAATATGAATAAAGTAGCATTTCTTATGCAAATTTATGAGTTCTTCTATTACAAACATTTGCATAATCACACTGGAAATTCACAAGTAATTAGATTCTAGAATATAATGAATACTTAGCAGAAAATTTTGAAATTATTGTGTACCTTTTAATGATGAATGCAATTTAGCTCAGCCTATTTTGAGTTGTGGCTAAAAATAGGTAACAAGTACAATACATGATGAGCAAACACCAAAATATATATTAAAAAGGAACAAATCTACATGACTATAAACATCAAAATATTAAATCATAAATACAATCATATTTAAAATAAAATTAGATTGATAATTCATCATAATTTAATAAATATAAATTTAATTTTAAAATTTTAATTCCAATCATCAAATATAACATACATTCAAATCTTCCTAATTAACAAAATATACATAAATTAAAATAGACCCCAACACTCTCTATTAATTATATTTATTATCATTGCCAACTATTACTTAATTTAGAATGTTTTACTTCCCCACACAATATACTTAATTTAGAATGTTTGATTTCCCCACACAATATACTTTAAAATTGGAAAAGAGGTCAATCATTGAAAACACCTCATTATTAAAGTTATTCGATACTTCCATCCCTCCAAAAAATTTGTCTCCCTTTACAAATAACGGGGTCCTACCAACATGCCATTTATTTATCTATGGAATTACAATTGTACAAATAAATAATGCATTTAATAAATAAAAAAATTAAACTTTTTAACTTGTAAAAGATAAATTTTCCTTCTCCTTTGTTCGAGTTTTAATTATAGATACTTCAAAATTACACCACTCAACAACACACGGATACTATTGTTATCTTTAAACTGTATGCTTTCCATATTACTACAAACCTACGTAATCTCTACGGCCAAACCAGAATGACTGGGTCTCTCCGTATCAGTAGTTCAAAGCTTAATAACTCTACTTTGGATAATCAATATCACCAAAAATGGCAACCCTAGAGAATTCAGTTCTGACAGTTGTCTGAGTTTTTCTGAAAATATTTGCTTTATTTATCTGTATTCCTTTCTTTTATGAGACTTCGATGCACTTACTGTACTGATTTGAGGAATGCAGATAGTAAATCAATGCATTGTTTGAGATCTAAGTGAAAAGGGCTTCACCGTCAACAATTCACTATCACCAAATTCACTGCCAACAATTCATCGTCATGACAAATTCATCTCGTGGAAAATTCATCACCAACAATATGATATGAATTACTGGTAGTAAATTTTTTACAAAATGAATTTGTCATGACGATGAATTGTTGACGAATTGTTGAAGCTGAATTTATTAGATTCCTTGCTATTTCCTCGCTGAGTCAATTTCATGTTCCAAGCCCAATCTCAATCCTATAGTGGAAGAAATGTGCCGCTTTTGCCCGATTACAAAGAGGAACAGTAACTCTAGTTCTCAGTCTTTCATTGTGCTCTTAACTAACTAAATAAATGAACACATTGAAAAAAGTAAGAAAATAATATTTCAAATCTTAACTCACTCTTTTCCAATGCAAATTCGTTTTATTAGCCCACAGTCATTCAAATATGAATTGGAGAAATAAGCCATGCTGTCAAAGTATGGCAGTCTAATTATAAAGAGGAACAAATAACTTTAGTTTTCAAATTGTTATTAGCTTTCATTGTACTCTTGGAATGGTGAAGATTCGTATTCTATATTTACTTTATTAGTTTTGAACTCATTTTTTATGGGATCAGTTGTTATATTATTTTAAATTTAGTTTGATTTATTTTCTATACGTTTTTCGAAACTAATTTTGAGCCTTCATTCTTTTTTACATATTTGGTTCGATTCTTGAAATTAAGCTTGGCTTCATTCTGTGACATGAAATCAACCCTCTTTAAGTAAAATAAAGTCCATATTGTTCCCTTTAGCTAATCATTGCCTACTAAAGCTTTCAAATTTTATTTTAATGTATTATTAAAAATATAAATTCTAATTTATTTTAACATTATCAAGATAAGAAAAGATCCATCTATTTTTTACACACTTTTGCATCGTTATTGAAGGAGCACATCTCAACATTCACTACTACATCAACATTTGCATATTTATATTTTCAATAATTTTTTAGAATTCGTTGAATCAATCTATTTGAAGAAAACATAACCCTTGTGTAGCAAGCTCCCCAAAGGTGTTTACTTATTAATAATTGCAAATTCAAATATTAGAATGTAAGGAAAGCGAATTTCCAAATTACAAAAATTATTAGGTAGATTTCATGCATTGAAAGTTAATTCCATGCATTGAGATTGATTACACTTTGTACAATCAACCCAAACTGTTTCTATGCAATACATGCAATCTAGATTGGTTTTGCACTACAATTTCGTCTTGTATAAAATAAAATTTAGTTTGCTATCTATCAAAATGTTATAAGACCTAATCTAATAGTAAATCATCATTTTAGATCACAAAACATTTTTTTTAATACAACCCATTAAACTAGAACTAAATAACCCTAATCCATCTTTATCATTTTAAAACACTTACTTATCAATCTAATATTTACTATCTCAACTTATAAAATCCTTTTTTTTTTAATACCAATAAATTTATTTTCACTTTAGAATCATATTTCTTTCTTTAAAAACATTTTCCCCTTAATTCTACATTTGAAAATGAGGCTAAACATTTATTTTAAAGCTATGCTCACAATATTTTCTTTTTGATGTGGAGGATAGGGGAGAGGTTTTACAAGTGACACAACATAATTTTTAAGTAATATTAAAAAAAAAATTGATATATTTAGGTTACATAGAGGAAATGACTTAATATTTGAGCAGGTTCCAATAATTGTGATATTATTTGTAGATTTAAATTCAAATATTTTTAATAGAATAACATTGTTATTGATGACTTCAAGGTTGTTAGTGTTAATCATTATTAAGAATAATGTGCTCATTTGATGCAACAAGTAACAAAACACGTGATGCCACATTAACTCACCAACAAAACATGATTTAATACACAAAAATTATAAATTAATACATAATTATTGAGCTAACCATTTTTTATTTCTTTTTGGACACCTAAAAAGGAATCATGCTTATGTGAAATCACATTTGGTCATGTGGACTTGTAGCCTTATGTTTAATTAGAAGACTTGTCAACTCAATTGCTTTAAAAATTTGGGTTCATTTTGAAATCACCATACATGATTTTGATGTTCAACTATAGGGTCCCCTCCCCTAGATCTTTTTTTTTAGGTTAGTGAAATGTGGTCTTGGGGATCAATCCTATTATATTAAAATATAAAGAGGAAATTACATATGTACTACTCCATCTCAAGGGGGTTAGATTGGGAATGATATATATCAACAAAATTGTTGTTGGATTGAGAATGTTGTATCCCAATTATGATATAATGATTGGTTTAAAATTGAACAAGGGTTTTAAAAAGACTAAAGGGAAAAACCTATGGACTCTTTCTAGTTGGATTTGTGATGTTTGGCAATAACACAATTATTCTTGGTTATTGTCTTGGAATTTTTTATGTGTTAATTTGTCTATTTATGTATGTTGGATTTTGGAGTCTTAATTTAATGTTCTTAATCTGTGTTTAGTTATATTTTTGTGTTGTTGGACATTGTTGGAGTTATTTTAGATAGTTGTGGATTATTGTTTGTTGACCATCTTTTTGGTATGTGGAGCCTGATCAGACTTTGGAGTTAATATTTTGGTCACTTTTCTCAATGCAGTTTCTCCCCAAATTAATTAATGGGGGAGTGCAAGGGGGGAAAATCCCCTCCTATGGGGTCTAGGGGGACCACCCCCCTGACGGGGGCCTGGGAGCTGCTACGGGTAGCACCCCCAAAGAAAAATTTCATCATTTTTATTAAAGGAAATTTGTTAATAAATTATGTAAAAAATAATTCAATAACTGCCCAAACATGGTTGATAGTTTATTTGTTACAAAATGAAGTTGAATGGTCATGCAAATTGGGAATTGAACGGTCATGACATAAAGTTTGAGTAGCAAGCAAACAATGCACATATAAGAATTGGAATAGTCACAGTTTGGAAACATACATGCAAAAAAGCTCGTGGGAGTGTAGCGAGTGCATATTATTTGGTGTATGCAATAGATTATTGCAGGTTATTTTGTATTTTTTTATCGCTGAAAAATTAATTAAAAATTTGGATTTCTCTTGTTTGTGGACGTAGCCCAAAGGGTGAACCATGTTAAAATTATTTTCTTGAGCCTCTATGAATTCATTTCTTGGTTCTGTGACTAATTTTGCATCATATTTGATTTAAATTGTTTATATTATTGTTTCATTCATGTCAAAAAATCCTAGCACATCTTGTGTGTGCTTGAGAGACTTATGATATGATATTCAAGTATGTATTCACATAAGATAGTTTTTTTGGAAGAATGAAGAAGAATCCCTCTGGTGTGTTGTCATTGATGCCAACATTGTTTGGTGATAGTTTTTGCTCATCCGATAAACAATGCTTCTATTACTCTAATCTAGTAATATGCTTTGGAATTGTTCATATTAAAATATTGACCTATGTGGTTTTAATATGTTGTTTAGGACTATTAATTGCATCCATTAACAAGTCTTCAGGATTTTGGTTAAATGGGATGAAAGATTTAAATGACATAATTTTGGCATACAAGCTTTGTATATTCTTCTGGCCGATATTGGTAAGAGGTCCACACTTCATGGATGGTTAAAGTGATCCTCCTTAGGTTCGGGCTGACCTAATCTATGTCTTACACATTTTGATTTGAGTGTGAAAGAATTTTTGGTTTGAGCCGACAAGCTATTTTGAATCAATTACATATGTATACACCCAATTAGGCCGACCTAATTGATGTATGAATATGTAACAATATATATATATATGAAACATTTTTGTATTGAATATATATATGTGATATGCGACAAGTATAAGCAGTGAAGCACGATAGTGTGATATTATGCAAAGTTGTAGGTAGATGTTGTGAACCTGCAAACTGGTGCAGGATTTTGTATTCCAAAGCTTAATTGGAACCAAACTTAGCACATAAAAGGTGTATTCATTAGTTCATCTTTTTGGAAATGAGCCACAGTCCTTTTTGTAATCATTTCAGGTTGTGAGCCTTTCAAGGACAATGTTTCCTAGCAGTGTGCCCCTGTAATAATTTATGACTGGTTATAATATATTGTGAGCTAATCCTCACCGTGATTTTCTCATTCTAGGTTTTCCATGTAAAAATATTGGTTTTCATGTGTCATGTGATGTTATGATTCCTTTCATGTTTTTGTTTATAGTTATATTTAGATATGTTTTAATTATTGAATGGTTATTAGTTAAATGGTTTAGTAGAATAATGATTCCCCCCTCTTAGTATTCAAGGTGTTCAAAAATTGGTATTTGAGCTTGGTTCCTTTGGAAAAGTTTAACAACGTGAGGAATATCTTGAAGTTTGAGAAAATGGCTAACAAAAGGTGTCTTGTTCCTCTGGAAGATATCTTTGCAACTAAAGAACTACATGTTTCTCTTGAAGATATGGACAAAATTGAAAATGAGAAATAAATTCTGAGGGAGAACTTAAAAGAAGAAAAAGAATGCATTAGGAAACTAAGAGAGAAAACCAAGAAGTTCAAAAAAAGGCATAGAGAAGTCAATGATTAACTAAAGAAAGAAAATGAGGACATTGGTGGAATGAAGGTGCAAGTGGAAGAAAAGGAAAGAATTGAGGAATTTCAGAAAGCTGAAATTTAGAGAAAGATTGATGAATGCACAAAGCTCAAGAATAAGAAGCACAGTAAACATAAGGTCTGACCTGGAGAAAGCAAGGACTCATGAGGATAAATTCAAAGCAAGTACTAAAATGCTTGATGAGTTAATTGCATTTCAGAAACCCTCTAAGGATAAAGGTGGATTAGGAATTGAAGAAGGACAAAGCTCAAAAGAAAATCAAACTTCTAACAAGGTTGACAATCAGAGGAAGACTCAAGGAAATGGTAGACAGATCAAGAATCAAAGAAGCAATACTAGAATAAATTTTATCTAGAAACCTAATGCTCAAAGGTACCCATCCTTCAATGGTATTTGTTTTTCATGCAATAAATTTGGTCATAGAGCAACAAAATGTAGTAGAATGAATCAAAATGTTGGATTCTTTTCTAGACAATTTTTTGCTTGCAAAAGGTTTGGGCATAGAGGTGCTGAGTGGAGAAGTTGGATAATGATAAATAGATTCAATACTGGTAGAATGATTCAATATTTTTAAGGTTATTTCTACACATGTTATGCATTTGTACATAAAGCTAACTAGTGTAGATCAAGGTTAAATGTAAATCATTCTGGTAAAAAAAAATTGTGTGCTACACCTACAATAAACTAGGACATATTTCAAGATTCTGTAGAAGTAAAAATAGGAAGAAATCTAATCTAAAACAAAGGAATAAACCCATGAATAAAGTGGATCCTACTGAAGTCAATAAGGAAATGGAGAAAATCTAGAAGAAAAAGGAAGATCTTAAGAATAAGGATGAATCAAATGCATCTATATCTACATCTGGTGTAGATATTTCTTCTAAAAACTAAACCTAGTAGTAGATTTAGGGGGAGAAATTACAAAGAAATATAATAAACCCCTTATATAGGAGGTGTCAAGTTGTGACATGAAGACATGTGATGAGAAATTTCATTAAGAAGATGTCAAAAAAAAAATTGATAGAAAAGATGCAAATTTGGAGATTTTTGGAGCATTTTAGGGTTTACAATGTATTCATAAAATATTTATCAACTTTTTGAAGATGGATTACATTAAATCTGAAATTAGGGCAGTTTGATAAAATATAAAGTAAAATCCTAAGCCAAGTAAATCACTTTTACACATTTGGAAGAAAGGCAAAAAGAGAGTTGAAGTGATTTGAAAGCGATTAAGAGCATTTGGCATCAAACCCTAATTTTCATCAAAGTGTGAAAAAGGTATTTACAACTATCTCTACTTTGTAGATTTGAATTAGAAGTAATTTCCATAAGCATATATGAAATAATTGAGGGAAATTTGGCCACTCCCACTGTGGTTGATACTTTTGAGAGACCTTAATAAAAATTTAGAAGGTTTTCATGGAAGGTTTATGAAATGGACCCCATGGGTACCTACATTTTCACACATTCCAAACAATGTCTTACCTACCGAGGATACTAGAACCTACATTCATGGGAAATTGGAAGAATGACCATCAAGAACTCAAGAATCAATGGCTAAAGGAGTTAACTAGAGAAAACTACTTAGTGAAGCCAAAATATGAAAATATTGTACGAAAGAAGCTAGATGTATGGAATTGGTTTCTAGAGTTTTGCAGTGGAATGGATGCAAATTATTTAAGGATAGTAATTAGCAGAGTGCACAAAAAAATTGTATGGACAAGTGTACCTAGAGTAATTACCAAGGAAGTTATTAAAGCTCTGACTGATCTTTGCAACACTGGACCTGTGCTAGTGCTAAAATCTATGAAAAATGATGTGGTTATGAAACTAACTGGTGCCACATATGATGTGAGAGCACTAACAACCAAACCCATTGCAAACCCTACTGTGAAGTATGCTACAATTATGATAGGTCAGAAAATCTACTTCACTAACAGAGAAAATTTTATGTTTGCAACTACAATTTATGTTGCATATGATATGAGGTAATGGAAGATACTATGATTTGTGCACAAGTTTCTTCAACAAAAACTTATGGATAATTTAAGCAAGACTAAGATAAAAAAAATATCCATTCAAGTTTGGTACATTGGTAGTGTTTTCTACTTTACTTTCTGAGGGAGCTACTTGGAAAGAAAAACATTATATGGAATACCAATAGACCAGTGGCACATCAAATTTTTGAACACTTACATAGCATTAGAGACTTCAAGGCATAGGGTGATGCTCTAACTATATTCTTTTTAGTTTTCAGAACAATATATATGAAAGAGAAAGAGTTCCAAGGATCTTAGTAAATAAATATGCAAAGGAGATAACTTTCCTAGTTTCTACTGATGAGTGCATCATAGAAGTAGTAGAACCTATAACTCTATGGATAGAGCCTCTAGGGTATGAGATTGATGAGAAAGTAGTTGAGAGCTCCATTGAAATACCGTTAAACAACCCTAAGGATCCCACTCTGCCTTGACATGATACATATGAAGAGAAGTCAACTAAAGTGCATTTGGAAACTTCAGCTCATCAGAGGACTAAGAGGGTAAATAAAAATGTTGAGTAATTTTTAAAAATGAATTCACTTTCTAAGGATGATGTTGAAAGGCTAAGGGAAGTTGTGCAGAAGAAAAGAGGACCAGATTAGTTGCAGTGCCCTTTAGACCTAGAAGATCAAAAAGAGCACCTTCCTCCACTACCTCTACATTACCTAAAACACCTCATGCAGCTACATCAATAGAAGGAAATAAGGTAGAGCACAATGCTCCAGTAGCAGTTAATGTAACTACTTCCTCTGGACCCAACACCATATCTTCTAAGAAGATAAATGTACCCCCTATTGCACCAACTACTACCCCCCAAAAAAGGATAAAACAAAAGGCTAATAGGAAAAGAAACTTGAGTGATCCTGTACAAGAAGAGATTCACCTTGGCTTGAAAGAAGAAAGATAGTTGAAGAGGAATAGAAGAACTAGTGCCTCCATTAGAAAATAAAATATCTCATAAGCGATTGGAATAGAAAATGCTATGGATTCATCTAATGAATAGGAGAAAGAGGATGAAGAGAATGCATTCACAATTCATGTGCATGAGAATAAGGGACAAGAAGGCACATTAGAACCCATGTAGGACATTCCCAACTCTCCTTTGATAAGAGATCACTCTCCTTTGAAATTAGAGACTTTAGTAAATAATATGATCTATAGAACATGAGGATCTTTTATCTACTACTAAGTTATTTGATGAGGTTAATGAAGAAGATAAGGAGACAATTATAAATGATTTCATTCAATTCATGTTTATTTTTTATGAGAATATGGAAACCATAAGGAAGAAGATGGTTGACAAAGTATGGGAAGCTCTAGTACAAAGAAGGCATGAAGCTATAACTATTGATGACAAAATTAAATTTGATGCCTTGAACACATACAGATCCTCCTTATCTAAGGAAGATGTTGATACCATGTTAAATTAATGCTCTAAGTTGTTCAGGGTCAGTCAAATAGTCACTCTTTTAATGACTAAAGAGAAAGACAATTCAAAAAGGCTAAGGCAAGAGACTCTTGATACCATAAGGGAAATGGCAAAGAATTATGGGATGAGAACTAGTTCGTCATCTCATACAGATCAAGCATAGGAGCCTACTAATATCATAGAAGTAAAGGACCATCCTATTTTGGATAAGGTCAGTGATATCCATACTGCTTCGGAGACGTTTGTTCCTTCGAATGATACAAAGGAAACAACCAACAAAAACACTGAAAATCAGCATAAAAATGATACCAGTAACAATAAAAAAGAACACCATGAGAATACCAGAGAAGAAGATAAGAATGAAGATGAGGGAAAAAAAAATGAAAATAGTAATGATAGAAAAGATGATGAAGACAAGAAGGCAGAAGAAAGAAAAGGAAAACCATCAGAAAAACCTTCTAGAGAAGAAGAGGAAAAGAAAGAAGAAAATAAGGAAGAAACAAAGGTTGGAAGAAATGAAGAAGAATCCTCAAAGACTACTGAGCCACCAAAGCCATCCAGAGAATCATCTAGAAATACTCTTAAGAGTCTATTGACAAGGAAAAAAAGGATTCAACCTATGTTGCCACCTTGGTTGATTCAACTTCCATCACATCTAGGTTATGTGGATCTGAGCAAGATCTCACTAGCTGAAAGGATGAATATTTGTGGTACTTTTCTTGACTTTGGTACATAGGAAATTATTGAAGCCTACCAAAAAGGGATAGAATTGGTAAATGATGCTATTAAGGATTTTCAAGAAACAACTCTCGGTGCTACAATTGTTGATTCCTTAACTCCTGTTGAAAACCTAAAGCTCTTGGTTGATTCACTCAAGGAATATACCTCCAGCCTTAGGGTGCTGCCACAATAGTGGTTTACACTTTTTGGGAGATCTTGATTTTTGTTGAAATCACATATTTTTAGAAAATATAATTATTTAAGCCTTGAAAAGTTTCATTTAAAGGATTCTAATTGAATTGGGTTTGATCAAACCACCTTATACCAAGGACCCTTGGATAGAACCCCACTAGTTTTAAACCATACCTATAACAGAGTCTCCTTTACACTTATCAAAATGTTAATAAAAAACCACTTTTGATTTACCTTTTGGGGGATCAAATGAATTCATTTAAAATTTATTTTTTGTAAGTATGTAGTCCCTATTATAAGCTTCCAAAAAAGTATAATTTTAATTAAATTTAATTTGATTATTATATTTATTTTTTATTTCTTGTGAATGTAAGTTTTTCACCAAAAATAAAGCTCTTTGTTCTGCACATGTGGAAAAATAGAAGATTATCCAAAAAAAAAATGAAAAATATGAGTGCACCAAATATTGAAGTCCTTGATCCAGCAAAAAAAAGTTGAATTTTGATACATACAAAAAAAGTTGTGTTATACAGTCTACATGTCTGAATTGTAATTGGTTTGACTTCGAAACTTGATTAAGAAAAAATTCAATAAAATACTATGAAACCAATTGGAAGCACTAGATATCATAGTTACAAATCTAAATTTGAAAAAAATAGAATTTTATCCTTCATGGAAAAAAAGTTGTGTTATACGATGAACATCACTCCTTAAAAATGGTGTTTGCTAAAAAAAATAGTTTTCGAAGGAGATGAAAAAAGAAGTGAAATCAAATTCCAAAAATTTTGAAAAGATATATTTAGAATCTAGAGACAAAATGTCACAAATCACTAGTTTGTATCATCTTCAAATTCCTCACGGTTTAGCCACTATAGGTGTTCGAAAATGAAGATTTAGTTAGAAAAAATTAGTTCAATGTCCAGTTTGGCCAAAAATTATAAACTAGTATTGTGGGATCACCCCTTAGGAAGCAGACTAAAGAAGAGGCTGAGTCAAAACTTTTGGAGAAAAGGTTACTAGTATTGCAAGATAAATGTGCTATCACACACAACAAGGTGTTGCAATTTCTAAAAGAGGTAAAAGATTGTAAAGAGGAAACCCAGATACTGTTTGTATATTGCATGTGGTGGCCAGATACCACTTGAGGCATTAAAGACTTAATGGACTCAATAGAGTCTCAACTTTCCAGTGCCTCTGAAGCCTACAAAATTGTAGATGACATAAATTATGCTACCTAGACTTCTATTGCAGACTTGCAGAGCAAGTTTTTCACCTTACAAAAGAAAAAAGAAGATGCAATGAGGTGGTTTAGACAACTTGGAGATCTGGTAATGTCTATACACATTCCTATATCAACTACCTTGGTGGATGCAGGGAAACTAGAAAAGATTAATCTTAATCCATCCATTCTAGAAGAGGGAGAAGAATTCTTAGTAGAATTGGAATCATTGCATAAAACACTTCTTAGAGTGAAGGGGATCTAGGATGATGGAAATAATGGTTGGGAATCTATTCTCAAGGAACTATAGGGTGCCCCCATTTCTATGAGACATACGCTGCCCCGACCTTCTCAACCCTACTGCATTGGCAGGCCAGTGAGTGAGCTCACTAGCCTGCCAATGCAGTAGGGTTGAGAAGGTAGGGGTAGCATATGCCTCATAGAAATGGGGTCTCACAGTGACCATGAGAGCCCATTTCTATGAGGCATACACTGCCCCTACCATCTCAACCATACTGCATTAGTAGGCTAGTGAGTGAGACCCCAATGCAATAGGTTTGAGAAGGTAGGGGTAGCGTATGCCTCATAGAAATGGGGTCTCACGGTGATGTATAGTGTATGCCTCATATAAATGGGGTCTCATGGCGATATACATCACCATGAGACCCTATTTCTATGAGGCATACACTACCCCTACCTTCTCAACCCTATTGCATTGGCAAGCTAGTGAGTGAGCTAGCTTGCCAATGCTCCACTAGCTTTCCAATGCTCCACTAGCTTGCCAAGGAATTTGAATTCACATGCCTTGTCCATGCTTCCATTTTGAGCCTATCTTGTAATCATGGTATGCCACATTACCACATTTCTTTAAGGCATTCCATCAAAAAACAATTCTTTCATTCTCTCATATTCATCCACCTTTGACTCATCGTTCTCTTCACAAATCTTTTGATACAAACACCCAAAACTGAGACCAGGCCATAAAACCTCTTATTGAATCCTCAAACCACCTTAAACATTAAATAAATTGCTCACTAATGCAACAATTCATTAAACCCTTGCTTAAATGCTTAAACTATGCTCAAATAGTGAGGGTTTATTGTAAGTATACTTTTCATACCTCCATACACCTTTCCATAGCTTCAAACACCTTGAATTGGGTCTGCACAAGATAAAAAAAAGTCTCCCAGCCTTTACCACTGTTATTTCTTCATATCATAACTTGTAGGCATCCATTCTTGCATGGAAATCACAGAAAATCACTTGGAGCAGCAACAAGAACTTTGTATCTTCACTTCCTCAATTCTAAAAACTTGCACCTAAACCTAAACCTACTCTATTGGTGCCCATTCCACTGAGTCACAAAAGAAAAAATAGGTCGAATGTGGCACTAATACATTTTTACAACTTCAAAACCCTTAAACTCAAAATTTAAAACTCGTGGTCAGTTAGTAAATTGACTGTAAAATATTTGTTTCTTGATGGAATTCAATTAGACCACCTCCAAACTAAAGCTAGTTCACCTGCATAATGATTTCAATGAGTTTCAAAGAAAACCCAAGCTGTACAGATTCGCATAGAGTAGAATAGCAGTAAGAAAATGGTAAAAGTTTAGAAAATTCAATGATTTTGATTGAATTTCTTGTTCAAAACACAAACAACCACCTTACATCAAGATTTTTCAGGCCTTAATAGGCTTCTTACATCAGAAATAACTGAATCAACTGACTATTCATCTCCCATGATTGATGGTATTCCCACTATGACTGTTGGTATTCCAATTATTGCAATTTTGTAACTTTTCCTTGACAACATTTTTACAAGATTTTGCATTTTGCAACTTTGAACCCCACTATGCATAATACAATATGAAAATGGTCTAACAAGACCTTATTTATATGAAAACACCTAAAACCAATTACATAACCAAGATTGACAAAACTTGAAAATTGGACTCCTATGGTGCCCTTGCACCACCTTTGTCTATGCTAGAAATACTCTTCTACATGATGATTGTAAGTAATTTTTATGAAGCTTTGAATGACATATATTTCATTTATTTGAATGGATACATTTTTTAGGAACTAATATTCATCTCATTACCATGATACACATAAAATTATATGCCATGCTGAAGAAACAAAGAAGGAATAAACTAATAGACGAAGAGTATGAAACCTTCAAAGCAAAGGAGAGAGAACAGGTGGTGGCATATCATGAAAAGAAGAAATTGGATACAATTGACGAAAACAAGCCAATTGAAGAGGAACCTCAACCATAAAAAAGAGAACATGTATTGGCAGCACAAAGGGAACAAATGTGAAAGAGTCATGGTAGGACAAATTTAGATATCGTAGCTGGAGACACCCCATCTTCTGCAAGTGAATATGAAGGGACACCATTGAGATCAAGTGAATATGGAGGGACACCATCTATCACAAGTGACTATGGTTGGACACCATCCACTACATCTCAAGTTGAAAGTACATCATCACTCGGATTTGATGAAGAAGGTATGCCATTAGCCCCATGTGAATGATGTAGAGTGAGCAGGGAAGCACACCAATCTCAAATGGCATAAGTTCTTTATGAGTGCTTCTCTCAAATACTCTGATCAACACACAATCAAATCTTTGTCCTTCTATAAGGAAAACTCAACACACAAAGGGTTTTTGAATATCATACTTTTAAAGGACTTATAATCACTTGAAACATTCTCTAACAGACCAAAATCATAACACCATAGCCATGATCAGCACTTAGGAAACTCCATCAATTCATTCCTCAACTAGTAGGCCTCTTTACCCCCAATTGCTTGTAGCACTGCCTGGTAGGACAGTCCAATTAATTCTCACCCACAAACCTATATCTGATGTAAACTACTATTTTTATGAAAGTATCTTATGCCTCTACAAGGCCACAAAATCTTACTTCTTGACAGTGGTTGGAAAAGCAACCATGGACCAACCTATTGATGTCCTCAAGAGGCCTAATTGAGTGCACTTGACTGGTTTTTGGTTACCTAGGCTCACCCCTTCTACCCAAAGCATTTTTCCAAACTCCTACAGGCTACTTACAACCATTTCAATCATTCCTAAGTGCCACCTTAAAGAAAAATCTCTCAAAACAAACAAAACTCATATTTTTGCTTTACAAGCTAGGCCTGTCACATGAAGATACCAGGCCTAGATCAGTTTGTAACTTTCCCCACACACTTATCCATTCTCCAAAACATTGAAAAGATGAAAATATACATAAATACCTTCCATCCCACAATAAATTAGCAACTATACACCGTGGGAGTGGAAGATAGAAGCATTTTTTTAGCCAAGCCCTAGTTTTGAGGGTTTTTTGACCTGTTGCTGCTAAAACAAAGATATCTCCACTTATACTCAATGAAAATTAACCAAACCACTTTCCAATGAAATCTGATACTCTCCTCTTTCTAACCATAATAGGGTTGAGCCCGTACAGGTCGTACAAAGGTCATACGACGTGTTTTAGCAAAAAAATTACACAGAAATTTCAAGAAAACAACCACTTTTTCATTAGAACTTCAAAAAAATGATTCAACAACCATGCCTCGACCATGAGAGGCTTATTTAACATCCAAAAACGCTTCCCAACATCCTCCAATTGACATTTTAATTAGTTGGATGTTGGAAACCAACTTTTTACCAATTAGACCCTTAATTACCTAGTTTTGCACTTTTAACAATTTGTTGACAATAAGTACATTATTATGCAACCTTTTGTATTTTTAGAACTAACTAACATAAAATACCCCTAATTACATCATTAATGGGCTCAAAGGCCTTATTCAATTGTGAAATGACTCAAATACCCCCTAGTTTCCTAATGCTTTCCTACTAATGTTGAATTTTGAAAATGTGTGTATTGGGTGCTCCTGCACCAGTGAACCTCAAGGTATGTCTTCTACTCCACCCTTGATCGAAGGTACTCAATCTATCCCACCTCAATTAATATATTGATGAAATTCATAATGTTGATATGTATGTACCTAGGAGAACACCACCTAGAATTTTGCATAGAAAGCCAAAGTATTTGATTAATATTGACGAGGAGGTAAGATTCTAGCACACACTTGTAGAAGATATGCTAATAAGATTTGAAAATTCTTCTTTGAAAGGCTCAATGAGACCACAAGATGTCAACTATTTGTTGAAATGATGTGGGGTATAAAGTATAGAAACATCATGAAGACTCTTGGGTTGAGAAAATTGAATGCATCATGTGAAAACACTATTGTGAAGAATCTAATGGATGCTTATGAGAGTGTGGGTAAGACCTCACGCTCAAATGATAGTAATGTCACCCGACGTGTCATTACATTGACTTTGGTAAGTAGTCAAAAAAAGAGATCTCGTCTCATTAGAAAGATGAGTGAACAAATGAAAATTAGTAGAAAAACTTTATCAAAATCCATTTAAAGGAGGCAAAGAATTGAGGAAACCGATTCAAATGAATTATGGGCATTCTCGGGGAGACTGCCACAAAAATTTTAAAAAGTTGTTGAAGTATTGAGAACACTAATTGAAGAGTATTGAAAGAATAACACAAGGCCATATCTGAATCAAAGGGATGTGGTGAGAAGGAGAATTGGTAGTCAGAACCATGAGCCACATCCAAAGCATTTTTTGGATATGACTCAAACCCAATTTTTTCATAAATTTCAAAAGGATTATCCTCAAATTAGTATTTGTCAAAGATTTTTTGAAATGCTTAAAACTTTTTATGTCAAGATAAATCACACACGCACTAATTTTTATTGTAGACTACATATTGAATTCTCTAACCATTGTGATGTTTATCATTCTATATGTTTAGATTTGCATACTAACAATGTTTTGTAGGATTGTGGTATAGAAGCCCCACCAACATCTTCAAGAGATTTCTTATCAAAAAATTTATGTGAAATAGAGGATGGCCAAATATTCTATAGGACAACATGCTTGGATGGTTCATGCGAGCGTTGCGGTGGTTTGTAGTGTATGCCAGTATGTCAAAATATGGAAAGCACAGATGAGGGCGGATAGAAACTAGTAGAGTTTAGGAAGTATAAAACAATGGCATGTGTTACAAAAGATGGGTCCCAAGCAAAAAGGTGTGGTTTATTTATTCAGAATATTCCAGTGTATCAGTTTATGTCCATGTTTCATGACAATATAGTGTATAAGTATGCAAGGCATACCCATAGTGATCGATGGCTGGACACACAATTCAAGCTATGCAAGGACACATTTCCAATTAGTAGCATAGTATCAGTGGTTGACTTTATAGAGAACTACACTCTACAACCATAGCATGAGGTGCAGTCATAGTATTACAACTCCACATAGGTTTCGATATTTGTGCACATAGCATTCATTCATGTAGTTGATAGTATAGAGGACCAAAGGAAGATATTGAGGGAGTATCACTTTTATATTAGTGATGATTGCACAAATTCTCCAGATTTTGTGCAAGGTTGCTTCCAAATTTTCTACAATGATTTGGCTCAAATGGGCATAGCATACAGTCAGCATATAATATGGTCAGATAATTGTGAAACATAGTTCAAGAGCTTGTGCATGTTCTAGTGGTTGAGTAGGATGCATATCATTATAGGTTTTGAGCATATGTGGAACTTTTGTGAGGCCAGGCATGGAAAGGGGGAGCATGATGGTATAGGAGCATGTGTAAAAAGAGCATTAGCATAAGAAGAGTTAAAGTATAAAGACAGTGCAACTTTGACAGATGCAAGATCAATCATCAAGTGGTGTAATGCTTTGATGGGTCCAGGTAATGAAGGTACATCTTTTGTTCATATATTTTTTTGGTTGATGGATGATACTAACATTGCACCATATGAGGATTGTTGTACACTAATAGGATCGAGTGAGCTACACTCTTTCCTTAGCTCAGATGCAAGTTCATTGAGTATCAATACACGGAAGATGGCATGCTTTTATTCTTCATGTACAATGTAATCCTAGAATGATTGTGAGTCAGGGGAGTGGGTTGACAAATGGTTGACAAGTTATCTTAGCCCACTTCACACGTATTGCCCTCCAACGACATTGGAACTAACACAAATGGAATCATCAATCAACTTTGACCACATATCAGATTTAGTTCAATTGGGTAATATATCTACTTGCCTAGTTTTTAAAATTCCTATTGTTATCTTACTTTGTAGTGTATTCATAATGTTGACTAATTTCAAGAGATTTGCTGCACATATTAATGCAGGGCATGTTTATACAGTTATTCTAGATGAAAACAACGAAGAGGGAATGGACTATTACTTGTGTTTTTGTGTTGAGGAAAAAACTAAATTGGAGGCCCCAGTTATAGATGGAGAAAACATTGAATACCCTACAGGCTCAGTTGTTGTTACTGGAACATGGCTTAGAAAGTACCCACATAAGAGTGTTAAACATTGGTTGTTTTAGGACTTTGACACACATCATAAGATTCTTCATTACTCAAACCTTGTTGTGGAATCCAATGTTCGTTTGACCAAATATGTGGGTAGAATTTTGAACAAGACCTTGTTGAAGGTCTGTGAGTCTGACCATGAGGCAATACTTGACACAATAAAGAGTAGAGAAGACCTGAATGGTTTGTTGGATTAATTTGTAAGTATGCACATTGGTTCTTATTTATTTTTACTTGTATGTACATTAATTTCTTTTATTCCAATGCTATCATCTTCTTTTACTTTTCCTATTTGTAAGTAACTTGCTAAAAATTGATTGGTGTCCCCTTGTAGAAAATACAGATTTATGAGCCATCCAAGAGAATCTCAGCCAAAAAAGTAATGCAACATCCTTATTTTGATGATCTTGACAAATCTCAATTATGATTTGAAATCATTACAAAAGTGTGTGTGAAGCTTGGTGAGAGAATTTCAAGTTATTCATTTGAAGTTAACCTTATCATGAGAACCTATGATGTAGACATTATAAGAGCATCTCAAATTTCAAGTTATTCTACTCATGAGAGGTGTTGTGTGCAATAGGTATCTTGGAACTCCCAATGAAGATGTATGACCAGGAGTGACTAAGTTGAGAGATTGGCATGCCTATCCTCAATGGAAGCATCAAGATTTATGCCTTGTTCTCGAGTTGGAACCAAATGGTGTGCATTTGTTTTTTGTAAGTTCCTTCCATCTATTTTCATTTCATTTCCATTTTGGATGCTCTTTCTTTTTCTTCTTTTACTTTGCATATTTGTAAGTAAACTACTAAAACTTGATTGGTCTCTCCTTGCATAAAATGTTGATTTATGAGCCATCGAAGAGAATCTCAACCAAAAAAGAAAGCAACATCCTTATTTTGATGATATTGACAAATCTCAATTTTGATTTGAAGCCATTATAAAGAGCATGTGAAGCTTAGTGAGGGAATGTCAAGTTACTCATTTGAAGTTAACCTCATCATGAACACCTATGATGTAGACATTATAAGAGAATATTGAATGTATGAGTGACATTGTAAAAGATCTATGAGAATGGAGTACCTAAGGCATTGTAAATATATTTACTTGTAATGAGATTTACTCAAATATTGAAATTTGGTGTAGGGGCACCAAGGTTATTGAGCAAATTTGGTTCATGGAAGTTTTAAGTTAGTTTTGTGTTTTGAGTTTTGTCAATTGAATAAGGTAATATTAGACAAATTTATAATGTAATGAGTCATGTTAGTTGGTTTTGGGGTCATTTTGGAGTTCATGTTGCATATTTGTCAAAATGACATGTAAAATTGCAAAAATTGAAAAGTTGTCAATGTAAAAAAAGTGCAAAAAAATGTAAACTTGAAGAAGCCCAACGGTCATGGGAATTTAAAGGGAAGTTAGAGCCATTTTAATAGGTTGGTTAAGGTTTAAATATGTTGGGAACTTGAAGGAAGAGGTTGTTGAAGGTTTTTGTGAAGGAAAAACAATAAAAATCCCTTGATTTCTCTTGTAATTCTATGTGTTTCATTAATTTTTTATGTTGCAGACTATTATACTTGGTTCTACAAAAGTATTATGTCCTAAAAGATTTTCCAATTGGTAGAGATGGGTGTTAACTATGTTTTGGCTTTGGAGTGAAGGAAATTCATTGAGTTTTAAGAATTTTATTGTCAAATTACTAACTACGGGTTTGTACAGACAACCATAAGGGTTTGAAGACAAAATGAATAAATGAAAATTCCACCTATTTTCTCTCTGTGGCTTAGTGGAATGAGTCCAAAATGGTAGGATTAGATGTAGGAATAATATTTAGGAGTAGGGAAAATGTTTAGGAATATTTTTGGTTACTGTCCTAGAGGAAATTGGGTGAATTTTGGCTTTAAAATGGAGTTTAGATGTTGGGTTTTGGTAAAATTGTCTTAGGAAATATTGGGAGATGATTGATTTGGCATGAGAAAGGCATATATTGAAGTGTTTGAAGATTTTTAAGGGAAGGGAAGGTGAGTTGAGTGCTTGGGCATGATGCCCTAATTGTCAAACTATGTATATTGAGTAAAATTTGATGGTTAGAGGAGGGAAGTTGTAGAAACTCTTGGGGCAGTAGATTTTGATGAATCTTCAAGCATGTGAAGACATAAATAAAGGTTTTTGAGGCCTTGGTTGGCTGTGTAGAAGCCTAGAATAGTGTTTTTCAATAAACCCCTTTGGAATGGCATAAAGTGAGGGTTTCGTGTTTTGGTGACATAGGAAGTGATTCTTTGATCAAAAGTTGTGGATTTATGCTAGGAATGGTACATTTATGCTAGGAATAGTCATATTTCACACCCAAACATGCAGAATCATTCCAAGCTACGTTCAACCAACTCGATCCCTTAAGGGTCCAAAGTGCAAAAGGGCAATAATCTTTTACAGGGTATTACTCGAAAACCATGGTGCTTATGAAATATCTAGCTAAGCCTATGAAATCAAATTGGGCCCCTCTACAATAACCTTTCTCATTTTTTGTTATCTCAGAGTGGTTTTCCCATGGTGTCCAATTTTCACTTGATGGAAAAAGTGTCAAATGCAAGTAGTGCAAAGTTGCAAAGTGGTGAAACTTTCATTTTGCAACTTGTGTGACCAAACTAACTATTCCAACACGTCCAAAGGTATGTTTATGCTAGGCATGGTCCTCTTTCACACCCAAACACATGAAATCGCTCTGAGCTACGTTCAACCAGATCGATTCCTTAAGAGTCCAAAGTGCAAAATGGTTGCAAACTTCAGCACATTGTTACTTGGATATTGTGATGCTTAGAAACTTCTCATTTAATCCTATGGGATTGTGTTCAACCCCTCTAAAATAATCTCTCTTCGTTTTTTCTCAGAGGTATTTTCTCGTGGTGGCGAATTTTCACTTGGAAAAAAAGTTGTTAAATGTAAGTAGTTAAAAGTTGCAAAATGGTGCAACTTTTGTTCTACAATTTGTGTGACCAAACAAACTATTCCAACACATTCAAATAAGTATTTTTACATAAGTCATAGTCCTCTTTCGCACCCAAACATGTGGAATTGCTCTGAGCTACATTCAACTGAATCAATCCCTTAAGATTCCAAAGTGCAAAATAGTTCACTTCAACACATTATTACTCGGATACCATGATGCTTAGAAATTTCTCGTCTAATCCTATGGGATCGTGTCGGGCCCCTCTACAATAACCTCTCTTTATTTTTTCCGTCTTGGAAGCATTTTATTGTGGTGGCGAATTTTCACTTGGATAAAAAGTTGTCAAATACAAGTAGTTAAAAGTTGCAAAGTGGTGCAACTTTCATTCTACAACTTGTGTGACCAAATGGACTATTCCAAAGCATTTGAATAGTTATTTTTACACTAGTAATGGTTCTATTTCACACCCAAACATGCAGAATCGCTCTGAGCTACGTTCAACTGAATCGATCCCTTAAGAGTCCAAAGTGCAAAATGGTTGTAAACTTCAACATGTTGTTACTCAGATACCGTGATGCTTAGAAACTTCTCAACTATTCCTATGGGATTGCATTGTGCCCCTCTACAATAACCTTTCTCAGTTTTTTCTATCTCAGAGTCATTTTCCCATGGTGGCAAATTTTCACTTGGGGAAAAAGTTGTCAAATGCAAATAGTTGAAAGTTGCAAAGTGGTGCAAATTTCATTATGCAACTCGTGTGACCAAAAAAAATATTCCAACATGTCTAAATAGGTATTTTTTTGCTAGGCATGGTCCTCTTTTGCACCCAAACATGTGGAATCACTCTGAACTATGTTCAACTAGATCGATCCCTTAAGAGCCCAAATGCAAAATAGATGCAAACTTCGGCATATTGTTACTCAGATATTGTGATGCTTAAAAACTTCCCATTTGATCCTATGGTATTGTATTGGGCTCCTCTACAATAGCCTCTCTTAGTTTTTTCTATCTCGAAGGAATTTTCCTGTGGTGGCAAATTTTCACTTGGGAAAAAATTGTCAAATGCAAGTAGTTGAAAGTTGCAAAGTGGAGAAACTTTCGTTCTACAAGTCGTGTGACCAAACAGACTATTCCAACGTGTTTGAATAGGTATGTTTACATTATTCATGGTCTTCTTTTGCACCCAAACGTGCAGAATTGCTCCGAGCTACGTTCAACCAAATTGATCCCTTAAGAGTCCAAAGTGCAAAATGGCTACAAACTTCAACATATTGTTACTCTGATACTGTGACGCTTAGAAATTTCTTGTCTAATCTTATGGGATCTTGTTCTTCCCCTTTACAATAACCTCTCTTTATTTTCATTATGTTAGAGTCATTTTCCCATGGTGTCCAGTTTTCTTTTCACTTGATAGAAAAAGTGTCAAATGCAAGTTGTAGTGTAAAGTCACAAAGTGGTGCAACTTTCATTTTGCAATTTGTGTGACCAAACAAACTGCTCCAGTGCATCCCAATAGGTACGTTTACATTATACATGGTTCTCTTTCACACCCAAACACGTGGAATCACTCTGAGCTACGTTCAACCGGCTCGATCCCTTAAGGGTCCAAAGTGCAAAATAGAAGCAATCTTTAATGGGTTATTACTTGAAAACCATGACGCTTATGAACTCTCTATTTGAGCCTATGGGGTTGTGTTGGGCCCCTCTATAATAACCTCTCTCTAATTTTTTTATTTCAAAGTCATTTTTCCCGTGGTGTCTAGTTTTCACTTGATGGAAAAAGTGTCAAATACAAGTAGTGTAAAGTTGTAAAGTGGTGCAACTTTCATTTTGCAATTCATGTGACCAAACAAAATACGCCAACATGTCCCAATAGGTATGTTTACACTAGGCATGGTCCTCTTTCACACCAAAACACTACTTCATTTGCTATGAATATTATGTTTTGCAAGTGTTGTGAAGATTATGTATCCTTTTTCTTAATTGAGTTGTTCCAATCAAAGGATTAAATATATTGGAATCTTTTTATGAATCATTTCATGGAATACCAATTGAAAATATGTTTTTTTCTTTTTGATAAAGCATTTCATGGAACTTTTTGGATTAAACTGAACTGAGATATGTAAGAACAAGGGAGCATTAGGAAATACATTGCTCAAGGATCTTAAATAAGCCTTCTTGGTGTAGGGGCACCAAATGCATTTTGTGTTAATGTTGTCAAATGAGGTCGTTTGATAGTTTTAGGTGTGAGTTTTTGTAAATTCAATAAGGTCCTACTAGGCCATCTAATAGGTAATTAGGAGTCATTGAGTTTATGTTGTCACATTTTTGCAAAATTGTCAAAAGTGCAATATTGAAAAGTTGTAAAAGTGAAAAAAAAATGTAAAATTAAGGAAGTCCAATGGTCATGGGAATTCAAAGGGAAATTAGAATAGTTGTAATAGGTTGGTTAGGGTTTAAAATATGTTGGAAACATGATGGATGAATGTTCTTGGAGGTTTTCTTAAAGATTGAATAATAAAGCTCTTGTTTTCATTGAAATTTTGTATCTTTTCTATTGAATATTGTTGTTGCAGAGTAGTTGCATGGTGTGTATGGCCTGATGGTGACTCCAAATTGATTTTAATTATTGTTTCATTGTCCTATCTATCATTTTTACTGAGTTTGAGGCATTCCCATTTGGGTTGTAGAATCTTATTGAGTTTTCTCTATAGGCAGGTTTGAAACTCCAATTTTAAGGTTTTGAAAACATAAAAATGTGATTATGGCCAGTTTCATTGACTGTAACTCTTGTAGCTGAGTGGAATGAGTCCAATATGGTAGGATTTATTTGATTGAATGGTTTTTGGAGAAGGATAGGTCATTTGGGGGTTTGTGCATGATGCTCTAGTTGTCAAATTTGAATGTTTTGAGTGAAATTTGATGGTTAAAGGTGGGTAGGTGAGGAAAAATCTTTGGAAATTTTTTTTTGGTGATATATTAAGCATGCACAAGCCATTTGAAGTATGTTTGATGCATTGGTAAAGTGTAAAGAAGTTGGAAATGGGATTTTCAGTAAACCCCTTTATAACTTGTTAAAAATGAGGGTTTTATATAAAGAGGACTTAGTGAGTAGTTCACTGGCTAAAAGTTGTATATTTGGTGGTTTTATAGACTGGTAAATGATTGTCCATAGGTATATGGGGTTGGAATATTTTTTAGAGGAGATTTTCTTTATAAATTAGGCCCATTTGGCTTAAGGGGACATGTAGAAGCATCAGTTTGAGGGATTTGTTCCAAAAGAGTTATATGAGCTTTTGAGATATGTTTTAGTATGCCTTAAAGGGTGTCTGAAAATATAATTGGTTAATGGGTTTCAGAGTGGAATTGTGAGATAGGTCCAAGAAACTAGGTCTATAGACTTACAAGGCAAATAGTGAAGTTGTGAAGGGAATCACCCTAGTTAGGGTTTTGGAGATTGAAGGCTTGTTGAAATTAGTTGAATTTGTGATTGGTAATTGAAGGCCTCCCTACTTTTCATCACTTCTCTCCCATTGCAATTTTGGGTGGATTATTACTTTCAAAGTATTGGGAATGCTTTGCTTATTTTCTAGTTGGCAGTTGCCATTCTAGAAGGCTCATCTCTTGAAATATTTTATACTCATTCTTAATCAATTATCAAGTTAATAATCAGTGCATTTATTTATAATTAATATTTTCTTTTTAATTTGTGCAATTTTGGAATTTGTAACTCTACTAGTATTCCTAGAAATATTGAAGTTGTAATTATGGGAAATTTCTAGGTTAGTAGATTAGTAGCTAAATAAATCAAAACCCAAAGTAATAATGAAGCACAAATAAGGAAAACATGAAAAAAAAAAAGAGATATCACCTTGAGTCTTCAACCTCCATGATTGACCTCCATTATACCTTCTCTATTTGCTGCAATATGTGGTTTACCCTCAGATTTTATGTGTGCAATATATGACAATGCCAAGACCAAAGAAAATGTTGAAGGATTTGTGAAAAATGCAATACTATGAAACTATGCAACTAGTAATGTAACTCTAAACTATGACTAAAGTATGCCAAAATGCCAAAAATGATGTAGTATGCCTAAGACAAGAGCTAAGATGACAAGATTGCAAGATGATAAAAAGATTGTATGAGATGCCTAAAACAAGATGACATGAGATGTAAAATGTCAAGAGCTAAGATGTCATGAGATGTCAAAATGAAACCAAAATTGTCATTTTATAGGAAATGCAATTTTGAATGAATGACCAAGATTGAAAATTGACAAATGCCCCAGAATCAATGGAAAAGATTCAATTTGACAACCCACAATTAGGGTTAGGGCAACATTAAGTCAAATTTGAAATGAATGGAAAAGATTTAATTTGAGAAAATCAAATCAAGGGTTGACAATGCATGTGACAAGGAGATAACAGTGGCATAGAAAAAAAAAAGAGCTAGAAAATCAAATAATATTAGAAATTACTTGATCAATTTATGGAGGAAAAGGGCTATTTTGATTTAAAAATTAATTTAATTCAAAAAGTGGGGTCATGTGATAGTAAATAATTAATTTGAATTATTTACTAAAAGAGGGAAAATTAGAAAGTGGAACCATTTTAAATGAAAAATTTTATTTAAAATGGGGAAAATGGCAAAATGAACAATAATTAAACAAATTAATAAATTTATTTAATCATAAGAAGAATTTTTTTAAAAATTAATGACGTATTTAAATAAATAAATGAAACTTATTTAATTAAATAATCAGGAGGAAATAATGGACAAGGAAATTTATTTAATTATGAAGAGACACTAGACAATTAGTGATGTATTTAAATAAATAAATAAAATTTATCTATTTAAATAATCAAGAGGAATGAAAAGACATGAATTAATTAAATAATTAAGAATTATTTAATTAATAGTCGAAAGTGGACTAGGGACATAATTAAAATGTTTTAATTATGCTAGGAAGAAGATGGCAACAGTAGAGCTTGCATGCCTAGGTCATTTTTATGTGTCTATATTTTCCCCCTTTTTATCATAATGCAACCTGTCGCAATGTGATAAAGAAAATTTAGTCAAAAACATGCCCCAATGAAGGTATGTTATCCATGCCCCCTTAGAAATTTTTTCAAATTTTGGTCTGGTGACAAAAAAATTTGGAAGGTGTCCTGACAAGTTAATTTGATGACCATAAAAGTTATGGTGCAAGTGGTTTTGGATTTCGACATGCTTAAGCAGTCAATAGGCCAGTCAAAGGTGGTCAAAAGAGCTTCCAGTAATAAAAGGTTGACAAAATCCCACTTTGACCCTATAAATAGGTTGAAAATGGGGTAAAATTCAATTCATTTTCACATTCACATTAGTAAATTTGGAGAACCCAAAGCAAGGAGAGTAGACATGAAAATGGTGATTCCAGTCACAGAGCACCGTGGCGAGATCATTCGAACTTTCAGATGGCCAGAGGACATGGATCCACCGGTAAGTACCTCATACCCACCTTGTCATTTTGTCATTTTTCACACTTTTTTGGGGTTTTTAGGGTAGGCAATGAATGTGTCGCGACACATGCATATGCATAAGTCACATTCATGTTTACATTCGACACATTTGATGCATCACAACACAAACACAACAAGTCTACAGGGTAGGTCTATTAGGTGTAACACATTTGCGAGAAATTGAGCCGCATTTGCCCAGTCACGCCGCAAATGATAAGTGCAATGTCACATTTGAAAGAGTGTGACACATTCACATAATCAGGCGATGCATTTGACCAAAAACTATGATGTGAGTGCCAAATTGAGATGCAAACATGGGCAGAAATGATGCAATTATCAGATCAGAATGCAAGTGCAATACTAAATGATGCAAGTGCCAAAATGTGACACAAATGAAGTCAACATGATGTATTTGACTTTGACTAGGGTTGACTTTAATTTAGGCTCAAATTTCTAAATTCCTTTAAGTAGATAGATTGTAATAATGATTTTCAACAATGTGCTAATGCATGTTTTTGCTTGTGTAGAGGTAGTTAGCACTGATCTACACATGGGAGAGTAGGTCATCGACCTACAGATTCAGGGACTAGCTGTGAGATCGAGAGCAAAGGAATTTGATGTGACTTGGATTATACTACATCACCTATATGCCCATTATCCAGGCCAACAGGGAACTACTAACCACACTCTATGAGAGGTGGCATTCAAAGACATGTTCATTTCAATTGCTGACAGGAGAGGCCACAGTGACTCTAGAGGACATGTACCAGATTATGCGCCTATCGATCCAAAGAGAACAGCTCATGTATGATTTGCACCAGGGATATCAGACATTTATAGGTTACTATGAGGATGAGACTAGTGTAGGAATAGGTATCGAGGGTTACGAGATTTGTTGGGAGTTCATAGTGTAGCACTACCTTCGGTGGGATGTCATGTTATGTATGCTAATTGTAGGAGTTTTGATACTAGATCGCCAGGGACACAGATTCTGATTGGCTGGGGAGATGTGCTCATGCAGATGAGGTGTGACAGGATTGTCTTTGTATGGGGGCCTTGTCTACTAGGGATTCTTTACCATTAGCTCCATGAGGTGGCATATAGAGGATCTCAGAGTATCAGCAGTGGCACCACCTTACTCATGATCTGGGCATGGGAGCATATCACCATTTTTTGGCCACCTATTCAGAGGCCACAATTAGCAGATGGGATGCCTTATGTGTATCTCTATGCGGGAGCACTACTTTAGACCAGGATTGGAGAGACCAACTTCTAGAGGCACAATATTGAGATGACAACATTTTCCTGGAGGACTTATAGAGATTGTGTGCCATGGGCCGATGTGACCAATCATTTTCCTTTTTTCCAATAGTTTAGGTATTTGATTAGACGCAGTGTTTAGAGCTAGGTTATCATTGAGATGTACTTTCCCCAGTGAGTGCTTCGACAGTTCGGAGAGTAGTAGGGTGTACCCATGGGGACTATTGAGGACGCTCGATCATCACGAGAGTCGATGTGGGGCCCTATGATATTAGTTCCTTTTGCAGAGTAGCAGATAGATAGGCTGGTGGCACAACCATGGGGGTGGAGTAGAGGTCCTGTAGATCCCAAGATGATGCTAGATTTTGACTTGTGGTGGTAGGAACATCGACTAATGCCATTGACAAATCCAGATGGACCAGCACTAGTCGACTGTAGATCAGTGATACCCCAAGTACGATGAGGTGGCAAGGGAGGTAGATATGGTGGTAGAGGGAGGGGGAGGGATGGAGGTCAAGGGATGGGTAAGGATGGAGGTGATAGAGATGATGAAGAAGGCAGAGATGATGGTGGAGATGATGGGAGGAGGAGGAGAGGGGGAGATGGTGGGAGACAGGGGAGGAGAGTTTGGTAATACGTGGAGAGAGTACCCCTAGTACCGATCCTTGAGGAAACAAAGGAGGAGGAGAGAGAGGATGAGGGGTTGAGAGAAGAGGTAGAGCAACCTAATGTTGCTCCAAATGTCAGGTTGGATAGGAGGAGGAGAGGCAGCCAAAGGAGGAGATTTAGTAGGAGGGAGAGATTAGGTAAGAGGGAGAGATGGAAGTGGAGATACCGAGAGAGGAGGGAGTCATTGGAGGCTAGGAGGATGATGAGGATCTAGATAGTGAGGATTCTATAGATGAGGTAGAGTGGCTACTGAGATGGAAGATGGTGGAGGGAGAGGATGACATACCTGCAAGATCACCATTGCCACATGATGTGACTATAGACCAATGATTAGCCGATATGTAGAGGAGGCTTGATGAGATTACAGCATAGGTCAGGGCCCTATAGGCAGAACTGTAGGTTGTCAAGGTAGAGAGGGATTAGGTGGTGATTTGATAATAGGAGTCTGCGAGATGGTGTACAAAGTTTTAAGAGTTGTGTTCAAGACCATCAGGGGACTTGGTGAGAGAGGTAGGGTTAGTACTAGTCTGGGACATTACCGATTATTATATGAGCAGGTTGTGCCACCTGAGAGACCGGATCCTACTTTGACATGGTCTCGGATGAGGAAAGGCAGTGGTAGCAGGATAGGGAGCAATAGCAGTAGTAGGTCAGAGAGCAATAGCTATAGTCAGAGTAGTGTGGGAGGTTCCACTGCTTCAGGGCATTCCTCAGGTCACCGCTCTCACCACAGTCATAGGAATTCTTCAGGACACAGGTTGGGTCACTGTCATGGGTCATCTAGGTCAAGACACAGATCAACACATAGCTAGCCTCCAATGATAGATCCATAAGTCTCACAAATAGATGCCATAGTGTCCCCACAACCTCATGTTACTATAGAGATGATGCCATCGGTGTCAGTTTCATTGGCCTCATAGACATAGGTTGCTATGTCCTCACAGGTTATGTCAATTCCAGCTACAGTTCATCAGTCACCACACTCTTCTCCATGAGGGGATTAGGAGATCATAGCATAGGGGCATTTGACAGGGTTATTTTGACATCATGTTTTAGACATTCATGTTATGACACTTTATATGTTGACTATCGAGCCTGCGAGCTCTATTTTTGGGATATCTCATGACTCTATCCTATGACATTCTATATTTTTTTGAGATTATATATGCGATGCAGTTTTGATGCGACCTATATGCTTTATGTTATGTGATGATGAGTTATGTGTTGATGATTTTTTTGATATATGTTTATTTGATGATGATTATGATGATGCAATTATGATGACCATATGATGCTTATGTGATGTGATTTATGTATTTATGATTCCTATGATGATGTCTTTTATATGATATGCCATGTATGCGTTTATGATTTCTACTTATGATGAGATGACATGATGATGTGATGGTTATTTATGCTTATATGACAATGTCATGTTGTAATGATGATTATATGGATGCATAATGTATGATTATGGATATGTTAATGTATGACTATATATGTATGGATAATGCAATCTTATGATGTGATATATATGTTTTAATGACATGGATGATGTATGTAGTTATCTAATGTGATGCCTATATGATCATGTAGCACTT
This sequence comes from Sequoia sempervirens, assembly GCA_007258455.2. Taxonomy (NCBI): domain Eukaryota; kingdom Viridiplantae; phylum Streptophyta; class Pinopsida; order Cupressales; family Cupressaceae; genus Sequoia; species Sequoia sempervirens. Next base: position 122,858,960 of record VDFB02000002.1, on the reverse strand, counting down.
ATGTTTTTATATGTCATAGGATATCATCGTGAGACGAATGAGACAAGGAGACAAGATTGAAGGAGAGGAATGTTAGTGCAGAGACCAAATCCTTCAACATGTTACCACAGGACTTAACAACTATTTCTCTTAATCATCATTGGGCAGACTATTGTAATAGTCAACAAACACCTTGATATGACATAGATCAAGGTGTGCAAGGTTGTACCATCATATGAGACCAAAAGTCATAGAAAAGGATGGTCCTGACTCATACTAAGAGTGCAATTGCCCCAGTCTTTTTGTCACAACCAACCACAAGCATAAGATAGACAAGAAAGACAAAGACAAGTCATGAAATGTAGTTTCTCCTCTAAATCCTATTACCAGGAAATCCTCGAGGAATTAGCAACATGACTGCCTGAAAAAGACAAGACAAGTGAATCATCATGATACATCATTGCTTCTCTAAATCTTGTCACCAAGACATCGTGGAGAAACTAGTAACATGATGAAAGATCTAGGGACAAATACCAATATAGTGTTTGCCAAGTGTGTCTAAATGTCAAGAGTTTTGATGTCAAGATGCTAGGTTTGACGATGTTAAATGCCAAAATTGTCAAGTTTGACAATGTCAAAGTGTCAAATGTTAGAGTTTTCTAATTTCAGAAAGGACACATCCTAAATAATTTTGATGTCAAGAGGATCGGTCCTCAAATGTCAAGAGAATCCCTCAAAGCGCCAGATTACAGTGACAATACCTAGGAAGGACACATCCTAAGGTATAATTAAATGACAAGGGTGATTCTTTAGAAGGACCCATCTGAAGAATAACCAAGAGTTGACAGTTTTGATAGGTTTTGACTAAGTTTGACCAAAATTGACTTAATTTGACTTTTGTTGATAGAGTTGACTTGTGTTGATAGAGTTGGCTACATGTCAATGTTGACATGTTGATAGAATTGACATGTTGATTAAGTGATTGTCAAAGTTTGATTTAGGAGTTTGTCTATTTTAGAATGACTTGTTTGACTTGAATACTTTTGACATGTGTTCTAGTGCAATGTTATGAACCCTAATGGACTGACCTAGTACAACCTTCGGGGCTCATCGACAGATGGCCTTGCCTACGTCATACACCCAAAGACCTCGTAGTTTGACATGACCAATGACTTTGTCTTAATGACCAAAGATTGAGTCATGATTTTTATTTTGAAAAACCTAAAAGGACTGACCTAATGTCTCAGGGGCCCAAAGATGAGCCTTGCATACATAGAAAATGTGTAGAGACAATGTAGTTCAACAAATGACAATGACTGATTGACATGATTGACTTGACAAGATACAACTATTTTTTTGTGTTTATGAGATATTTTGATTTTTTTGTATTTCTTCAGGACATTTTTTGATTTTTAGGTCTTTTTTAGGACTTTTTTTATTTTTAGGTCTTTTTTCAGGAAATTTTCTAATTTTTAGGTCTTTTTTAGGATATTTTTCAATTGGTAGAACCATGTGCGATACCCACTACAGTTGTATAACAACAAAATGCCCCTAGTTAGGTCCCAAACTAGCCAAGTTTGGAAGATGCAGAAAGGACATGCTTGGGGTGATAGATGGATGATATGTAAGACTTGATGTCAACCGTTGTTAGTCATGAAAGGAATGGAGGGGTTTCATGATGGGGAGTCAAAAGGGTGTCAGAAAAGTGGGTATTTATTATGGACTAAGGTAGATAGAGTGATAGTAGATGGATGAGCAAAAATTGACTACGTATGGCACCTTTTTTCTAGGTTTTCACCATGGTACTTATCCAAAGCGCCTGTTTACCAGGTTTTCACTATTGGATGAATTGTTTCTCTTTACTAATTTTGTCATTTTTAATTTTTTTTTGGTGTCACCAACATGCTTGTTTGCTAGGTTTTCATCAGGGTGACAATTTTTTTGTATTTTTAAAATTTTAATGGTTGTCAGCCATAATCTTTGATGCTATGCATAAAAATTTCGAAGATGTAGACTATTTATAGGCTCTGTCAATTGTTTGTCATTTGGAGTGGCTAGCTGGTATGGTCCAAAACTAGAAGAGGGCATGATAATGTAAGGGCCTAGCCAATTTGGTTTGAACTTGCCAAGCTTTTCTCTATCAGATTCATTTTTAGGATTTTGCATGAGAACCAAATCACCAATGCCAAACTTTCTGACCATGACTCTTTTGTTGTAACTGTGGCAGAGCTGATTCTGATATGTTTGCAAATGATTCAATGCATTGTGTCGACATTTCTCTAACATTTATGTGCGAACCCCAACCTTGGTACCTGCAAAACAAGAAGAAAAAACACCTCAAGTTAGATATTACAAGCCAAAACAAGGATTCCCCGTGAAATCCATTTACAACCTCAAACTAGGAATGAAAATAGTGAAGAACACAATGTAAATGACAAAAACAAGATAAAATCCTAATTAGATGTGCAAACTCATGATCCCATGGGGGAATTGGTGCCAATTTGATGTGAAAATTGGCCCTTTCCCAATTCCTATGATGCAAGCTTCGAATGTTGAAGAGATTGATCCACTTTGTTGGTGAAGAATGGAGACTCCAAGCCAAAAATCTACAAAACCTAGCTATGACTCAACGATGATGGATGGAATTCAAGAGATATTTGAGCATGGTAACTTTGCTTGGATTGTGGATGATGAAATGAGGAGAGGAGCTCTTCATTTATAGGATTTCAAGATGGATGAATGTCCAAATTTGAGCAATGTGGGACTAACATTCATCCAATGATATGGTGCCACTTGTCAAACTATGAATGGATGATGGATGTGCAAGATTTGGGGTTTGTGCCAATAAATGCCAATATTTGAAATTCAAATTTGTTGAAATGACATGTAAGAGGGAAGGAAAATGCAATAAATGCCACTTGGCTCAAGGCAAAGGACATGTAAGATGAATTTATTGCCTTGTTGGATGTACATGTTGACTTGGAATTTTTGAATTCAAATTGAGAGAATATTCCAAAAGATGCCTTGTGAGGAAAATAGAGATTTAACAAATGAATTAAATCTATTTTCATGTGCAACTTGCATTATCTAGAGGATGTGACATGAGATGAGGTTAAATTAATCAAGGGTTAATTAATTTAACAGGAGATTAGATGATGTGACTTGTTTGACTTAGATTTATGGATTTATTTAAATCAAACAAGAGAGGAATATGATAAGAGGCCAATTAAATAAGGATTTTTATTTATTTAATTAAAAGGGATGGTGTTAGATTAAATCAAATAAGTTTTTAATTTATTTAATTTAATGGATAGACTTTAGAGATTTAATCAAATAAATTGATTATTTAATTAAATAGGGATAATTAGATCAGATGGATTGATTTAATTAACAAGAGAGATTGACTTAACTAGATAAAATGATTTGTTTAATTAAGAGATGAATAATGATGAATTTAATCAGATAGGGGAATTTGATTAAATGGTTTGACCGAGGGATGATTTAGGAAGAAACGATGTTAGTAAGTCAGGATCGAATGCATGATGTCAATTAGTATATTTTCGATGTCTCATTATCTTCTTGGCTAAAGTAGGACCACTCAAATGAGACCCAAATATACCCTCATGTACTTCACGTAAGGTTGTTCATGCCTCGTCAATGTTGAGACATCAAAGAAGGGTATTGTCAAAGCTATGGCAGTAGAGGGTGTCACTAATGATGGTGTATCGGGTGGATTTTTGGATAAAGGACTTTTGTTGGTTGTTGGATAGGTTGGGGGGAAGGGTTTGGGACTTGAAATAGTCATAGATGTCTTGATACCATGAAGAATTGGGACCAAGAAGCTCACAAACCATCTCTAATTCTGCTATGTCATATACAGGAACCAAAAGTTGTTCTACAAAGAATTCAAATTGAGGGACGTTGCTTGGAATGTCTAGGAGAGAGCCAATTGTAGCCATATCATCTGCTACCTTTTTTTGTGCCCTCAGAATCTGTTCAAAAGCAAGCATGTGGAAGTATGACTAGAAACTGTCAACCATTCGCTTGTAAGGCATTAATTTCTCATCCTTGGTGTCATAATCGTCATTGACCTGGTTGATGACCAGCTGAGAATCCCCATAAACATGAAGTGTTTTAATTTTCCATTTTATGGCCATTCTAAGTCCCGTAACAAGTGCCTCATATTCTGCAACATTATTTTTAGATGGAAAAGAAATGTGGAATGACTTAGGGATGGAGTCTCCTTGTGGTGTAATAAACAATATTCCCGCTCCCGAACCATGACTAGTATGAGACCTATCAAAATAAATCTTCCAAGGTGATTTAGGCTTTGTATGAAATGCGAACTCATCGGGAAAGTATACCACCAATGGGTGATCACTTTATATAGGTGCATCCGCTAGTTGATCTGCTATCACTTGTCCCTTTATAGCTTTTTGTTCCACATATTGAATATCATACTCATTGTAAGAGAGGGGGACCATCGCATGCAAGACCCCAGGTCACAGAGGCTCAAGATGTGAGAGGCTGCCCTAACTTACCTCAACTAAGTGCAATGTTTAGGGTATGAGGATGAGAATGATGAGGACTATGAAGTCCTTCAACCACTCTGCAATCCCAAGTTTCAAAGTGGGGCTAGGTGAGCCAGTTTTTAGGTTCAACACTGCGCCTTAGGGAGCTCTCTACCCGAGGACGTAAGCGTGTTCCTTGGATGACAATGTGACATGTTGGCGTCTCTAAAGTGTGTTTTCATCCATACTACTAGAAAAAAACAAAGACAAGGTCAAATCTATCAAAACAGGCTAACGACCCAGCTAATTAACTAAAGGGCTAGAATGACACAAGCAAGTAAATAAAGTATTCTCTAATATTGTAAAGTAGATAAGCAAGAGTAAAGAAAGCAAGGAGGATCTCACCAAGAAATTTTTTAACCAGCTAATCTTTCGAGAAGCACGTCCACCTACACACGGAAAGAGGAAAAATGTTGGGTGGCTGTATAGGGACTTGCCTTAGTCAAACCCCTTGTTTAAGTGTTTCCACCTCGATGGACAGCCAAGGAAACAAGATAAAGAAAGAGTATAGTAAAGAGAATACAAACACTAAAAATAAGTATTATGCTACTCAACCAAGTGATAGAGGAGAGGAGAGGGAAGCTTACCACCTCCACCAAGAGCACTCAAGGATATTTGGGATAGAAATGAGAGTACTCAAGCCTCTATTGCAATGGTGTGGTCCCAAATGTGCTCTACTAAAGTGATGGAGTGAGGCTTTGCTGCAATGGAATGCTTGGATGCTTGAAGTGAGTGAGAAAGTGAGCTTGTGGAGTGATAGAATGGAAGCTTGAAGTGTTGTAGAAGTTCTAAAGAAGTTTGATGGAATGTTGAAGGGGTGAATTTTAAGAAGGAATGGAAGAAAATGGCCATATTCAGGTCGATCGATCGAAGGGGGCATTACAACTTCACCTCCAATGAGAAGTGTAACACTTCTACAAGTTTAGTCACAAGAATCTACCAAGGACGTAAGCATGTCGCGTGGACGTCTATGCACCACGTGGGCATCCTCAACAGAAACACCTCCACCGATGCTCAAAACAGGCACCAAGTGGGATGCCAATAGCAGGATTAGGTGGAATTAAGCCTCTAAACTTTATTTTCTAAGGTGGATAAAGGAAAAAAGGATATTTTCATAGGGGATGCAAATTCTCTCTTATACATTTTTCCCCCACTTTAGTGAGCACGAATACTAATGAGTGCTCGATAAAGTAGATCAAGAAGATTTTAAGGTTAGAAATGTATACCTGAACCATTGAGGAAGCAGACTGTGATCTGGTGAACATGAATGTGCAAGAAAAGCAAAGGACTCCATAGCTGCTCGGAAATATGAAGTTGGAAAAACAAAGCGTCTTATAGGCCTGCAGACCTACAAGGAGGCAACCCCCAAGATCTCTCACATGAAAGAAGCCCCGAGGAAGTGCCCTATAGGCTCTCGATCCTATAGGGAAGGTATTCTCCATGAACTCAAGCATGAAAAATACCCAAAGAAGCACCTTATAGGCTCTCAGTCCTATAGGGAAGGTATTCTCCACAAACTCAAGCATGAAGAATACCCAAAGAAGCACCCCACAAGATCTCAACCCTGTAGGGGAGCGACCCCCAAGATCTCTCACATGGAAGAAGCTCAAATGAAAATAGCCTACAAGTTCACTATCTTGTAGGAAGGTATCCCCCAAGATCTCTCACATGGAGGAAACCTGAGAAAGCAGACTCCACAGAGTCAGGAAGCGGTGACACGTCTACCCATAGATAGAACATGTCAAAAGTAGTTGTGTAGGAAAATAAGAAGATAGTCATGCAGACCGTCAATAAGTAAAACTTTCAAAGGGGTCCCTCAAGAACCCTTCAAAAGGAGAGGGGACCACTCAAGGGATGTGTTGTTTGTAAGGTCTAGTCAGGTTTCCCCCAAGCTAGATGTGAAAGGGTGAATGGAATGAGTCTAGTCGGGCTACCCCCAAGCTAGACATGAATGAATTCCATTCGAAATGTAGACTTTGAAATAAGGATCCCTTGGGAACCCACCGTGAGGAAGAAGGAGGGTCCACTCAAGGGACACACAATTTGAAAGCAGATGTTCTCCTTAGAGTGATTAATCACTAAGGAATCATTTTGAAAGATGTTCACTCCATCAAGGAATTCAAAAGGAAGGATATACCCCTGCATGTGGGGAAATAAAAGTTGTTTCCAATTCAAAGGAAGGTCTTCAAGTCCTTTCTTTACGAACCCGTGATGAAGGAAACATGTTTCGTTGGGGTTTCATGTTGAGAATGCGAATCTAAGGAAATTTTTTTGAAGACTTTCAGGAAAATATTCATTGTCACCGAATTCATTTTCTAAAAATTGAAGTGTTGAAGAAGAGCGTTGTCACACATAGAAGGGACAACTCAAGCAAAGAAGAGAGAAAGATAAAGAGAAAGCAATAGAGAAAAGAAAAATACAAACAAAGGACACAGGGAGATCTGGTTTAGCGGGGTCAGATCTATCTGATCTCATATAATAATAGGTAACTGCAAAGCAAGGAAAAATATCATCAATCACCAACTAGATCATGAAGAATGCATGGAAGACAATGTGAAAATAAAAAAATTGGTCAACATGGAAGGGGAGCCTAAATGCCCCCAATGCTTTGCATCGTCCCCAATTTAATTAAAATCAAACACAAACATGGAAGAATAATGATAGAAATAGAAGAAGGTTTATGACACAAAAACCACACCTATATCCAAGCACCAATTGGGATGACGAGGGTCATTCAGGCACACATAGCATAAGCATGGGGGAACACATCACAAAACACACACACACATACACACACTAGATCAAAAAAGGGCCTCCTCCTAACATTGATTGGCTAAGAGGTTGTCCACTTCCCAATCTAAATCCTCATAAAGGGAGGGAGGATGAGCCTGTAATGGTGGGATGTTAAGAGGAGGAGCATCTTACCCTCCCATAACAAGGGCTAAGGAAGAGGGTCCCTCGAGATCCTCTCCGCCAAGCTCTTATGGAGTCAAGGTTATCGATTTCACGAAGATCGCCGATAAGGTCAGGACTTCATCCATGAAATTAAACATGCATCCCATAGGGGAACCATGCCTAATTTCAACAGATGGGACAAGCTGTGCTGGAGGTTCACCGCTAAGCTCACTGAATGACTCGAGAGCAGTGATGAACTCAGGGGAAGTTGGGACTAGTTCTATCACAAGGAAAAAATAAGTTAGCATAGGACCACCTTACGAAGTAGATGGGATCCTTTTACATCCTTCATCACTAGAAGGACCACCCTCTTCCTCTTTCTTCATTGGAGGAGATGAACTCCCAATAGATGAAGCTAGGGATGTAGGGGAAGAGGAAGAAAGAACCACAATGGATACAACCAAATTATTAACCATATCCATGGGCTTGGGGAAGGGCTAGATATCCAGAACAAAGATCAGCAAAGGAAGCTCCACCGAAGGAGTGATGAACACCTGCACCTATTTAGGGTTAGGTGCATTCGTGCTCACAACAGAAGCCGAGACCAATATAGGACTAGACTAGAGAGAAGTAGAAGGAAGGGAGGAAGAAGATGCTACAAGAGGTCCTGAAGTAGGAGCGGTCATTCCTTCCTCCTATTGCAAGGTGGCCTGCTCAGCTAGGAGAGCCTTTTGCAGGCGCTTGTGTTCACATGCAAAGCGGTTTCTATGGCTCTTAGAGTTAGAGGTCAGAGTTTGCAAAGGGACAAGAGGTTCCTACTCAACCATGGGAATGTCCACTACTGTTGTTTCAGATGGAGGAATAGGCTGAGGAGCAACATGAGGAGTTGGCTTGAGAGCCTTGACAGTGGGCCTCTTTCCACTTACTACCTTAGGAGCAAGAATGGTAGGAGGCTGTGGAGGTCAAGAAAAAGAGGACTCTCATCAAGAAACCTTCTTTCTATCATACCGAATGGGTCTAGGCTCCGTCGGTAGAACAAGAAGCTCGAATGTAGGACACTTAGGCTTTCACCAAGTGGGCACTGAAGGGTTCTCCTACAAACAAGGAGAAGAACCTGATGGTACCACAACTAAGTGAGAAGAAGCATTAGACTAGGAAGTAGAAGAGGAAGAAGGAGGATCACAATACCACTTCTCTTCTTTCTTCTTTCAAGCCTTAGTGGCATCGTTGTTACCCTTCAAGCAAGCCCTATGTGAGATAGCATAAGGTGAGGGAGGGTATCTCACTTTTGGCCTCATATGTCCTTTCTTATAGTTCTGATATGTCTTGTGCAAAAGGTCTATCCTGGGTGGGAGAGGACCTAGAGATGCAAGCCATGGGTGGTCCAAGGAGTAGCTACCACATACAACTGGTGGTCTATAACCAGTGTTGTGGATTATGTGCATGAAGCCTCTATGGATAAATTTTTAAATATTTATGCACAATGGAGGGTATTGCATTCATCGCCACCAACCAAGGGATACCCAATTTCACCCTAAAGAGTTCAGATCCAAGAATGATATCAAACAAGAGTTTCATAGACTTAGGTCCAACTAAGACAAATAGGAAAATACTACCCAAAGGGGTAACAGAAAGTCCATCATGTGTGCAAATGAAACTCACAAGAGCATCGTATCCATCCTTGTGTAAATAGTTTATTAGCATAATCTCCTTTGTTATTATGTTGACTTGTGATGTCAGATCAACAAGAACACCAACTACGATGTTTCCATTGATTCGTGCATGAATATAAAAAGGAGATTATTCCCTATTAAAGCCCATCGGCAGGTCCTGTGAAGTAAAGGTTATGCTAGTACCACTATCCATAGGCTACGAAGAGGGGATGGGTTGATGTTGGAAGGAGGCCATTACACACACTAGACAATGCTTTCACAGAGTCCCTAAAGTTTGACAGATAAGACGGTGACCCAATTAAGGTTTCGTTATGCAATACCTTTGGAACTTTCCCAACTATGCCAACTAGGGGTTACAGGTTGGGTTGCAAGGTGACAACCTTACAACACTCACACCTACAACACTCCTAGAGTATGAGGAAAGGAACTATTAGTATCACAAGAAGACCACCACATGCAAGATGCCAGGTCACGGAGGGTCAAGATGCGAGAGGCTTCCCTAACTTACCTCAGCTAAGTGCAATGTTTAGGGTATGAGGATGAGAATGATCAAGACTATGAAGTCCTTCAACCACTCTGCAATCTCGAGTTGCAAAGTGGGGCTAGGCAATCTGGTTTTCAATTTCAACACTGTGCCTCAAGGAGCTCTCTGCCCAAGGATGTAAGTGCAGTCCTTGGATGATAGTGCAGTGTGTTGGCATCTCTAAAGTGCGTTGTTGTTCATACGACTAGACAATAATAAAGACAATTTCAAACCTATCTAAACAGGCTAATGGCCTAGCTAATTAACTAAAGGGCTAGAATGACACAAGCAAGTAAATAAATTATTCTTTAATACTGTAAAGTAGATAAGCAAGAGTAAAGAAAGAAAGGAGGATCTCACCAAGGAATTTTTTTGCCAGTTGATCTTCTGAGAAGCACATCCACCTACACATAGAAAGAGGGAAAATTTTGGGTGGTTGTATAGGGACCTACCTCAGTCAGACCCCCATTTAGGTGTTTCCACGTCCAGGGATAGCCAAGGAAACAAGATAAAGAAATAGTATAGTAAAGAGAATACAAAAACTACAAACCAGTATTATGCTACTCAACCAAGTGATAGAGGAGAGGAAAGGGAAGCTTACCACCTCCACCAAGAGCACTCAAGGTTGCTTGGGGGATAAATAAGAGTACTCAAGCCTCTCTTGCAATGGCATGGTCCCAAACATGCTCTACCAAAGTGATGGAGTGAGGCTTTGCTGCAATGGAATGCTTGGATGCTTGAATTGAGTGAGAAAGTGAGCTTGTGGAGTGATAGAATGGAAGCTTGAAGTGGTGTAGAAGTTCTGAAGAAGTTCAATTAAATGTTGAAGGGGTGAATTTTAAGGAATGGAAGAAAACACTCATATTCGGGTTGATCAGCCGAAGGTAGCGTTACAACTTCACCTCCAATGAGAAGTGTAACACCTCTGCAAGTTTAGCCGCAGGAATCTGCTAGGGATGTAAGCGCGCCATACAGGAATCCCCAATAGAAACACCTCCACCAGTGCTCAAAATAGGTGCCAAGTGGGATGCCAATAGTGGGCTTAGGTGGAATTAAGCATCTAAACTTGTTTTTCTAAGGTGGATAAAGGAAACAAGGGGATTTGCATAGGGGATGCAAATTCTCTCTTATACTCAAAATCATGACCGACTTTTCCAGATGACTTGTCAATGTTGCACGACTTAGGAGATATTTCAAGGGATCAATATTTGCTACCAAATGTGTCTTGTGATTCAACATGTAATGCCTTAGCTTCTGGGCAGCAAAGAAAACTACTAGGCAAGCATGTTCAATGGTCGTGTAATTTAGCTCATATCCAACCAATGTCCAACTGATGTCTGTATGGCCCTTTCCTTCTCATCATGGTTATTTTGTGCCAGTAGTACCCCCAGTGCTGAAGTTTTTGTAGAAATGTATAGGATCAAAGGTTTCCCTTTGATTGGTGGCATTAAAACAGGTGGTGACAATAGGTAGTCTTTTATTATTTGGAAGGCCTCTTGACATTTTTTTGTCCACACAAAGAGGATGCCCTTGCACAAGAGGTACTAAAATGGCTGACACTTGTTGGCCAATTGTGCTATGAAGCATCAAATAGATTGTAACCTGCCTTGCAATGTCCTAAGTTCACTTATCCCTTTTGGAGGAGGAATATCTAATATGGCTTTCACTTTGGCAGGATTGACCTCAATGCCTCTTCGAGAAACTATGTATCCCAAAAGTTTCCTTGATGTTACACCAAAGATGCATTTCTTGGGATTCAAGCAGACTTTGTATTCTTCCAGTCTCTTGAAGATTTTGTCTAACACATTCAAATGATCTTTTTGTGTCAAATATTTGGCCAAGAGGTCATCCACATAATCTTCCATTAGCTTGTGCATCATCTTATGGAATATTGTTGTCATAGCTCTCTGATAAGTGGTGCCTGCATTCTTGAGACCAAAAGGCATGGCATTCCAATAGTATGTACCCCAAGGACATATGAATTTTGTTTTGTGTTGATCTTCAGGGGCAATAAGAATCTAATTATAGCCCGAGAAACTGTCCATGAGGGATAGCATCTCGTATCCTATTATAAGGTCAACTATGATATCTATGTTTGGTGATAGAAAGTCATCCTTTGGACATGATTTGTTCAAGTATTTAAAATCTATGCAGATGCGGATCTAACCATTTGGATTTGTGACTAGTACAAGATTGGATATCCACTCATCATAGTCTATTGATCATATGAATCCCACGTCCAACAACTTCTTTAGTTCTGCTTTAACTAACAAGGTGATCTGAGGATGCATTTTACACAGCTTTTGTTTTACTGGTTTGGCATCTAGAACTAGTGTCAAATGATGTAAGACCAATTCTAGATCTAACCTAGACATATCGGCATAGGACCATCCAAAATTAATCTTATGCTTTGAAAAGAATTTATGGAATTCAGGTTTTTCTTCTTCTGTCAAGGATGTCGCAAAGAGGACAATTTTAGGATCTTCTGTTGTAGATATGTTGACTTCCTTGGTGTCCTCTATGAACATTTCTGATCATTCTTGAGTCACGAGGAGAAAGTCCAGTCCTCCATCTTTGGGCACCTTGGAGAGGTTTTCACCTGTAGATATGTCCTTTATTTTAACTTTTTTTATCATCAGAAGGTGTCGTTTGGTTTTTGCCTAAAGACATGTCATTTGTTGTTTTATTTTTATTTTTCATTTTGCAAATAGAGGATGGAGCAGTCTCCCCAAAGTAAGCTACGCAATCTAGGTCTATGGAAAATCCAACCTTTTGATCTCCACTTGGTATGCCCTCACGTAGTCCCATGAATTTTGCAATGGCCTCATCATTCTGAAATATGTCCATGATAGGTGGGCCTTGTTGATCCCAATCAATTAGTTGTGGGTAAACTAAGGAGATACCATCATCAGTATTGGTGAATTGTGGGGAGGATGTAGAAAACATGCAGATGAACTTAGAGAGGTTAAAGATAAAATTGTCATCATCCAATTCCCAATCAGATTCTATCCAATATTCTCCTTCACTTGATTCATACTCATTGTCAAAATAAGGGACAAATGGACTGGTATTGGGGTTGGTAGTGTCATGTGGCAATTCAGATGAATCCAAATGATGGTCATTATTGTCAAATGGCTAGATAGAGATGTCAGGGTTATGGCTAATAGGATTGGGAGATGATTCATACTTGTCATTGTTCCTTGGGGAGAAGAGTCTATGCATGTCTTCTCATTTCTTTAGGATCCTATGATTGTCATTATTTGGTGTTGGATCATTTTTAAACATTTGCCAAAATATTTCTTTAGAAGTAAGTTCTCCAAGTTCAAGGAACAATTCATCAAGGAAACAGTCACTCAGGGATCATTGGGAGCCAAATTCTCATTCATGGGAGTCAGTTTTGGTAAGGGATTCCTCAATAGTATTGACACTTTCCAAAGCATTTGCGTTCTCACTCAAAAGTCCATTGGTACGTCAATCATCATTTTCGGGTAGTCCATACCCTAAACCAAAAAATTTTGGTCTTTGGGGAGGCATGATTATTTCATGTCTTCTAGTCTTATTTTTTCCAAGGCCACTAATTCCATCATAGCCTGTTGCCTTCATTATATCATAACCTTTCACATATAACTAAACTCGTAATGGGGATGGATTTTCTGGGTCCTTATAAATCCATTTTGGTATATCCTTGATGTCTTCTTTTCTCATTTCACCCTTATTTTATAAAAATGCGTGATGGGGGAACCTTGAAAAAATTCTTTAGGTTCCATTCTAAAACAGGGTCGACCGTAGACCTTAGGAGACTTGGGTATTTTGTTGATATAATAGACATGCTTAGTTTAAATTCTCCATAGCCTAGGTCCTGGATCTTGACATTGGGCTCAACCTTAGGGAGTGAGGAGGATGATGGTGTGGTTGAAGACGTGGAAGGAGTGGACATAGATGATGAGGCAAGTGTGGATGGGTCAATGAATTTGGAGGAAGAGGAACTTGGAGCTTCTCAATTGATGGGCACCTGATGTTCTAAAATATCCCTTAAATTGGTGCAATATTGAAAGGGATCATGGTCTCCATATATGGTGATCTTTGTGTTGTCAAAGGGAAACTTTAGGCATTAGTGATATGTAGATGGAACAACTTTGAGGGCATGAGTCCAAGGTCGGCCAAGCAAGATGTAGGCTAATTCAAGATCCAAGACTTGGCAAGTTGTGTCTACAATGACTGGCCCAACTCTGATAGGAAGAGAGATAATGCCTCAAGAGGAACATTCTTCATCATCATACACCTTTATGAATATGCTCTCTGTAGCATCTACGCAAGCATCCAAAAATCCTAGAGCCTTAACTAGTTTTAAGGAGCATATGTTTAGTCCTGCTCTCCCATTGACTAAAACTCATCTAACCTTATGCTAATGGATAAAGACTTTAATGTGTAATGTGTTGTTGTGATTGGACTTTGGTGATGAATAATCTTGATCTAAAAATGTTACATGATGGGATGTAGTGAGGCATCCCACCATGGCTTCAAACTTGTTGACATCAATGTCTTGAGGGAAAGAGGACTCTTGCAAGGTTTTCTCAAGTATAGCCTTCTGCGTGGGAGAAATGTGAAGCAACTCGAGTATGGAAATCTGCACAGGGGTTTTTCCTAGTTGATCAATGAGGTTAAACTATCCCTTAGGTTGTGATTGATTTGTGACTGAGCTTGATTGTAATTGCTTAGCGGAGGGACTAGGTATTGTAATTTTTGGCTGCCAAGGGGGAGGAGGACCAGCTATGGTTATTTTTCCACCATGGGTAGTGACATTACATTCAGGTGCTCTTTTGACAGTTATGGTATTGACATATTCATCATCAGTTTGGACGTGGTTAATAATAGTTCCACCAGAATAGTTGAATGTGGTGCGGGTATAGTTAGCATGATTATTACTTGTCTTAGGACCTGATGTAGAGGGATTATTTGAGCCATGGTATTGTAGTGGGTTTTTTTGAATAGTATGGTTTGTGTTTCAGGAAAATTGTGGCCCACCCAATTCAATTGTGTGATTTTCAATGAGGTGTTGTACAATATTTCTTAGTTGTCGATAAGAGGATGTCTTATGCCCTTTGGCCTGATGGTAATCATAGAAAGTGTTATCATCCGATCATGATGGTTTAAATTGTCCTAGGTCATATTGTTTAGGATCCTCTAGTGTAATGAGACCATTTTGAAGAAGCCTCTTAAGGACGTCTTCAATTGGTTCCCCCAAGGCAGTGCATGTTCATCTTTTTAGGAATTTCCTTGTTTGGCAGGGTTGTACTGTTTTGACCATTTTGGTTATTTGGAATGACATTGGAAGGTGGTGTTAGTGTAGTTGTTGGTCTATTTTGTGGCTAAGCTCCTTTAAGGGTAAGTACATGACCCATTGTGTTTACTGCCTTGGCATCGACAACACCATCATTGGTAACATGTTTATTCTTGACCCAATATTTATTCTTTTCTGTGGATGGGTTTTCATTTGTGTTTTTAGGGCCATATTTTAATTCTCCTTTAGCAATGAGGGACTTCTCAAGTTGGACACCCTTTTTGACTAGGTTTGTGAAGGTTGTACAGCAATGAAATTGCAATCCATATTTCAATGGTCCTAGGAGTGTTTGGACAAACATGTCAAATTTTTCTTTCTCAGGTATGTCAATATGGCAACGATTTTCTAGGCTTCTCCATCTCTGGAAGAATGGGATAAAATTTTCACCTGTGTCTTCTTGTGTAAGTGTGCATAAGCTAGTGATGGAGGTGTCTGTGTCAATGTTATAGGCATAATTTCGCACAAATCTATCTGCAAGTTCGTCCCATGTTTTTATTCCCTTTAAAGTGGAAAACCATTCAAGTGTGGGTCCTGCAAGACTCTTGGAGAAGAGTCTCATCAAGTATGTTCATAGGCAATGTCCATGTTTAATAGGATTTTTCTTGCCCTTGTACTTGGTGAAATTTGGTGCTACATACCCAGGAGGGAATGGTGGCATATATATATTTGTTTCAAAAGGATATGGACATAGTTCATATGACATGTGTGACTTTTTATTGGAAACTTGCATAATCTCTATTATTTTTTTCAAGTTTTCCACTTGAGATGTTAAGGCATCAATTATAGGATTGTTTGTTGCATCACACATGGGAGTGATAGGTATCCCATTGGTCCCCATTCATTGTGAAGAGATGTTCTGATTTTGTTGTGTGATATGTATGACATGTTTTGATTTGAATGTTGTTGATATTGAAAATTTTGGTTAGGGACATGTTGATGGGTATGGATGTGTGATGTATATGTAGGAATGTGCCCTCCATCCATTTGAGTCGATATTTGGGGGATGTGTTGACCTGAAATATTTTGGTGTCCAAATGAAGTCATATGCTACGTATTTTGATTGACTTGTCCAAATTATTGAAATTGTCCATGGGGAATGTTGGTGTTTTGACCTTGGAAAGTATTAGTGTTAAATTGTGATGTCATGTGAACATTTGGTTGCAGTCCTCGAACGAAGATGCATTGTTTACTTCCAGCAAAGGGATTGAATGAAGATCCAATGAAAGGATTTGATGAAGATGCCCCCATGGCATTAGATGAAGCTCCAAATAGAGGGTTTGAAGAACTTGTCCCCATTGATGAGGATCCAAATGTAGCTCCAACTGGTTGTGACAATGTTGTTGACATTGTTGGCATTGATTGTGACATGGCTTTTGACATAGTTGGTTTCCCTCCAACTAATGTTGCATTGATTGAATTGGCATTATTTTGATTGGTTGTGTCATTAGAAGTGGCATCAATGGTGCCTGTGCCAATTTGTGAGGTGGCACCAACAAAGGCATTGCTTGTATTGTTTTGAGGTTGACTAGTGTTGGACATTTTGTTTGTATTGTTGTTGTTGGAATTGTGATTAGGTGATGTTGGTCTTAAAGTGTTAATGTCAAAGCCACATGGAAATTTAACCCCTTGGGACAAGATCATAGCTAAATATCTTTGGGGGTCATGTAAGACTAAGTCTTCCACAAAGGAGGCTATGTCAGGATTTTACATTGTGGCTTCTAAGTCTTCTATAAACACATATCCATGTTCATCTCTATATATGAATGATTCAAAGGGGTTGCGTGACGAAGATGGTATGTTCATTTCACTAAAATGATTGATAAAGGATGTGTCTTGGTTCATGTTTTGATTCATGTCATTGGAAAAGATATAAGTGTTGTTGTCTTTTCCAAAATTAGCAATTTGTTTTCTTTTCCTTTGAAGCCTAGTCTCAACCATATAAGGAGTTGCTAAAATTATGAAGAGGACAAAAATGACAACTAGATAATGACACTATGTTTTTGGATTTTTGAATAAAGAGTGCAAATTCAAGGGATGACAATGCAAACTATGTTTTTTTGGATTTTTGATTATAAGGGATGACAATGCAGACTATGATAATGTTGCCTAAAGGAAATGCCAAAGGACAATAACGACTATATATTTTTTTTGGATTTTTAGGAATAAGGTATGCAAAATGAGGACTAAGATTCAACTTAAATGTGCTAAGGTATGCAAATAAAAAGGTCTAAATGATTTAGAAGGTTACTCAACCACCCTAGGCTTAATCTATGTCTCAATTTGGGTCATCGAAGGACTTACTAATGTGATTAAAGGACAAGATGACAAGATGACAAGGTGAGTTTTCCTAACTAGACTTTTGAGTTGGAAAATCTCACAAAAAGGACAATGACTAAAATAAATTTTGTTGACTAAGTCCAATGACCACCTACTCTTGAAGGCAATGATTTTTCAAAGTATGGTAATGTTTCCTAATCCAAGATCTACAAATGAAATGAGGACATGAGGACTATTTTATGACTAAAATGAAGATGATGGTTTCTAAAGGATGCAACTAAAATTTTCCAAGTTAAACCTATAGGTAAATGCAAGCTAAAGATGCAAATGATGGAAGATTTGAGCAATTTTATTTCTGGTTTTTGGATAGATATTGCTAGAAATAGATGGTTAATGACAGATTGGACAAGTTTGGTTTCGGGTTTTAGTTTGCAATAGTGTTTTAGTTTCTATCAGGCAAATGCGTCATTCCAGGTTGTGAATGCATTACAGTTTGCCAGATGCATTGTAGATTCAATGAATGCGGTGTTACAGACAACAAATGCAGCTCAAAAAAGCACTTGCGGCATTCTATAAAGTGAATGTGGTTCAAGCTAGACAAATGGGTTGTCAAAAATGGAAAATGCGGCTTAGTAGAGGGAATGCATCACAAAAGATAGAAAATGTTGTGTAGAAAGGTGAATGCATTGAAGTAGAATAAGTCAAGTTTGTTTGCAATTTTTGGCAAAAATTTGAAGTTGTCTCAAATTGAATTTTTATTTCTAGATTTATGAGATGGTTTTTGTTTGTTTGAATGTTTCAAAAAACACTTGGATTCAAACACAATATTTTGTCTTGATCATGCACAAAGAAGACAAGCACAATCCTAGGTTAGGTAAGGACAATATTTGCTAGATTCCACGTGGGTTTCCCCAACCACACTTATTCTTAGTGGATGAATCCAGAAGCTTGGCTACACATGCTCCCCCTTATAGTGCACTACTTCTTGAGTCACCCAAGCTTCCAAACCTCATAAATCTCCCATGTCGGGTTAATAACCTCTACTAAGAACTACAAGAATGTGGATTCCTTCACAATGACCGTTGTTGCGCTAGCAAATAGAAAGGATTTTGGAAACTATACAAAAAAAATTAGTTTGGGACCCCCGTTCGAGTGGCCACACATGGGGCAAGATTAACTCCAATAAGGAGGAACTCCATCCTAAATAGGTTACGCTCAATAGCGTTTTGGGGAGTTCACTTGTCCGTGTGACACATCCGCACTCATAATCCTAAGTTTTCCATTAGGATTCACATTTATATACCAATCGAGGGTAGCTCGGCCACAGAGGTTCGTTGTCAGTTTGAGTCACCTTGGGGTGAGTACTTTTTCCCACCAAGGAAGGCCCAATTCCTAGAGTCAATAACTATTTCTCTTGCACCCAAGATCGGACAAGTGTGCAAGGGGAGAGGATACTTCAATTATTGAATTGGGGCAACACATAAAATAGATGGATCTGGTTTTTTGATCACCTAGTTTGCACAAGATGAGAGAACAATCACCCACCACCTTCAAGCACAATCAAGCAAAGTTCTTTAACCCCCTAATTAAATCTAAGTGAGATAAGCAAATGTTCCTTTTAGAGCACCAATGGAAGTGTTTTCTAATCTAAAAATAAACACAAGACGTTTCAAAAACAAAAATCCTTGGATATTCGAACCTATAAAACCACTTGTTAGTAGTCTCAAAAAGATGTCTTGGACCCACAAAAATTCAAAGCCACATGCTACAACAACCAATTAGTAGCCAAAAAACCCCTAAACTACTTGCTTGAAATAAGAAATCTAGAAAATTCTAAAACAAACCGAAAGCAAAAGTTTACTAGACAAATGTGTTGCAACAAAGCAAATGCGTCACTCTGCATAGCAAATGCGGCTCAGGTCTATACTCTGGAATCTATCAGGAAAATGCATCATTATGCAGAATAGATGCGTCTCAAAGTAGAATTTGGAATCTGTCAGACATATGGGTTGACCTGCAAATCAAATGCATCATGAGATGGCGAATACAATTTTTTGCAAATCAGATGTGTCACACCAAAGCGTATGCATCGTTTGAAGAGGTGAATGTGTCGCGATATATCGAATGTGTCACAGGAAATAGCAAATGTGTCATGTCATACCTGTACCTACAAAACACAAAAAGGTCGTACGGAAAAAACAAAAGTGTGTGATTTTGGCATCGGGTTCACTAATGTCACTACGGGAAATTTCTAGGTTAGCAGATTAGTAGCTAAATAAATCAAAACCCAAAGTAATAATGAAGCACAAAGGAGGAAAACATGAAAAACAAAGAGAGATATCACCTTTAGTCTTCAACCTCCATGATTGACCTCCATTATACCTTCTCTATTTGCTGCAATATGTGGTTTGTCGTCAAATTTTATGTGAGCAATATATGGCAATGCCAAGACCAAAGCAAATGTTGAAGGATTTGATGACAAAATGAAATACTATGCAACTATGCAACTAGTAATGTAACTCTAAACTATGACTAAAGTATGCCAAAATGCTAAGAATGATGAAGTATGCCTAAGACAAGAGCTAATATGACAAGATTGCAAGATGATAACAAGATTGCATGAGATTCCTAAAATAAGATGACATGAGATGTAAAATGCCAAGAGCTAAGATGTCATGAGATGTCAAAATGAGACCAAAATTATCATTTTATAGGAAATACAATTTTGAATGAATGGCCAAGATTGAAAATTGACAAATGCCCCAGAATCAATGGACAAGATTCAATTTGACAACCCATAATTAGGGTTAGGGAAATATTAAGTCAAATTTGAAATGAATGGAAAAGATTTAATTTGAGAAAATAAAATCGAGGGTTGACAATGCATGTGACAAGGAGATAACAATGGCACCGAAAAAGAGAGAGCTAGAAAATCAAATAATATTAGAAATTACTTGATCAATTTATGAAGGAAAAAGACTATTTTGATTTAAAAATTAATTTAATTCAAAAAGTGGGGTCATGTGACAGTAAATAATTAATTTAAATTATTTACTGAAAGAGGAAAAATTAGAAAGTGGAACCATTTTAAATAAACAATTTTATTTAAAATGGGGAAAATGGAAAAGTGGACAATAATTAAATAAATTAATAAATTTATTTAATCATAAGAAGACTTTTTAAAAAAAATTAATGACGTATTTAAATAAATAAATGAAACTTATTTATTTAAATAATCAGGAGGAAATAATGGACATGATATTTAAATAAATTAAGAAAATTATTTAATTATGAAGAGACATTAGACAATTAGCGAGGTATTTAAATAAATAAATAAAATTTATTTATTTAAATAATCAAGAGGAATAAAAAGACATGAATTAATTAAATAATGATTAAGAATTATTTAATTAATAGTCGAAAGTGGACAAGGGACATAATTAAAATGTTTTAATTATGCTAGGAAGAAGATGGTGACAATAGAGTTTGTAGGCCTAAGTCATTTTTATGTGTCTATAGAATTTCTTTAGCATCGACTAACAAATTTGTTTAGGATCAATCAATTAATATTCAAGGAAAACCATGAAGGAAAACAATGATCAATGTTAGGGCTAACCAATTAATAAGTATACACGTGAATAAGTTAAGCATGTACATGTGAATAAGGGAAGCACAAGTACTAAAAAACATGTAAGCCTTGAAGTATACACATGAATACATAGTATACATAAATTAATACAAAGTATATGCATGAATACAAGGTATACGCATGAAAACACGTAAGTTGCAAAGTATACATTGGAATACACATAAGTCACAAAGTATACACGTAAGTTGTAAAGTATACACTTGAATACACGTAACTCATATCTATTAAACCTTGGATTTATAATGCAAATATGGACACCATCGATAAAAAATATTTGTATTAACCAAATATCCATGTAGGAATACATCAATATATGTCGATATAAGTATAAAATATAAGTACAAAATAGCCATATAGGCTTATGAGAATGCCATATAGGAATACAATGCCAAATATATCCAATACAAAATATGTACAAAATTGCCATATAGGCATACAACAAAGGGCTCTGGAATCAAAAGTCATCGCTCTCCATGCTCTCAAAATAAACTCTTTCCCTTTGCTTGTTGATTAGATAATGATACATATGTCACTCGTTTATGTTGCAGTCAAGGAGTTCTCTTGGTGCTCCTCCTAGTGTTTAGTTCTTGGTGAAGTCTTATCTGTTACAAAAAGAAGTAAATACATTAATATATAGAAATTACATTTAAAAAATGATATATTTAAAAAAATAATAACTTACCGCCATCTGATGATCGCTCTCCATGAGGGAAATATTCAAATTCCCATGTTGAGGCATGTTAAAGCCCTGTATAAACCATCCAAATAGAAATTAAACTATGAATCAATAATGGTTTTATTTTTCACTAACTAACATCTATAACAACGAATGTAAATTGAAATTTAGTAATTTTCCTCATACCTCCCTTGTTAGAGCCATCGAGGATTCTATAGTAGATAAAACACCAATGGCCATTGCCATCTGAACATTCAAAGTTGTTTCCGCTTGCAACATCAAAAAATAAAACAAAAAATCATTCAATCACAAAAACTACAATAGCAATCCACGTCATGAATTATAATGTATGAGATAATGACCAAAATTTTGAGTACTTATTAAACTATATATTTATGATTATCATGCTTACTATTTTCCCTATCCATATCTTGTTTGAAAGCACATTTTTTTAGGATTTTACCCATAGTAGCAAGCTGGTGAACCATTTGATAAAATTCTTTCATAGAAATGCACAATAATTGTGGTGGCATAGAGAAGGAAGTGAACTATTTGAAAAAATGCCTCAAAGAAATCGGGGTCTTATGGTGATGGAATGCCATTACAAACAAATGTACGTCATGACATTCCATCACCATAAGATTGCATTTCTTTTAGGAATTTTTTCAAACAGTTCATTTCCTTCTCTACGATATTATTTCTTACTATTATGCTTTGATAGAAATTTTTCCAAGCATCCATAGTTTGTTGGAAAGCACCTATTTAGGCTTTTAGCCACAACAACAAGGAAGTGAGTAGTTTGATAAAATGCTTTGGTACATATGTATAGAAAATGTGGTATCATAGAAAAGGTGGTGAGTTGTTTGAAGAAATGCCTCAAAGAAATGTGATCTCATGGTGATGGAATGACATTCCATCACCATGAGACCACATTTCTTTGAGGCATTTTTTCAAACTACTAACTACCTTGTCTATGTTATTGCTTACTATTATGCTTTGATAGGTTTTTTCCAAGCATCCATAGTTTGTTGGAAAGAACCTTTTTTAAGCTTTCAGCCATAGTAGTGAGGAAATGAATTGTTTGATAAAATGCTTTGGTAGACATGTATGGAAAATGTGGTAGCATAGAAAAGGTGGTGAGCTATTTGAAAAAGTGCCTCAAAGAAATTTGGTCTCATGTTGATGGACATTACCATGAGACAACATTTCTTTGAGGAATTTTTTTCAAACACTCATTGCCTTGTCTATGTTATTGCCTACAATTATTCTTTCATATATTCCTTCCAAGAATCCATAACATAGACAAGGTAGTGAATTGTTTGAAAAGATACCTCAGTAAAAAGTGGTCTCATCGAATTCCATGACAAGAAAATGCAATTGGAAGTTTCTCCTAGACTTATTACTTATGCTATGTGAAGTAATTACATCACTGCTTATGTTTACTTTCTAAACAACTATATCATAATTAAATTTTTGTCATCTATCAACATCTATTTATTAGTTATGGAATGTGAAGTAATTCTTTGAGTTTGAAAGATGTGCAATACAACATAATCAATGATATGAATATAAACTACACAAATCTATTAAGTAAAATTCATTAGTTAAACTCTTTATTCTATTACCTATGTGTAAGTTTGACTAAATCCATTGGCATTGGGAGGTGTTCCCTTGAAACCTCCAATATTAGCCTATTCAACATCCAAAATCACATATTAAAATACCATTCATAAAAATATACTATTAACATGTAATAAATTTATAATTTTTTATTAGTTACATACCTCAATAGTAGGTGCAATGGAGAAATAAGTAGGTGTAGGGCTGATGTATCTAGTATCAACATTGGGACCCTACAATTTTATTAAAATCATAAAACTAAATTAGTTAATCTTGCATTTCAAAATTAAAATTTTATAAATTAAATTCAATGAACATACTAAATTTTACCTTAGTATCAATTTCATAGGCTTCATGCAAAATTTCAGATACCCTTGCCATCTCCATAGCTATAGACGGATCTTACATAGAAGCTTCTTGAGTGTTGGTGAGGTCATATGAACAAGTCACCCCGCAAGATTAACACAAATGGGATTGAAGCCCACCACTCGAAGACTCCCCTAGATGGTGTTGTAGAATAGGGCTAGCATGCTGGATGAAACTCTGTTTCAAAGAGTTGGTGGCTTCCAAAGTCTCTACATCAGCACTCTCCTTCGTGATAGAAGGGATGACGATGTACTCATGAGGCAGCCTAGTGAGAGGTCATCTCCCTTGTCGTGTAGGATCATGTTGTACACCAGGTCTATCTTGATCCAATCCCCCACCTCTCCCCTAGAGGTCTCTCATATCAAAATAATTTAGGATTTTGTTCAAATGAACTCAGTATAGTTTCCTAAAGAAATAACACAGGACTTCACAATTGTTGCATGGTGGGTAATCAAAAACCAGGTGTTGGCCTTCTACAATGATTTAACAACTAGGCCTTTATAGTGGAAATATAACTTGAATAGATATTTCAATCATCATGAAGGTACATTTATCTTGTCAACCCAAGGATGTGAACTTGAAATGGGTTAGCACAGTATGTGCACTAGGAACCCAAAGTAGTCATTTTCATTCTACAGCTAAGAAAGACACAATGTTGAAAAGTAAGTTGCTTAGAAAGGAATAACATAAATGTTGAACATCAACCAACAACTATACTAAGCTAAAATGCATGATAGAAATGAAAATATGAGCAAACAACAGGAAACTACTTTGTTTGCTTTGTTTGCAAAAATAGTCACAAAATAGAATTCTAGTGGATGCAGGAACATTCAGCACCAGATTTTTAACTAATTACTGAACATAAAGTAATAACTCTACTAAACTAAGCTAAAGGATGGATTGCTCAGCAAGTGGCCCCCCTTGGATGAGTATCCTCTAAAACTGATGTAAACTCAAATACTCAAACTTAGAACTTCATTTTATTCACTGGAATTCATGAGTACAAAAGAGTAGCATAACTATATTGTTGAAAACTTAAGAATGCAAGTACAATATCAGATCACACAAAAACCCCTCAAGAAGGAGCATTTGATTCTTATTTATACTACCAACTAAGCAAGGCAGTCAAATCCATGAATTGGGAGGATGCCACTTAATGGAAAATAGAGAAAATGGAGAGGTGATTATGTGTGCATGGAATCTGGTCAAACATGCCCACAGATTTAGCACAGTAGTAATGCCAATATGTGCTCAATAGCATTAAATTCCACTACAGGGCGGTTACATTTGATTTACAAGGGGAATCTCCTACCATCGACTTCCTTTGACCTTCAAATGATTCCCTCATTGGACGTTATGGTGCATGCCCAGCTGGTGGTGTCTTTCTCAATTTTGTATCCTATATGGAAATGTTATAATGCACAATAATCACATATGTATAACCGCCTTAAAGAACATTCATCAATCACATGCAGAATTAATATAGAGAGTCCATATAACATTCTAGTGTCATAAAAGATTTGTAGAAATAAGATTAGGCCCAATGTCTAAATTTTGAGGAAATATCATAAAAATATCAACACTTAACATCAAGGTCCATGATAACTTCAACAAACAAATCATAAATTCTACCCAAAATTAGACCATAAATTAGACTCATCACTCCCCCCAACCTAAGGTTTTGTTGGTCCTCTAGCAGAGGAAGGGTTGTTCTTCTGCTTGGTCAATGCTCTGAAATTCTCAACTCACAATTGTCCTACATGTGTGTTTGTTGTGCGTGAATCAGGGTCCCAATAGAATCCTCCCAATTTGTCAAGCCAACTCCATCTCTGTCTCTCTGCAACAATATCATAGTGGTAAAACTTGAAGTTTGGTATGGGCCACATTAGAATGGATGGAAAAAAAGTCAGGGGAAGCCAAAATAATCCTTTTGTCCTTCCAATTTGAATATATATGTTAGTTCTTTTAAGATTTGTAGCATAGTTTTGGATGGAATGAGGCTCAGTCTATTTTAGCTCATCAGTTAGGTTGTTCCATCTTTGTGAGAGGTATCTCTTCATAGTTTCCTCTTTTTCTTTTTCCTTCACCTCATACTCACTATAGACTACTTATATCCAAGGCATAATCCTTTTACCATAGCTGGGTCTGAAAAGCATTCTATGCCATTCCCTGTAAATGTCCCTTGGATTCCTTGATTCAACCCTGATGGGCAGATGGATGTTGGATTCCATTTGCTTATAAGCCCCATATTATTGTCCCCAACTAATCTCATTTTGTACTCAAGACATAATTACCTTAATTGGACATCCCCAACATACAATTGTGGATTCCAATCATGGTATTGAGTCACAACATAATTATGCAAATAAAACTCACACAACAAATTCTTCATTTCAGGGGAAACAATTTGATAAAAATTGAAAAAATTAATAGGAGTCTCAATAGAAGGGTTCAAACCTGAGACAATTCTTTCTAGCTTAAACGAAAGATATTTCTCCTTCAAATTCAAAGAATAGACCCTTGGAGGGGTCCTGCATTCTAAAATATGTGGTACCAAGGCTATTATATCATCCACATTCTTCTTCAAGGTGGCAATTTCTGCATCCTTGTCTTCAATCTCCTCATCTTTCTTTTGAATTTCCTTCTTCAACCTGTGTCTCTCTTCTTTCCATTCCTCTTCTCTTCTTTGCATCTCTTTCCATAAATGCATAGCTACCATGTGCATTGAAAAATTAGGGGGGTTATGTATTCCTACTAGCATTTTTCCTAGCACTAATTCTTGCTCTTCATATAATACTAACTGCAAGGATTCAGGCTATCCCATCAATTCCGGATGCAGGGGAACTAATTGTTCTCCCAATTCTTGTTGTTGCTGCAGGAACTCCTACTCTTGTTCTTCCTCTTGCTCATGTTGTATGATCTCTTGCTGTAGGAAATCCTTATTTTCCTTATACCCTTAATTTTTGACTTGTTCTGCAATGTCAACAAGATCTGCCAATGTTATGTTGGTTGTCATCTTAAATATATCCTCTTCCTCGACATTCACCTGCACCATTGGATATTTTTTGTCCCCCTATGATATTTCTCTGGACTTAGGGCTTTCTTGTGGAGGCATACTAAAGGTTGGCCCGGTTGGCCTTGATTTTCTAGGAGGGATTTCATTTTTTTCTTTGGCTGCAAGATGAATAGTGTCAACCTTCTGCTTCTTAGAGCTTGATACTTTTTTTTTCTGTTTGCTTATTTTTAGATTTTCCTTTTCTCATTTTTTCCTCTCTCTTATGTGCCCTAGTTTTCATTAGGATGCCAAGTGGAAAATCATCATCAGAATCTAGAGGAGAACTTTCTTTGTCCAAGTGCTCTATCCTAGAAGAGCTAATTTCTATGGTTTCTTCTGCTACAGGAGGGTTTACACTAGGGCCTGCGCCAGAGGTTGAAGCACCAAGAGTGGCTTCGGTCATGCTCAATCTCCTGCTAGACCTATGAGGTTGAGGTAAAACCCTAGGTTGCAAGTGCTTAGGTCTAATTTGATCATTTTTTATGAATTCTTCCCAAGTCATTCTAGACATATCATGTAGAGACTTTTCAACTAATAATTTAATTAGACAATGGTGGGAAATAGAATTGTCCCTACCTTTTTGAGTTTTGACTGCCATGATTGAAAGAATATTGCATAGCACGTTCGACACATTCATCCTCCTCCCGTGCCTCATGTGAATCAAAATTTTGAAGTGCATGGATTGCAAATTTGACTGGCGACCTTCACAAGTGATATATTTTATGACATAAACAGCTATCTACTTCCATGGCTCAGGTAGAGAGGTTATCTTCACACCTTGTTTATCTATGCTTAATGGAGGGTCGCTCGGTTCTCTAAATTCGACCCTCGCCAATCTGGCATCTCTGGAAGTAGGGAAATTTTCACCGTCAACAGGCAACCCTATAACTTCTACAATCCTTTCCTCAGTCACCAATACTTCTATCCCTTTTATTGTGGCCTTCCCTTCCGAAAATGTCTAGGTGAATTCTAGTGCAATGCCTTCATCAAAACCATCTAGCTTCAAGAAGTATTCTAACTACCCGCAGTTTCTGAATTTGACCAGGAAAGGTGTATCCTACAGTAATACATTGTGCACCATGGGTTCATTTTGAATTAACCCACCTCCTATTGTCTGCAATCAAACAATCACTTTGTTGTTTCCTTCCTACAATTCTTGTCTGAAAACCAAATTCACCTTCCTACAACACTTGCTAAATTTACAATGCCAATGTCAACTGAATTTTCCCTTTCTACTTTACCTTTTGTTTGCAACTTGAGATTATGATAGGGTCAATAATGGCAAGGAAGGAGTAATAAAGGAAAGCTATGATGGAGAGAAATGGCAGTAGCAATTGGTGTCACTTCACACATGCGAGCCATCCTCTCACTCAGATTTCAAATTGTCTCATTTTAAATTAGGTTGGCGTAGACCAACATGGACCGACACGTGGGCTAAGTATTCACATTCTTTTCCTCCCACCTAAACTAAATTTGGGCATGTGTCCTCACATGCGAGATGATGATTTAACAGGGGTAGGGAATAATGGCATGCTATGGTGAACATCCATATTAATTTACAACAATTAAATGAATTCACTAAAGACAATCAAGATATAGAAATTAATGCGCACATACCTAAATATGTGGAGGATTCATTGCAAATATTGTGGAGAAAGTATTGTTTGTCTTTTTAGGAAATAATTTGAGCAATTAATGAAAATGAGGTGGGATGAGGTGGAGTGGAATGAATTGACGTGATGGAAGAGAGAAAAAGGTGGAGATGGATGGGTGGATGGGTGGATGGGTGAAGAAATGGACTTCCACAAAAGTGGAAGTATTTATTATGACAAGTACATACCTTAATTAGCCAAAAGGAGGGACACTAGGTCCACTTCCTTCGGCTGTAGGAAGCTCGAGTGTAGCATGTTGAGTGAATTTTTGTAGGAACTCCTCCTTGGAAGTTGTCTTGCGGTACAATCTGAGGTGATGACCATTGACAAGCAACTTGAATCTGACTAGGTCAATAGTAGTGAGCTAAACAACGCCATTGGGAAAGACCTCAGCAACCTCATATGGTCCTAGCCACCTTGTCTACAATTTTCTAGCATTGTCCTGATATATGGAATCATAAATCAAAGCCCAATCTCCTAGTTGTAATTTCTTGTCCTTGATGAATTTATCATGCCACCCAATTCTTTGATTTTGCACTACCTCTGTGTGATGCAAGGCTTCTCTCCTCATCTCATCCAAAGCATTCAGCTACAAGATTCTTTCTCTTTATGCCTTAGAGATATCCATCCCCAAGTCTACTACAGTCGTAAGAGTCTTATGTTCAAATTTAATGGGAATCATGGCTATTTTTCCATATAGCAACTCAAAATGAGTGAAGCCTATAGTCATTTTCCAAGTTGTCCTATAGGCCCAGACAGCTTTGAGCAACCTATTTGCCCAATCCTTTTTATGAATAGCCACTATTTTGGTCAAGATGGCTTCAATCTCCCTATTAGTTACCTCAACTTGGCCATTGGCTTGGGGGTGATAAGGAGTAGACTTCCCGTGTCTTATGTTGTACTCATTGACCAGTGCTACAACAAGGGTTGATGTGAATTGAACCCCTTGATCAGTCACTATCTCTCTGGGAACTCCATACCTTGTAAGAATATCCTCATAAAAAAATTCAACAACCTTATTATCTCTTGCATGCTTCATGGCCTTAACTTCTACCCACTTAGTTACATAATCAATGCAAACTAATATATAAGACTTACCATTTGATGGAGGATCAATGGATCCTACAAAATCTAGTCCCCATTTTTCAAATGGAGTGATTACTACCTAAGGGAAAAGTGGCATATCATTTTATTTGGTTGGTCTACCCATCCTCTGGCATCGATGACATTTTCTTGTGTACCTTCTTGCATCCTTGTGGAGTGTTGGCCAGTAATATCTTGTGTTCAAGATCTTCATTGCTATCCTCTTGGCTGCAAAATTTCCTCCACATGGTTCGTTGTGACATGCATGAAAAATTTCATATGTCTCATCTTCTCTCACACATCTCCTCATGACATGGTCTGGTCCAATATAAAATAAACATCCAACAATCCATGAGAAAGGAAAATATTTTTCAATGAGTGCCCTTCTCTCTTTTGGAGAGAAGTGAGGAGGAACTCTACCCGTGACTAGATAGTTAGCTATGTCAGCATACGAGGTTGTTTGTATACTGATGGAGAATAGATGCTCATCAAGAAAAGATTCATCTATGGCATGATTATCCCCTGATGTAGTCAGCCTTGAAAGAAAATTTGCAACAACATTGGTCTTCACTGGTTTATCCACAATGGTTATGTAAAACTCCTCCATCAACAATAACCATCTTGCCAGCCTACTAGAGATAAAAGGTTTATTCATGAGATATCTAATGGCTGCATGATCAGTGTGCACAAATATTTGATAGCCCATTATGTAATTCCTGAATTTTTTTAGGGCATAGATCATTGCAAGCATTTCTTTTTCTATTACTGTATAGTTGAATTCAGCTCCTTGCAAGTTTTTGCTGACAAAATAAATTGCATTTTTAATAGCTCCTTCTTTCTATCCTAAAAATGATCCCATGGAATATTCTGATGCATCTATATGGATGTGAAAAGGAAGCTCCCAATTAGGTCATTTGAGTACAGGAGCATGAGTCAAAGTTGTCTTTAGATCAAAAAATGCTTTGTTACAGTCTTTTGTCCATTGAAATTCAACATCTTTGGTGAGAAGAGTATACAATGGTGCTGCTATTTTTCTGAAATCCTTGATGAACCACCTATAATAGCTTGCATGTCCCAAGAAACTCCTAACATCTTTTTGTTTTGAAGGCGTGGGAAAATTTGTGATTACCTTAATCTTTGCAGGGTCTACTTGATTTTTTTTGTGAGAGATGTAGCATCCAAGAACTACACCTTCCTACATCATTATGAAACATTTTTCACTGTTTAAAGAGAGATTGTGACCTTCACGTCTCTGTTGGAATTTCCTGAGATTCTCCAATGCTTCATTGAAATCAGCACCATAGGTGGTGAAATATCCATATAAATTTCCATGCAATCATGAGAAATGTCTAAAAATATGCTAATGACTACCCTTTGAAAAGTTGTAGGTGCATTGCATAAGCCAAATGGGAGTACCGAGTAGGAATAGGTCCCCCATGGATAGGTAAAGGTGTTCTTCTCCTAGTCCTCTAGTGCAATTTGGATCTGGTTGTAGCAACTGAATCCATCTAGAAAAAAAAAAGTATTGCTTTCCTGCAAGTGAGTCCAAAACTTGATCTATGAAAGGTAAGGGAAAATTGTCCTTTCTAGTGGCAGCATTGAGTTCCCTGTAATAAAAAAAAACTTACCATTTCCCTCCTTTTTTGGGCACAATTACTAATGGGGACACCCACTGGCTATCTGAAATGGGGTAGATAAATCCTGCATCTAGAAATTTCTACAATTCTCCTTTTACAATTTCTCTTAGTGCAGGGTTGATTCTTCTTTGTGGCTATCTAACTGGGGCACAATCATCTCTGATATAAATTATATGAGTGCAAAGCTTAGGGTCCAATCCCTTCATCTCATGATAGTCCCACACAAATGCATGATCGTGGGTCCTCAACAAGTTTTCCAACAACAACTGCTATTCTTCATTTAGTTTGCTGTTAATATTCAGATATTTTTCTTCTGACACATGTACGTGCATAGTTGACACTATCATAGCTACTTTATTAACACATGGTACCTTGAGTTTATATGTTAGCAATGTATGACACATACCTATTGCTGCAAGAAGTATGTCTGTAGGAAGAGTGGTTGCAAGAAGAGTGGCTACAGGAAGAGTGTCTACAGGAAGAGTAGGCAGAAGTTTCCTGATTGGAATAATAGAATGAGAAGATGATGCTTCCTCCACTTCACAATTATTCTTAATGATGTTATCCAATACTTTATCTTCTTCTTGAAGCTGCATAAAGGAGCTTCTTCCTAACATCATAAGTTGTGCCACATAATTAACTTCCTCGGTCTCTTCACCAACATGTGGCCATACGATATTATCCTCATCATGGGATGGCTGAGCAGGAGGATAAAAAGCAAGATTTTTGGTTCTTTTTCCATCAGAAATGGTCATGCCTCCTATCTTGTATCCAATATATGCATTTGTTGTTGCTAACCATGGCCTTCCAAGAATAATGGGATACCCACCTAGTGTGGCTTTAGGAGAAAGAATCATGAAGTCTGCTGGGTACTCCCAGGAGTCTAGAATCGCCACAAGATCCTCCACTATACCTTTAGGATTAACAATAGAACTATCAACAAGTTGCAGGATAGTAGGAGTAGGTCTCATGCTTGCAACATTTAGTTGTTGCAGGATATTCTTAGTCATTATATTTATTGCTACCCCTAAATCAATCAAACCATTCTTTATTTGAGTCTCATTTATAACAACTAGTACCATAGGACTACTTGGGTCATTATACTTAGGGATAATCACTTTTCCAAGCATTATGTCAGCTAGTTGTCCCACCACATGAACCGTAGTGGGGTCTTTCTTCTTCCTACCTAGCTTCTTAAGGTATGCTTCCTTGATTGCCTTGCCATAAATTGGAACATATTTTATGACCTAAAATAGGGGTATCTAGACACACCTATGCTTCAGCTGATCTATAATGTCAAAGTTTGTGTCCTTTTCTTCCTTCTTCTTGGAAACTTCCAATCTCTGAGGAAATGGTGGTTCTTTTTTAGTCTATTTGACTAGGAATGGTTTAGTATTTTTAGGTGCACTGGGCTGAATGGGGGTATTTAGGGGCTCCTCTTCTTCGACAAGAAGCTCAGTGATAATGGGTGTGGAAGAAGCTGGTATAGTAGTTCCTAAATGCAAGTGGATGTCACTCACACTCACGACATATGCATGGAATTGATTTGAATTAGTAGAGTATACAGGCTATTGTTGTGGTTTGTTATTTGGATTGGGTGTGGGCTGAGCTGGTAGTTGAGTAGGTTTAGGTGGATTTGAACTTGAATTAGCAGGTGGAGGAATTATAGCAGGTTGCTAGGGCTGAGAAGGTGGTTGTATATAGTTGGTTGTCTGGGTAAGCCATTGTTGTCCTCCCCTCCATTTATTTGTTTGCTACCTATGTGAACCAAGATCCTAATACCTGAAAAACACAACAAACAAACATATTAGAAGATTGAAATGCAAGTTAAGACCAAGATTCCCCATAAAATCCATTTAACTATGCTCAAAATAGGAATAAAACAAGAACACAATGAAAGAAGATGAAAACAAACTAAATCCTATTAGGAACATGCAAACTCTTGATCTTATGGGGGAGTTGGTGCCAATTTGATGTGGAAATTGGCCCTTTCCCAACTCCTATGCAAGTTTTGTTGATTGATGATGAAGAGTGATCCACTTTGATGAAGATTGATGAATGCTCCAAGATAAAATCTGCATAACCTAGCTATAAAATTCAAGGAGATGGATGAAAATTGCTATGAATTTGAGTATAGTAAGTTTACTCAAGTTGTGGATGGATAAAATGAAGGATGATCTCTTCACTTATAGATGAGATTTAAGGATGAATGTCCAAAATTGAGCAATGTGGGACTAACATTCAACCAATGGCAAGGTGCCACTTGTCAAAATTTGATAGGATGAAGGTTGAGCACATTTTGATCCATGTGCAAGTTTGAAATTTGAATTTGATGAGATGACATGTTTAGGGAGGATGAAAGATGAGTTAAATGCCAAGTGGGAGACATGTAAGAGACAATGTAAGAGCTTTAAATGCTTTGTTGGATGGACAAGTCCTTTTGGGGAGATTTCAAATTTGAGGAATATTCCACTTGGATGCCTTTTGAATGAAAATAGGTGATTTATAAAACAATTAAATTGATTTTCATGTGCAAGTTGCAAAATCTAGAGGATTTGAGTGATTAGGATTAAATTAATCAGAGATTTGATTAATTTAAGGGGAGATTTAGTGATTTGACTATTTGATTTAGATTTTAGGATTGAAATAAATCAAAAAGAGATGAAAATGATTAAGACTTAGTTAAATAAATATTTTTGATTTATTTAACCAAAGGGGGTGATGTTAGATTAAATTAGATAAATGCTTGATTTATTTAATTTAATTAGATTAATTCTAGAGATTTAATCAAATAATATAGATTATTTAATTAAATAAAGATAGGAAGATGAAATGACCTAGCTAATTACATAGAGACAATGATTTAATTAAATTGAGGGATTTATTTAATTAAAAGGGGAATTATGATTACTTTAATCAAATAAGCCTATTCGATTAAATGGTTAGACAGAGGGATAATTTAGGATGAAGCGATGTTAGTAGATCAGGATCGAGTGTGCGATATCAATTTGTGTATTTTCGATGTTTACATTTTTCCCCTCTTTGAAGCGATGCACTTGTTGCGTTGGTTCAAAGAATAACCTTGCCATGATCAAAAGTCAAAATTTCTCTGATTTTTTCGGATGCCCCACTGCTGCCCCAATGAATGAAGAATTACGCTGGTATACTGCCCCCTCAAGAGATCGAGCGAAGAGGTTTGATTTGAGGGTCAATCTCTCGACAAAGAGGTTCAAGATCAATTCAACTCGAAAGTTTGATGTAGACAGTCATGAGCCATGGCTAGCCTCATACCTATTTTGATATATCACACCCACTTGATCCTGATTTGTACCATGACAGTGACATTATTGATGATGAGATGATTATGATGTTTATATGTAATGGATGATATGATGATGCATGGATGATATGGATGCACATGATTTGATATGATGATGCTTGGATGATAATGAAAATAGGTGATAAATGTATGGTTTATGAGATGCTTAGAATATCCAATCTATATTATACAATGATGGGGATGAATGCATGTGGTATGATTAATGCTTTCTATATGATATGATATTCATTATGCAGTATGGTTTTTGGATGCAGGATGGATGCATTAATGATGATTTATGATTAACTGTCATGGTACCATGTTAGCGCGAAAAGCAAGAGATAGAAGAAAATAAGAGATTCCAACAAGACATGAGATAATGATGATGATGATGATGATTTCTTGCCAAGGAGTTGGGATTTTCAAAGGGCCAATTACCTTATGTTTGATAACACATGTAGGCACGATGCATCAAGGTATAAAGAACCA
Source organism: Sequoia sempervirens (assembly GCA_007258455.2). NCBI lineage: Eukaryota > Viridiplantae > Streptophyta > Pinopsida > Cupressales > Cupressaceae > Sequoia > Sequoia sempervirens. Next base: position 122,824,155 of record VDFB02000002.1, on the reverse strand, counting down.
ATATGACATTACGCCTAGTGTGATTGACTTTGACTCAACAAACAGATAGGAGTATTCTTGTTCACACTTGACATATAGAAACCTTGCTAGGACATACCTAACAAAGCAAGTATTTTCCAAGGTTATATTACAAGAATGTCCAACAAGCACAACAGATGAAAAGATAATGATCGTTGCCCCATTCCTATCTCTCTAAATCCCTTCATTGGGGACATCATTGAGAGGTCCTTGGAATGAGCACAATAAGATAAACCAAAAGAAAAGATCAAGTACACAAACAAGCCAATGTTCTTCATACCTTCAGCCAAAGGGATGTGTTTTGATAGGATAAGAATCCAAGGTGATATCCAAAATGATGCCCATTGTCGAAACGATATATCCTAGGACATGCATTGTATAGGATGATGATGGTTTGATAAGTTGATTGATAGGCTGTTGATATAAGTTCGATTGACATGTCTGAAAATGATAAAGAGTTTGATTTTGTTTTAATGGTTTGTCGTTTCGATTTTGATTTTGCGATTGAAGCTTTGCTTTTGCCAATTGTTGTGATTGTTTCTATTTTTTTTGCCAAAGGATGAAGGTGACGATTAGTTTATTGGATGATTGATTATTTCGAGTGAAGGCGAAATGGGATGGATTGATTTTTTATTTTTTTCAAATATTTGGATGTTTTGATGTTTTGAAATGTTTGAGGCTGTTTTTGGTTTTGGGGGATTTTTCAAATGTTTGATTTTTTGATTTTTTGAATTTTTGCAGGATTTTCTAAGATTTTATGAATGTTTTTGGATTTTGATGTGATTTTGGATGTTTTGGATTTTGATGTCTCGGAAGTGATCAAAGATTAAGCCTTGCCTATGTTAAGCTTCGAGAGATAGCGTAATTTGGATGGCATGTTTTAGAGTTTTAGATTTTTAGTGTTTTTGGATTTTTGATATGTTTTGAATGTTTTGGATTTTGATTTTATGATGTTTTTTATTTTATGGTTTGCTTGATATTACATTGATTTTGTTGAAGACCAGCTAAGGTTGATTCATCAAATTGATGGATGATGATGATAACATTGTTGAGGATACACAACAATGCAAGGATTGGATTGATTAGGATTGATTAGGATTGATGATGATAACATTGTTGAGGATGCACAACAATGCAAGGATAGTGTTAAGCAACACAATGATTGGGAAAGATATCCCCAAGATGATGATGGATTGATGATGATTTGATCAAGAATGATGATGATAACATTGTTGAGGATACACAACAATGCAAGGATAGTGTTAAACAACACAAGGATATCTTGATGATTTCTTGATTGGATTTGATTGATCATGATTGATGAAGCTTGGTTTGAAAAAAAATATGTTTGAATGATTTGATGTAACTGATATTGATTGTTCGGATCGATGTTTGATTGAAGATAAAACTTGATAAGGAACATATTTTGGTCAAAATGTGCCATGAGCTAGTGATTTGGATTTTTTTATCACAAATGCTTGACCAATTTGATTTCACATTTGCCAATGTTCAGATCGCCACATAAGTTGGAGGATATAGATCAAGATTTATTCCCAAAGCAAGATGTAAATATCTGCCCCCAGTGTCTAGCAATGTACGGAATGTGATGGGTGGATGCTTGGATAGGTGTATGGATGAATGGATATAGCAAGCATGCAAAGGATGCCAAGGATAATCTTGTGATAAGATAAGGTGTTCAGATAAAGAATGCTTATTGGATAATGCTTCATAGCTCAGATAATGTTGGATAGGATAAGATCAATGAAAATGACCCATGTCAAGATGTTCACCATAAGTAAGCATAAAGTGTGCCCCAAACTTTTTTCAAGATCAAGATAACTTGGATGATGGACGTCGATGGATGAAAATGGATTAGATCAATGGTTCATGGATGAATGGATTTATTATGGATGGGATGGATGGAATGCTCGATTTATTACGGATGGGATGAGATGATTTCACCTGAAGTGGCACACGTAGATGCACGATTCTACACATGATGCCTATTTGCCATGTTTTCATCATGGTCTTGTCCAAAGCGCCGCCCATGCGGTTTTCACTAGAGGACAATTTTTCTCTTTATTTTTTTCAATCCTTTTTCTGATTTTTTGCTTTTTTTGATTTTTTTGATTTTTCTGAAAGATTTTAAGCTCATGCTAAATCACAAGGTGTTGCTGATATAGATGCCCCTGTCATAATGTGCCATCAGTATCCTACCTGAAGAAGTTGCTTTGCTAAGATATGTGCACTTGAATGCAGCTTTTGGGATTCTTGATCTGCTTCGTTGATACCAGAGTTAACTTTGTCTTTGTGCACACATCGCGATAGAGTGCCTTCTGAATCCTTATGATGAAGGGTCGTTGCCAATACATGGTCAATGTGAGAATTGGATATCATGCGTGGAGGCGTGGATGGAGTGCGTTTAGGGATAAGAGATGGATTGGTTGACAGCGTGGAATCTTTGACTCTCCAAACTTGGGAAGATGAGAAATGATGGGTGGATACGAAAGTGTGAAGGGAATTAGGACCAACTGCTTGATACACTTTGTACATTGCTTGAAAAGCCTAATTTTTCTTTTGTGGACATCTTTGATGGGTACTTTTCCCTTTTTTATTTTGTCCCATAGTTTCTTTGACTGATGGAATTTGATAGGGATGATCTTTCTTTGCATTTTTTGGTATCCATATGTATTTGATTTTTCCATTATGCTTTCCAGCTTCTTTTTCTTTGATAACATTCTTCGTACTTTGATTCAAATATTTCCTTTGATGTTGGTCCCCATTCATGGATAGGGTGATGGGTGGATGAAGATTCATGGTGTGGCTAGTTGTAGTATTGGCATCTGTTTCATCATGAGGATTCTTTGTGCTCCCTATGTTGATGTTTGCTTGAGACATAGTTTCCCCCAGTATTGTAGAAGTAGTACCTTTGTTCTTTGATTCTACTCGTTCCGAGAGATTTTGTTTAAAATGAATTCTCTAATAAATGACCATCGTAGGTGATGTTATTTCCATTTACTGCTCTGCTAACTCTGGAATATCCTGCTCTATCTGACTTGTTTCCTTGAGCGGATAATGTTGGACATCCACATACCTAATGTCTTCAATCTGAATTTGGGATATATTTGATCCTGATGTTGATAACTCAGTTTGACTGTAGGAGTTGATAATCTACTCTTGGTGTGTAACAAAATTTTGTTCTAGATGAAGATCATCTACGTGTCCATCCATATAAAGCATCTCATGGGTAGATGGAGGAGTATGTGCTACATGGATATGATCATCTTGCATAGATAGGAGAGTATCCATTAGATTGTTGTAGTATCTTGAAGATACAAATTCTTGATCTTGAATGATTTCAGAGTTGCTTTTGAAATGCTTTGGATCAAGTTCCTGACATGGGCCAGTTTCAAAGGATGGATTGCTTACAAAGGGTTCTCAGATGTCATCATTAGACATGGTAAGTGGTTCAATATCCTCAAGTATCAAGTTTAGGGTTCCTTCAGTATCTGTAATCATGAGGTCGAGGAGGTCAACATGTCTTGAAAAGGACCATTGCTAGACCTTAGTGAAAGATGTTGATCATGCTTTGGGATAAATTCTTGAGATATGTCCTCTAACTCATAAGGAAATTTAGAGACATTTTTGACATGATCATTGGTCAACGGATCGTGCATTATGTCAATAGGATCAAATAATCCTAATACTCCTCATATTTCTCAAGGAATTTTGTCTTCATGTCATCCCATGTCTCCACAATATCTTTTCTTAGGCTCATGAACCATCTTAATGTAGCTTCTTTTAGAGTGGTAGGAAATAGCGTAAGCCTATGGGAATCAATGGTATAGTTATAACTCCTACAAAGTATGTCAAACTCAAACAAGAAGGTATCAGGATCTTCTATGACAAGTCCATAAAACTTGGGAAGGACTAAATCAGGGATATTTTTGAGGTTGTCTACTGCATTCTAATGATTAATGGGGAAAGGAAAATCCAGTTGGTTAGGTTTGTTCCTATTTGCATCACGTATACCTACTTGATGTAGTTCCAAAGCAAAGGGATTCTCAAGTTGATTTTGGTCTTTAGAAGAAACTTCAGAGCTATTCAGATCAAGAAATGCATCAACAAAGGGGTGTGGATCTTCTTCTTCTTCTTCTCTTGGTAGGTTCTGATATTCAACTAGTTGGAATGGAATAGGATTGTTAGGAAGGAATCTCCCATAAGCATCTCTTCTCCTTCCTCTATGCATGTGTTATCAACTCACTATCAGCTAGTTCACACAAAGAATTGGTAAAGAATAAGGGGGTCATTACTTCCTAAATGAGGGGTATACTAAGAACATACTTTTAGAAATACTACAGAAAGAAAAACTACCAATAACTCTAAAGAACTCCCTAGTTTGACACCATCCCCGACAACAACACCAAAAATGTTGGCCTCCTACAATGATTTAACAACTAGTCATTTACAACTTTGATTTAGAGATTGGACATCTAACTTGAATAGCTATTTCAATCATCATGAAAGTGCATTTATCTTGTCAACCCAGGGACATGAACTTGTGGTGCAGGAGCACCTACACCTTATCTTCAAAGTTTGATAATTTGATGTTGGTCAAAAGTGAGTCAAGGGGGTAGTTTAGTGTGGTTTGAGTTTATTTAATCCAAATAAGGTCTAAAAATACCATCCTTTATGTAATTTTTGGTTTTGTGTGGTCATTTGAGTTTAGGGATTAATAAGTTGCATAAAAAGGAAAAAAAATGATGTTAGGCAAAGTTGTTGAAATACCATTTTACGGGAATCTTAAGAGTCTTAGGAATTTAAATAATAGTTATGGATGTTTGAAGAAGTTAGTTTCAAATGGGAAATGTATTTAAAATCCTTCAAGGGCTCGAGTAAAGGTTGGGAAGTACTATAATTCATTTTCTTTAAGAAATACATCGTCCATCTTTGCATTTCACTGTGTTTTCTTTGTTTTCTAGAACTTTTGACATTTTGTATGGGTCGTACAATCTATGGTTGGCCTTTAAATTTTTTTGATCTTTGTGGGGCATGGAATATCTTTCCATTTGATTAAATTTGAGGCTTTAATATTGTATTTTGTGAGAGAAAACTTACTTTTTCTAGAATTACCTGTTTAGAAACAGTAAAAGGCTATGTTTGTAGACAATATGACACATTAGTCATCCCACCTACTGTATAGACCCTTTGTTTTAGTGGGATGACATAAATAAGGGTAGATAAGATGTACAAATAGATTTGTGGGCTATGGAGGTGAGACATTTGATGTAGGGTGAAGAACTAGCATTGAAAAATGTGTTTTCCCTTATGAAAATATGGAACCAAAGTAGTGTTTCGACAAAGTATTGATGGGACAGTCTGTGTGATGGTATTTTTCCCTTAAGAAGGGTATTTGTGACTTTTTTAATGCATTATTTGTGCTTCATAAGCCCTGGTATGTGTATTTTCAAGAAAACCCTAGATCTTTGTGTGAAAATGAGGGTTTGTCGGGACAACGAAGTAAAAGCCATAAATTTGCAAATGGCTTATGAAATTGGGAGTTTTGGGATTTAATTAGTGACTGTCTAAGGAGTTTCTATGTGTACAAGGTGATTGGAGGATACTTTATTTGTAAAATAGGGCTAATTCTTGTACCCTTTTTGTAGGGTGGACTGTTGGATCTTAATGATGGTGAAAAGAAACCTTGGTGATCTGTTGGAGTATTGTTTTGGGATCTATTTCATTGCTTAAGTGATTATTTTTTGGCCATTGTATGGCCTTTACAAAAGGAAATCTCTATTTTGAATAATTTGAGGGCTAGAAGCCTTTAATGGTGTTTTAGTGAAGTTGGATGTCTTAGTGATCAGAGTTGGATTTCATTGATTGAGTCAAGTTAATTTGAGTTGGGAAGTGAGTTCCTCCACCTTGTCTGCATCAAAGTGGCATCATAGCATTAGGGAGAAGATCTTTTGATTTGTATTTTGCAGGTTTGAAGGATAAGGTGAAGAGTCAAGGTTGAAAGGATGCCTCCAAAAGGTGTTAGTGCTACTAGAGAGTTGCAGGACCTAAAAGAAAAACATGCTAAGCTTCTAGAATCTTATAATGCAGTTTTAACAAGGCTTGTTTCCTTGGAGACAAGGAAAAGGAGAGAAGTGAATGAAGAAAGTGAAATAGAAGAGGAGGATGAATACTATGAAGACGCTGAAGAAGAACTAGATCCTGAAGACCAAAGAATGATGAAGATGCTCAAAGCAGTGAAAGGTGAATCAATAAAGGTAAAATTTGATCTTCCTATTTATGGTGGTAATTTAAATGAAGAGGAATTACTCTATTGGATAGCTTCTATGGATAATTATTTTGAGAGTGAAGATATTTCAGAAGAACAGATGGTGAAGGTGGAAAAAAAAATCTAAAAGGACATGCTCTTCTTTGGTTGGATTATGAACAAGAAGAGAGTAGAAAACAAGGAAAATCAAGGATCACTTCATGGGACAAGATGGTGCAGAATTTGAAAGGTAAATTTCTTGCAAAGGACTAGGAAGTTCAGTTGTATAAAAATTTGCAAGGATTGAAACAAAAAGAACTAGATGTAAGCCTACACTGATGAATTTTACAAATTAAGCATAAGATCTAGAAGGGATGAGGATGAGGCTGAAAAGGTCTCTAGGTATCTAGGTGGTTTAAGGTTTAATATTCAAGATGAACTTGTGGTTGCTAACCTCAAATCTATGGAAGAATGTTTTCAACTAGCAATCAGGGTGGAGGAGAAACTTAAGAGGAGACAAGAGAAAGAAATTAGAGGAAGAGGTGGTACTAGTGCAAGAGGAAGAGGAGTAATTTCTACACCAAAGCAGCCAAGTGAAGAACACGAAGGAGAAAATAAAGGTAAAGAGAAAAGTGTTGATTCTAGAGGTGGTTTTGGAGGTAGAGGAAAATTTAGTGCTGGTAGAGGTTCTAATGATTTTGCAGGGAGATGCTACACATGCAATGAATTTGGACATCCATCTTGGAAATGTCCCGAGAGAGTTGGTAGTTCATCAAGTGGTGAAATATGGATTGATAGGAGAGCACAATTGGTTCAGGAAGAGGAGTGTGAAAGCAATTATTCTACAAGTAAGAGGGTTGATCTTGAAACAGGGAAGTGTTGATGGCGAGGAACACAACGTTGAAGGAAACAAAAGAGGTAGAGCCTTTGCAAAGGAAGAGCCTCTTCAAAACTAATTGTAAGTGCAAGGATAAGGTATGTAGAGTTGTAATTGATTCTGGTTCCACAGAGAACATGGTGTCAACTGAGATGGTAAACAAATTAAATTTGAAAAAAAATCCTCATGAATTTCCTTATACAGTTTCATGGTTAAGTGATGGTCAGTCTTTGTTAGTGAATGAAAAAGCAGTGGTTGATTTTCAGATTGGGGACTATAGTGATAGTGTTGTTTGTGATATCTTACCTATGGATTGTTGTCATCTACTTCTAGGTAGACCCTAGCAATATGATAGGAAATCTTTGTATGATGGTAGGGATAATATGTACACTATTATGAAGGATGGAAAAAGATTTGTTTTAACTCCTTTGATTGTAGATGAGAACGGAAAATCCAAGGTAATTATGTGTGGTAAAATGGAATTTGTAAAAGAAAACAAGAAATCTGATGTGGCAGCTAGTCATAGGTCTGCTAATGCTTTGACAATAGTTGTGAGGGTTGATATAATGGTGAGAAGAGAGTTGGGAGTGGATTGGAGTAAGAATGTAGTGGTTGGAATATTAATATGTCCTTTGATGAAAGGTAAACTTGTAAAGTGTGAAGGTTCAACAAGTACAAAAGTATATAAATCTAACAGTACAGTCAGTACAATGAATTGTAAGGATAGTAAAATGATGGTAGGTGCTATTAGAATAGAAAGTTTGATGGCAGAGGCAAAGGGACAGAGTGTGTAGAGATTTGAAGACAAAAATAAACATGGAGATGAGATAAAAGAAAAGGAAGATCAAAGGAATACTAACATGTGTTTTTTTGCAGGTGTGGATGGGAAAATGTAGTTTGGTTTTGATCAGGGAACAAGGAAAAGACCATTAATAGGTCTGAATGTCAAGATGGAGACACAAACAAGTGTAAACAAAGCCAAGAATGCAAGGTAGTATAAATCACAATGTATGGAACAATGGAATGTGTTTGCAGAGCAATGGAGAGTGTATGAGGCTTGGAAAAATTGGTATAATCTGCAACTCATGAGGCATGATTCTTTTCCAGTGGGGGTGTATGGTGTAGGAGCACCTACACCTTATCTTCAAAGTTTGATAATTTGATGTTGATCAAAAGTGAGTCAAGAGGGTAGTTTAGTGTGGTTTGAGTTTATTAAATCCAAATAATGTCTAAAAAGACCATCCTTTATGTAATTTTTGGTTTTGTGTGTTCATTTGAGTTTAGGGATTAATAAGTTGCATAAAAAGGAAAAAAAATGATGCTAGGCAAAGTTGTTAAAATATTGTTTTATGGGAATCTTAAGAGTCTTAGGAATTTAAATAATAGTTATGGATGTTCGAAGAAGTTAGTTTCAAATTGGAAATGTATTTAAAATCATTCAAGGGCTCGAGTAAAGGTTGGAGAAGTATTGCAATGCATTTTATTTGAGAAATACATTGTCCATCTTTGCATTTCACTATGTTTTATTTGTTTTCTAGAACTTTTGGCATTTTGTATGGGCCCTACAATCTATGGTTGGCCTTGAAATTTTCTTGATCTTCGTGGGGCATGGAATAAATTTCCATTGGATTAAATTTGAGGCTTTAATATTATGTTTTGTGAGATAAAACTTACTTTTTCTAGAACTGACTATTTAGAAATAGTAAAAGACTCTGTTTGTAGACAATATGACACATTAGTCATCCCACCTACTGTATAGACCCTATGTTTCAGTGTGATGACATAAATAAGGGTAGATAAGATGTACAAATAGATTTTTGGGCTATGGAGGCAAGAAATTTTATGTAGGGTGAAGAACTAGCACTAAAAAATATGTTTTCCCTTATGAAAATATGGAACCAAAGTAGTGTTTCGACAAAGTATTGATGGGATAGTTTGTGTGATGGTATTTTTCCCTTAAGTAGGGTATTTGTGACTTTTTTAATGCATTGGTTGTGCTTCATAAGCCTGGGTATGTGTATTTTCAAGAAAACCCTAGATCTTTGTGTGAAAATGAGGGTTTGTTGGGACAACAAAGTAAAAGCCATAAATCTACAAATGGCTTGTGAAATTGGGATTTTTGGGATGTAGCTAGTGACTATACAAGGATTTTCTATGTGTACATGGTGATTGGAGGATACTTTGTTTGTAAAATAGGGCTAATTCTTGTAGCCTTTTTGTAGGGTGGACTATTGGATCTTAATGATGGTGCAAAGAAACCTTGGTGATATGTTGGAGTATTTTTTTTGGATCTATTTCATTGCTTAAGTGATGATTTTTTGGCCATTGTATGGCCTTTACAAAAGGAAATCTCTATTTTGAATAATTTGAGGGCTAGAAGCCTTTAATGGTGTTTTAGTGAAGCTGGGTGTCTTAGTGATTAGAGTTGGATTTCATTGATTGAGTCAAGTTAATTTGAGTTGGGAAGTGAGTTCCTCCACCTTGTCTACATCAACGTGAAATGGATCAGCATAGTATGTGCACTAGGAACCCAAAGTAGTCATTTTCATTCTATAGCTAGGAAAGACACAATGCTGAAAAGTAAGTTGCTTAGAAAGGAATAACATAAATTCTAAACATAAACCAACAACTATACTAAGCTGAAATGCATAAATGAAAATCTAAGCAAACAACAGGAAACTGCTATGTCTGCTTTAGTTGCAGCAATAGTCACATAATGGAATTCTAGTGGTTGCAGGAACATTCAACACCAGATTCTTAACTAATTACTGAATAGAAAGTAATAACTCTGCTAAACTAAGCTAAAGGATGGATTGATCACCAAGTGGGCCCCCTTGGATGATTATCCTCTAAAACTAATGTAAACTCAGATACTCAAACTTAGAACTTTATTTTATTCATTGGAATTCATGAGTACAAAAGAGTAGCATAACTATATTGTCGAAAACTTAAGAATGTGAGTACAATATAAGATAGTGCAAAAACCCCTTGAGAAGGTGCATCTAATCCTTATTTATACTAACAACTAATAAAATCGGTCAACTCCATGAACTAGGAGGATGCCACTTTACAGAAAGCAGATAAAATGGAGAGGTGATTACGCGTGCATGGAATTTGGTTAGATGTGCCCACAAATTTAGCATAGCAGTAATGCCAATATTTTCTCAACAACATTAAATACCACTACAAGGCAATTACATTCGATTTGCATGGGGAATCTCCTATTGTTGACCTCCTTTGACCTTCGAACAATTCCCTTGTTGGAATTTATGGTGCATGCCCAACTGGCGGTGTCTTTCTCAATCTAGTATCCTCAAATTATATCTACATGGCAATGTTAGCATGCACAATAATCACATATATATATGTTCCTTAAAGAACATTCATCAATCAGATGTAGAATTAATATAGAGAGTCCATATAACATGCCAGTGTCATAAAAGATTTGTAGAAATAAGATTAGGCCCAATGTCTAAAGTTTGAGGAAATATCATAAAAATATCAACACTTAACATCAAGTTCCATGATAACTTTAGCAAAAAAATCATAAATTCTACCCAAAATTAGACCATAAACTAGACTCATCACCAAGTACCACCTATCCTAAAAACAGTTCCTAATCTATTGGTGGTGGCACCAATGAATAGGAAACCTCTTCACATTGAGGGTAAGATTTGCATTTGACCGTATTCCAGTGAATAATGAGCACAAATCACCTTTTGTAATTTTTAAATCTTTTACATCTTTACATGATAATTTATCTTGGTAATAAGCCCTAGCTACCTGCCTCCTATCCTGCCAACCAGTTAATTGTTTGTTGATTGAATCTACATGTTTTAACATTTTTTTCAATGAAGTTGTCAGGGTCATTCTTTCCATAGTTGAATTGTTTGGATCATTCAACCTCTTGATTAAATCCTTAATTTTTTTTTTTATTGTTATGAACTTCACTCATTAAGTTTTGATGAGTGCTAGGAGGATGTTGAGGGATTGGTGGAGGAGATTGAGGTTGTGGTTGATTAACTTGAGGATTTTTGTTGTTGTTGTGCTTGTTGAGGATTTTGTTCCTCTTCTTGTTGTTGTGCTTCTTGAGGATTTTGAGGAGGGTTTGTAAATTGATTAACATCTCCTACAAATTCAAAAAATAAATATCAAAAACAACCTAAAACTAACAAATTCAAAAAAAAAAAATCCTTACCTCTCAAACCTCCTCATCGACATGGCAGCATCCTCACAATGAAACAACAACCGTTGATGAATAATTTTTCAAAATACCTCCTCCTAGAACACAAGCATAGAAAATTGGGGTTTTGGCTACGGGCAAGAAAAAAACACAGTCAAGTGCAAGAATGAATTCAATTTATTTTTTGTTTCTTTTAATAGGTCATAATGCACTTGCATTATGGGCTCGTTGTGGTTGAGCCTTAGGCTCGGTACACCAAGCCATAATGCAAGTGTGTTAAAACGTGCTTGTGTTATGAGCTTTCAAAACTCTTTTTAAAAGTTGGCCACAAATTGGCTACCCATATTTATGCACCCACCCTATGTGTCTATTTTATCCATCAATTAGGTCAACATCATATAAGGTTAATGCATTTCTTATGTTGGCCAAACATCCATAAAACATAACTATTCCTCATAATATATTGCATATGCTAAGTCATCCAAGATCTCGAATATCAGAATGATAACTTGTCTCACAGTAGAAACTGGACCCAAAAACCAACTCTCTGAATCACATACAACAAACATCTTCGATAGGGAATAGATTTTGGTAAGCATCTCATACATTCAGTACTATTTTGATATCAATGACAACTTGTTGACATTATTGACAACCATTTGATGCAATCCAATTTCCAACAACAATAACTAGGTATTTATGCACAATTATTCTAATTTCCCAAAAATTAAATCCTGATAGTTGGCTTTGGGTATTTGAATTTAAAATATTAAAATTTTGACACTGACATATTTGAATTTGGAGCCAAAATAGGGGGACATAGGTTCCCTAGGCACCAATTTCCCAAACCTTTTTTTCCAGGAAATAAGGTGTCAGGGGGAAAGCATTAAATGAGTGCATTTTTTTTTGTTTGCAATTTGTCAAAAAATGATAAAGTGGGCCACAAAATGCATAATTTAGGAAATAAGGTGTTCAATTAGGTCCAATTACTTACGAGGAAGCAAAAAATAGTGTGAAATTGTCAAGGGTGATAATTTACAATTCTACATTTAGCCCCCACTTTAGTGAGAGTATGAACTTACACTCAGACTCACACTAAAGTAGAACATGTTTCAAGAGGGTTCTAATTGTCCCAATTTGAAGAGATATGATGACTATGGATCTAGGGGGAGTGCATAAGCCCTTGAGATTCAAGATCTAATGGAAAAACAACACAATCACAAAGGAACACACACATGTATGAAATGTAATAAGGAAACATACACAAACATATACAATGTCAACACAAAATACAAAGGAAAGGTATGATTACTCATGAAATAGAAAGCTATGTTATGATAGGATCCACACCAAAAGGCATTCATGAATCATGAGCTAAAAAAGTATGATATTTGCTAGGTGAATGACAAACCATGTCAACCATACCAAGAAACACACAAGGAATAGTGAAGTTTGATATTCACTAGGTGTGTACCCATGTCAACCATACCAAGAATTATACTCCTTGATATTTTTTTGATAAGGTGCTATGAAAATGATCAAAATGATATGCCAATGCAACACTAAGTCCAATGAGTATGAACAAAGTGAAGCAAGAAAATGCTAATGTAAATTCATCACTAAGTCTAATTTGTATGAAAAAAGTGAAGCAAAAATGTCAATGTATGCCCCCACCTTAAAGTAATTGTTAAACACCATGCTGTGAGCAATTACTTTAAAGTAGAAAAATGATAAATGTCATGCAAAAAATATCATAAGAGCTTATTTGGAAATCACTATTCCAATGATATATTTCCAAATAAAGTTTCCTCATGAGAAGGGGTTTCCCCTAAATGAAATACCACAAAAAAAAGATGAACACATAAGGGATCCATGGATATAAGGTTAGGGTACATCTTTTCTACCATAATGTAGATGAACTTGGAATTGACATCATTCCCCAAGTACTTGTGGAATAATGAACACAATGGAAGAATGACACATAGAGAGAGAAAACAAAATCTTGGGTCAACATGGAAGAGACCTAAATATCTCAACACCTTGAATCATCCCAAAACTTAAAAAATAAGATAACAAAAGGAAAAGTTCATGACATAGAGAAGAATGAAGATACAAATAGAAGAATGGCACAACATATTTTTTTCCTTTATATCCTTGCACCAATGGACCAAAAAGGGTCATCCAAATAAAACTCACACACACAAAGACACAGCAAGCAACACAACACAGGGGATCACATCATGTGTAAGAAAACACAAATAAAACATAAAGAAAACACTAATGATTACTACACATGCGAGCCAATCTAAAGAAAATCGTCTACATCCCAATATTGCTCATCATATATGGAAGGAAGACAACTAGACAAAGGGACTACAACAAGTGTTGTACTAGGATAATCACTAGGTTCAACATATGGTGAATCACTCTCATCAAGAGGATCATTATAGTTACCCCCATCTAATTCTATATATTTTGAAAATAATAAAGATAGGTCTTTATGCAATTTTTCATCAATTTTAACATCCCCATATTCATCATCCAAGTTTATCACAATGGCAAGTTTTATGAAAATGTCAATTGTATTTTCTTGTTTCATTTTTTATTTTGGTTGGGACATGTAAGGCTCAATTTCATGTTTTGGTGAACTCTGTAATTCATCTTGATTTTATTGCATAAGTGTTTGGTTATCAGGTAATGTATTGTTCTTTTCTTCCAACTAATGAGAAATAGCACGAAATATATGACTATGATCTTTAGCATTTTTGTTTCTTCTTGTTCAGTTTTCAAGTTGTGAAGGGTTAAGAGTAGGTTTATCAACCATCAGTCTCTTTTCATCCCTTGGGGGAGGAATTGAAGGGACCATCAAGGGTTGGGAAGCCACTATCTCCTTAGGTCTATAATTTTTTGTTCTTTTTATAGCACAAAGGTAAACTTTTGATTGTCTCTTGTTCTCTTGTATGAAATAGGTGGAGCTACTCTAGCATAAATACCTTGTGAATTTGGAAGGGCCTTTGTTTCAGGCATGGGTTCATCCACAACTTGTAGGGTGGGAGGAATAACTATAGCCTTATCATTCTCAAGAATATTGCTAAGGGATAATTTTGTTATGTTCTTTTCCTTGAATTTTTTATATAGTCTTTGCGAGGTTTAACTCATTTCCACCACTAGGATGCACTATGTATAATTAGTTTTCAAAATGGAAATTTATACACTTGTGGATAACTAACGAGGCAACATTTGTGGAGCGTAGCCATGGAATTGGTCCAACATTGGGATGATAGAGAATGACACATCTAATTGTTTTGGTCTAACTTTAAGAGGAAGAGTGATCAAACCTATCGTAGGGCAAGAAAAATCATCATGAGTTTTCAACCATACTTTAGATTGTTCATAAGAGTCTTGATAAACCTTGTGCACATACAAGAACTCCTCAATGATCACATTCTCTATGAACATGAGATCAATGATTATTCCTTGTGTAGTTTTTTCATTGATATGTCTAATGATATAGAGAGGACAATCAGGCACATATATAGATGCATTAATATGGGTGAAAGAAATTTTGGAAAACAAAGTGATTTGGATCTTATCAGGTTGAAAATATATTAAAGAAACCATGTTATCTACATCATTCTCATTGTTATTTTCATCATCATTCATATCATCAACCTTATCATCATAAGCTTGAACAAAGTTGGATGTGTTATTTGTCATTGGATTTGTGAAAATTTATAAGTTTTGATTTGGAAGAACATAGATTTGTTTTCTTTTTCATTAACATCAGGCAACTGGATGTGATTATAATCAATAAGGTCTTAAACTTGATGTTTAATATATATGCATCACTCTTTATCATGTGCATGTGTATGATGATATTCATTAAAAGGATTTTGGGTTTAAGTTTGGAGATAATGGTTTTGTTCTATCCATGGGTCTAATCAATGGAAATTGGATTAAGTTCTTTCTCAAAATTTGTAACATCATTGAATGAAGGGAATCAAGAAATTGTATAAATTTTATATCTCTTCTCTAAATTGATAAGGATTTGAACTTATGGATGCAATTTGTGGCTCAATGTGGTTAGTTATTTGAGGTGTGTTTATCTTGATAAAGTTATTTTTTTTATTTTTGAATGGTTGATAGTTTGTGTTGAGGTACGGATTTGGATTTCTCAGTAGAAGTCAATGAAGATGCTTCTTCATACTAACTAATTGTATTCTAATAATCACAAAGAGTCATACATAACTGTGTAAAAGATGGATATCTCATCAATAATATCTTATCCCTAATGTCAGCTTACAAATTCTCAATGAACACTCTTTAAGCATCTGCATCAAGAAGATTAAGATTGATTTATGAGTATAGTAATTGGTATCGTCCTATGAAGTCTATCAATTTTTCATGGTTTTCTTGTTTGCACCTTATTAATCAATTAATGTGATTTTTGGACTTATGTTTGCTTGGAAATGTTATAGAAATGCATCAACATGTGATTTGCGGACCTATGTTTGCTTGGAAATGTTATAGGAATGCATCAACATGTTCATTTAATGAATGAATTAAGTTATTTGGCAATCAGAAAAGCCATTCCAAGGCCATGTCTTTCAATGACCTAAGAAATATTTTATCTAGGAGCTTATCTTCAAAGATGAAGCCACTACACAATGACATATAAGCTAATATGTGACTATTAGGATCTCCTTTACCATTATACTTCTCAAACCTAGGAATTTTTGTGTTTAGAAACATTGTTTTTTTCAAAATTTCAATTGGAAAAGGGATCCTTTTGACATATTGTGATGGTTTTCTATTTTGAGCTTGGTTCAATGTTGAGATTTGTTGTTGGAGTGAGGTTAAATTTTGCAAAAGTTGATTAATGATTGATTTATTGCTTGACATTCTTTGAGAGTGTGGTGAATATGGTGGGATTGTGTAAGTTCTTGATGGACTACTATATTACAATTTTATTAGAGGGGATGAATATTGAGGTGTCACATTTGATGTCATGAAGCTATGAGGATTCCCACTTGAAAGCCCTAAGCTTGGAGTTATTCCATTTGTTGGTTTTATCAAAGAAGCTACAGTTGGAAATGTGTATGTAGGGATAGAGGGTATAGTTGTAGGGAGAGAGATTTTTCTTCCTCCTTGGTTTTGAGTGGATCCCAAAGCTTGAGTGCAACTATCCATTGTAGGAATGTTTTTATCCATGATATGGGCTAGGCTACACAACACCTCTAATCCTTGGGCATCATTGATTAGTTTCCTTAAGTTTTCTACTATAAGAACTATTTTCCCCACTACATATTCAATGCTTAGGTAGTCTTGCAATCACTGTAAGTCTTTGTATAATTGTTTCAATTTATTCTTAGGGATGTGGGAAAAAAAAATCTCAACATCCATAAAGGTTCTTGTTTGTGAAGTTTTCATTGGTATGGTAGGATTAGGGATCGAGTCCAAAATGGGAATGGTATTGGCAATACCTTACATGAAAGAGTTGGAAGACTCAAGATCCACAGTGGATGTAACAATACAAGATGCCATAAGTCTAAAAATATGTCTCATCGATGTATTGTAAATAGGGAACCAGGTCATGAAGCTCATGTGAGTTTCAAAACACTAAGTGTTCCCACAATGAACACTAAATTTCCAAATAGTCATATTAAAATACTCAAAAGAAAAAATAAGAAAGCAAAAGCAGACAAAAAACACAAAGACCAATGTCTAACAAAAATATGAGCCAAAAAGGGTAGGACTAGGGCACCTAGGGTGCCTATATCTTGGACAATTTTTTGTAAAATTCAAAGTTTTTCTATGTGTAATATTGGTTAATTTTTTTTGTGTCTGTGTGCAAATAGGTTTGACAATTAAATTTTTTCGAGAATTTGTTCAATTTAAGACTATGTAACACAAAATGTAAATGTGCAACAATGTTAAAATATTTGAACAATAAATGACAATTGTGAATACAATTTCCAACAAAAAATAACCAAATCTAATATGCAAAATTATGAAATTGATGATGTTGATATGCTTTTTGAAACAAAATAATAGAAATTTTCACTTTTTAGCTATATGTAACCTAAATGCATGAAATGACACATTCTATTTTTGTTTTCAAATTTTATATGACCTAATGTAAATTTTTGAATGTAATTGAGATGTATATCTGAGGTATAATGACTGAAATAAATTCTATTACAACCTATAATGTAATATGATATGCAATTTTCTTCAAATTTTTGTCTTTTTTGATGCAAAAGTGAATGCCTAAATGAAAAATGCAAAGCAATGTAATGCAAAACCTAGATCTAGGATGAATTGCTTCATATTTCAAAGGGTATATAATATTAATATGTCACATTCACCAAAATAAAATGTATAAAATGAATGTGTGACCCTTTAGGGGAGATCTCCCTTTGTGGGGGTTCAACACCTTTTTCCTATGTCAATAAATAAAGAGAGGGGGTTTGATTTGATTTGGACAAGATATATGATTGAGTTATAACCTAAAAGGGGAGTCAACCTATCCTTGACCAAATCTAAAATGACCTTAAGGGTGAAATGCAATGATACAATTGACCTAATGATGTAAATTGTTGTTTTGATGCAAATACAACAAATCTGAGATGTCATAGAGAAATTTGAACTTCAAAAATGAACTAAGCAAGACACTATGCACCTGTGGTATAAATGTGAGCTTAATTTTGAAGGAAATTTCCTTTAGGGCTGCCACTATCCTTTTTGACCAATTTTCTATATGTTTTTATAGGCCTCTAGTGTCATATCACAACTTTTGTTCTCCTCTTGTTGCACTATTGGATCACTGTCAGATAATTCTACATAATTGAGTTTTCATGAGTTTTCAAGATGTAGGGTTTGATTGCAACAATGAATCATTGATCCTAAATTTTTTTCCAATATTCTTTAGACCTAAAACATGCACATTCAAAGAGAGAAGAAAGGTTGTTTCATTTAGGGGATTTCCTTACTCAAACATTGTGTTAGTGTTTCAACTTCCACAATGGGAATGTCAATGATAAAAGACCTATCCTTTTGAGGGATAGGGATAAATGATAAAAAGGAATTATGAATAAAAAATGGACTACGACTCACAACCCTTCAATGGCTTCCTTGAAGGACTAAAGTCATACAAATATCCTCAAGGATTGGATCTTGTTTGCTTGAATTGCTTGGATTCCTACAAGGGTTAGTCTTCACAAACATTTATGATAACATAAACATGAATACGCTCACATACACTTTGGCATGATTCTTGGATCTTGAATTTTTGTAATGAATAACTAAAATGTTTCTCTTGATAATAATTCTTGCTCAATAATTCTTGATAATGCTAGATATCTCTTGTTAGTTTTCAAAATGATGCAATAACTAGGTATTTATACACAATTATTCTAATTTCTCAAAAATTAAATCCTGACAATCAACTTTGGATATTTGAATTTCAAATAATGAAATGTTAACACTGACATATTTGAATTTGGAACCAAATTAGAGGGACATAGGCACCCAAGGCACGAGTGTCCTAGACCTATTTTTTGGGAATTAAGGATTTAACGGAAAAGTATTAAATGAATGCATTTATTTATGCTTGAAATTTGTCAAGAAATTATAAAATGGGACATGGAATGCATAATTTAGGAAATTAGGTATTCAATCAAGTCCAATTACTTAGGGGGAAATAAAACATAGTGTGAAATTGTCAAGAGTGATAATTTACAATGCTATAGTGGCAAGTTATGATGCCACAGGCTAGAAGATACAGGTTTCCAATAGTAAAAAACACCACATGTGCCCAAAACAAACACGCCACCATGATTATGTTGTGAGTCCAAGTTGTATGCCTAACTAGATTCCTTTGAGGTAAAAAAAGGTTTACAAATTAAAAAATTACAAACAAATAGGCATGAATTCTCTTTGATTATAGATATAGAGGCTATTTAAGTTCTCTTAATGAGTTTACATGTATTCACTAACCCATGATAATAGAGATCAATCTATATAAATCAAGAGGTATGCTTTCTCAAGTGAATGTAGTCCAAATATTTTCACAAAACCTATAAAAGAAACAACATTGAGGAGGCAAAGGTTAGTAGATTTGATGACGCCCCTATTGAAGACCTATGGCACCAACAAATGGACAACAAAATATGAGAAAGGAGGCCAAAAAATGGCTCTCCGCCATTTTTTGATCACTAGAACTAATGGGATTACATGCTGCTAAGAATATCACCTATTTAAGCATGTATTGCAAAGAATTCTGCTACCACCAATGATCAAGGATTCCAATCACACCTCTAAATCTATCTTCCTCATGTTGAGATCAAAGGGAAAATAAAAAACTCTATGTGTTGACTCCACACAACATCACACCTCCCACATGCCTCACACAACCTCTCTGAATAAATATTTTTGAAAAACATCCTTAGCATCATCAACCAGTTTGAAGATTAGAAACACCCACATGTGGCCTTCACACCAAGAGATTAGAAATGAAACGAGTATGATGACTTGCAAAAGAAGATTGAAAACTTGCAATATGATGAAATTTTTTCCCTGCTCATGTCAAGTCAATGTTAATTGTCCCATTGATTTTCCTATGCATAATCAAAATGCTCATGCACAATAAGAAAAAAATAGAACAAAGGTGTATTGATAACTATTAGAATTGTGAAAAACCACAAAACCACAAGCCACAAGATCAAAAAAAAAACAAATACATGTTCCATGCAAGAGATATGCAAACAATATATGCAATATTCCTCAACAAGAAAAATCTATATAAGAACCTCAAGAAAACTCAAGGAAAACAAGAGTCCTCAAAGGTTGAGAGTTCAAGAGTAAATCTCCAAAGTGCTAATACAATAAGGGTTGAGTGTTATATAGGAGAAACCATAAATGGTAAAGGGATTATATCAGGACAAGTGTCAACATCACATGTGATGAGCCATAATGATCTAATAATAGCTCACTTTAGTTAACATAGAAAATCACTTAGTTAACTTAATAAAGAACTCCTAAGTTTAGCTTAAGTGCATGAGAATAATTTAGACTAATAACTAATTATTAGCTAATGCATGAATACTCTAACACCCCCTTAAGATGGACTTAGGGAGTAGTTAAAAACCATAAGAAAGAATGCATGATGGGTTCTAGAAAACAAGGCCTGATGAGGTACCTATTGTGCAGTTTTTGCACACACGCCCCGCTGAAAGCAGGGACCCTCTTTTGCTTTCGCTCTTGTTCTTTTGGGCCTTTGATTTTGGGGATTTTCCTTGCCTTGGTATGAGCTTAAAATGTTTATCTTGCTTTCCCAAGTGTTTTCCCTAAGTTGCATATTGAAAATCTAAGTTTTGGGCCAAGTTTGGGTTTTTACCCTAGTTTGGGATTTTCCGCCTCGTCTAGATTTTCCTGGATTGAGATCGAAGTCTGGTTCTATTTGCTTTGCACCGTGTTTCAGAAATTTTTGTCCTTCACGGAATTACGCCTGGGCCATATTTTTTTGGAATTCCATCATGTTGTCAGTTTTCTGAGTTTGGTTGATTTTGGAGCTTTCTGTCATTATGCTTTATCATTTTCGTTCTCTTAGGTTGGGATATTTGATCCTAGGGTACTTGGCATGTTGTGGCTTACTAAATTTGTGAATTATTGATCTGGTTGTGATTCCCTCAGTGTTTTCATAGTTGTTTCTTGTTTGGGCGTTCAAAATTTCTATTTGTCTTTGTTGGAGTCGACTGGTATTTTATTCATGGTATGTACATGTTGCCTTGCTTTTGATTGATGAATGTGAGTTGTGCTTTGGTGTTTTGGTTTTGCTTGGAGTTCGAATTTCTGTGTCTCAAGCTTGCTCTGTGCATTCATGGTCAAAATTTAGGGTTTCATGCCTAGGGTATCACTGTTGCATCTTATTTTTCTTTCGAATGAGCCTAGGATTCAAAGAAGATCTGTAGGAGGTTTAGGTTTAACGATTTCCATGCCCAGTTCCTCAAATTTGTGATCATTCGATCAATTTGAGTGAATTCGTGTTAGATTACCAATATTCGGGTTTTCTTCCAGCCTCAGGATTTTCCTGTCTGGTCGGATTTTCCCGGTTTCTCCTTCTTCCCCTCGTTTTCCCGAAATTCATGTAGTGTTATCATTTTTGTGGAAATCCCGTCTAACTGGATTTTTCCATATTTTTGAGAAAGCTTGGTGAAACTTTGAAATTGGATGAATTGGATGGTTTTAATGATAAATTATTATTATTCCATGATTATAATTGATAAATTACATGGTTATTTGCATCTTTTCTACATTTTTAGTGATTAATGATTGATTTTGTGCCTTCTTTGTCAGAATCTTCCTGGGCTGGATTTTTTTGGAATTTTCCTTTTGGCCCAGATTCTGTGGCTGGCTTGAAATCCCAGATTGTGTAGTTTGCGATTGAATGACATTTCTAGGTTGATTTCGATCTTTGCTCAGATTTGTTTGGATGATGAATATGTTATTAATATTGGGCTAATCTTGATCTTCATGGTATAATAGTGTTATAATGGATATTGATGCTAGTTTTTGAGTGCAGGATGAGTCTAGCAGGATGGCAGCTGGAAGGAGATGAAATTTAATGAAGAAATTCAAGTTACTTCCCCCCTTGGCTAACTTAGTGAGGTACGTTCAGGATAAGAATGGAAGGAGGAAATTAATATGGGGTTGCATTGAAATTTGTGTCTTGGTTCAAATTGCATTGAAGATCCCAGGCCAACCTGGATTGAGTTCAAGAATTTAATGCTAATTCATTTTATTTTGAATTCTCCCTGGGCCGACCTTTTTTATTGGCCATTTATTATTGTAAACCCTTGTTGGGCCGACATGCTTTGAGGTTCTCTATAAATTTGGGAATTTTTCCTCATTTGTAGCATATAGAAAAAAAAGACAGATAGATCTTAGAGTGAATTTAGCAGTAGAGCAGAGTTAGAAGTTAGTCAATTTCTGAGCAAGTACTGTAACAGAACATTGGAATTGTTGTTGAAATTCGGTGATTTAATGAAATTGAGGACATTGTGATTTTTTGGTGATCTCTTTTGTGTTGATTTATCTTGCATGGTTCTTATGATTCTATCTTTCAAATTTCTCAAGGTTATTAGATACATGTTAGATTTAGATTTAGATCTGATTCAATGGTGTTTATGATTTGGTGCTTGAGGTGTTTGTAGCAATCCCTGGTCCATACTTTTTACAAATAGCTGATTGTTAGCTACTTTGCAAAGTTAGCCTGGACCTTTATATTCATTGTGCTTAGTTCAATTGTGGAGTTTTATTCATTTCAATTGCAATTGGGTTGTTTTTGATAAATGTTCATGATCTAAAAATATTAATACCTTAGAAGATTGCACTGTTTCTGTGAGATTGTAGATTTATCTTGGTCAAGCAGGAATTAGTTTATGAGGGATTGGTCCATTTCAAGTATTTCATCATTTGCATTGTTAATCTTAGGAGTAGTTAAATTTATGAATCTCTCTGAAACCCTAATCTTTTGTTATTTCTTTATCATTTGAGTTAGATTTAGGATTGAAGTATCATTACATTGCTAGATCTAATAAGTTCAAGATTCAATATTTGCTTGTAGTAAGGTCCCTTTGTGATTACCAACATTTTCACATTTATCATTGAGTTGTGTATGCATTGTCAAGACCTGACATTAGAGACCTTGGGGTTATCTCTTGAGGCTTGTTGATAGAGATTTACCTTTCAAGAGAGATAGGATTTCATATTATGTCTGAGTTGTTGTTGTGCAGAAAACATCATCAACAGATTGGTGCTAGAAGGAGGGCCTGGATAAGCTAAGCTAGATCAATTTTTTTCTACCATCTCTCCTAAAATATTTAGAAGAAGAACCAGATCTACTCTAGAAGAGGAGGAATTTCAAGAGTTACGAGTCCCTACTAGATCAAGAAGGACTAGCAGAAGGGGAGAATCATCATCCACCAAACCACCTCCATCATCTCCATCATTCTAATCTTCATCAAGTTCATCTGAGTCTGAGTCTAAGGACATTCCCATTCCACAACCTCAGCAAGCCATAAATCAGCCATTACCACCCCCACCTCCACCAATGGATTTCCTCGCTAATAACCCATCTCCATTGACTTTCACCAATTACAATGTCATGCCCAAGAACCTAGAGTACTTTTGTTCTAAGTTCCAAGTTAATGATCCCAATAGACCTACTAAGGAACACATTAGGATCTTTTAGACTAACCTTAAGGATAGAGGAATAAATCATGAGGATGTAGCATGTAGGCTCTTTCCTTATTCCCTAGGAGAAGATGCATTCTATTGGTACAATCATTTACTTGTTGGGTCTATCCAGAATTGGATTGAACTAGAGACTACATTTCTGTAGAAGTTTAGGATTCCTATTAGTCCCAGTGAGCTCTACCGTCAGTTTACTAATGTTAAGAGAGAATTCCATGAGCCTATAGGGTCCTTCAACAACTGGTTTCACCATGCCTATACTAGACTGTAGGCCCCTTATGCTGCTAATGAGCCCACCAATTTAGAAGTCTATTATGAAGGGCTTGACAGTCTGACAACCACCTTCATGAAATGGAGAAACAATCCTCCTAATACTTTGTTTGATGCATATGCAAAGGTTGTAAAGGTTAGCATTGCCCTAAGACAACATTTTTCTGGACCTTTACTATCATTAGGACCTGCTGCTCACCCTGGACAAGTCCCAGCTCTTAGTCAGGCTCTCACTAATCATACCCCAATCATGAATCTGGTTCCCCAGTTGCCTATGGTTCCTCACCTAGGGCCTCTAGTGAGTCAAGTACCACCTGTAGTCAACTATCCCTAGCAAAATGCAAATTAGCCTCTTCATCCACAATCTCATACTAGCTATCCCCCATATCTGTAGAATTCTGAAGTCTTGAACTAGTCATTGAATACTAGTACTATAGTAGGATATTCCCAAAATAATGTGAGCTAGCCTCCATATAGAAGTCCTGACCAGGAGAGACTGGATGAATTGTCTGAACAAGTGAAGAAGCTAAATATGGAGGTGACTTATCTGAGGAACCAGAACAGTCAGTTTCAAGTTGCTCAAAGAAATATGCAGTCTAATTATAGCAGAGAAAATCAACAAGGACAACATTTTGGTAGGGGGAAACATCTTGATAGAAGATACAACAATGACAGAGGATATAATAATGATAGAGGATAGAATTATGATAGAGGACAATCCTCAGGTCATAACTTTGACCGAGGGCAAGGTGGTGGACAAGGGTTTGACAAGAGACAACCACCAGGACAAAATAAAACTTGGAACATGAGGCCTACTAATGGAGGAGTCCCTACTCCATTGGATCAACCAGTCAATCAGACAGTTAATCAAGAGAAGCCTCCTAATGGTGTATATTTAGTTGAGGCTACATTATTAGGATGGTGTAGGCTCCATAAAACAAGTCAGCATTCTGAGTTAGATTGTCAAGAATTCTAGACGATAGCTTCAATCTTGCAGTATGAAGTGGAGAACAATTTGAGTAGTTAGGAAATGGTGCCATCCACTCCCTATGATTCACTAGTGTTGGTCTTGAATCATGCTCCTTTTCCACAAAACAAAGACAATGTACCTGAAGAAGAATCAGACCAGCTTAGGGAAGAGGCAGACCAGGTATGTAATGGAGATGAGATTTCACAGTTTTTTGATGAAGATATAGTAAATGACAATGGCCTCTTGGATGAAGAAGAAGCTTATGTTGAAGAGGTACAGACTTTCCAGAGGCCTGTTAAGAAGTGTGATTTGAGAGACATGCCACATAGACATCCACAAGTTGGAGGTCCCTTCACCACCTCCATTCCACCAAACAACTTCACCACTCCTCCAAATCCTAATGTCAGCAATAATCCATCATATCCTCATGTGTCTAAGCAGTATCTATCAAAGGAAGGACAAGCACAGATGGACATGTCAAAAGGAAGGAGTGTTGAAGCAAGCAAAGACAGGATAGTGGACTATCCAAAAGAGACTCCTATTGATCTGAGTGAAGAAAAACTAGCCATATATGTTGCAGAAGAGCTCAAGAAGCTAAAGGTAAGTCTATTTGCATTTGAGTTATTGAGAGTTCCAACCATTAGAAATGTTGTTCTAGGGGCTTATAATGCAAATTCCATATCACAAGATAGATCAGTTAGTGAAAGTATCAATAAAGTATCTAGCTCTCAAACAGTAGGAAGGAAAAATCAAACTCATAATCAAGTTTGTGTGCCTCCTAGAGATAAGGGAAAAGAGAAAGATAGGGCACAAGTTGCTCAAGTGGATACTCCCTTAACTTTGTTTCAAGGGAAAATAGAGACTCCTCCATTCCTGATCTCGGTCCGTATATTTGGTAAACACTTGCACAACTGTTTGTTGGATTCAGGTGCTTCCACCAATGTAATGCCCTTTGGTGTCTGTAGAGCTTTGGGTATTACTCCTACTGATTCCCAAAAGAAAGTTACACAATTGGATAGAACCGAAGTTAATGTTGTAGGGGAATTAAATATGATCCATATGCAGATTGCTTCTGACCCTAGAATTCAACAAGTTACCAATATACAGGTGGCTGATATACTTGATGCTTATGGCCTGATTCTGGGAAGAGACTTTACTAGGGCCTTGAATGGATATGTATCAACTGATGACTTTCATATGTGACTTCCCTAGAAGGGAGTACCAAATTAGATTAGAATTGAAAGGGAGCCTAGGATGAGATACATGATTATAGAATATCAGAATACCTCTAATGGAATTTTAATATCTAAGGTAAGTATGGGTAACTATGTGTTTATAGCCCCTCTTGAGGAGTTAGATGTAGAGGAGGTCCTTATGTTCCATACAATGCCTGTTGGTCTCACGACAGAGTCCAATAATAATTAAACCTTGGTGGAACCAGTTGAAAATGAAGATGATCTTGAAGACAGTCAGCTCAGTTTACTGGATAATTTCCAAGAATTCATTCAAAAATGCATTAAGGATCAGATTCAGTTGGGTGGGAAGATGAATTTCAGAGATTTTCTCTTGCCAAATTGGTGTAGGGTTCATAATGTCTCTCATTCTGAACTAGATTGTTGCTTATGCCAGACTATAGTAGAACAAGTGCAAATGTGTATCAACCCCACTCCAGTAGTCAAAATTAATATACAAAATGCCCAAGAGGACCCTAAGGAGAAGAAAGTGATGCTTTCTGAGGAACCTTCCAACAACAATAGTGCAAAATATATAGCAAGTAAATTTGTAGTTGCTAACTGTTGGACTTTAAGGTTTGATGGATCCAAATCAAAGTAATGAGATGGAGCAGGATTTGAGCTAATTAGTCCAGAAGGTAGGACATTCTTTGCTGCTCACAGACTTCAATTTCATTGTACGAATAATGTAGCAGAATATGAATCTTTGGTCCATGGATTGTTAATGGCATTAAAGAAAAAGGTCAAGATCCTACAAGTTTTTGGGGATTCTGAGTTAGTAGTCAAGCAAGTTAGGAGACAATACTCTTGTCATGATAGAAGAATGACCAATTATAGACACGGAGTATGGGATCTTATTGAAGGATTTGATTCCTCCAACATTCAGTTGATACCACAAAGTAAAAATCAGATAGCTGACTCCCTTGCTCAGGTAGCTAGTACATTGCAACCTCTGTCTCTTTCTGGATTGAAGAAGTTTATAGTCGAGTTAACTCCAGTGCCTTCAATTCCTGACAATGTCACCAACTTTCAGGTATTTGAAGATGATAAGCATAGTCTAGATTTTATCACAAGTACAGATGTTTTTGCTTCTCAAATTATACATGAAATTGAACCTCAAGATGCAGAAATGGATTTGGAAGGGGTAATTAATTTGAAGACCAATACTATTCCCAAAGGAATGGTGAGATTAAAGAGGATTTTTGCTTTGGATAAGGTTAGAGATCAGGAGCAGGATGCCAAGAAAGAGTCCATCAGTGGACAATGTGAAAAGTATAATATGGGAACTCACGAGGATGCCAAGAATGTCTTCATTGGTAAAGTATGTACTCCAGAAGAAAGGAAAGGCATAATTGATGTATTACATAGATATCAAGATGTGATAGCTCTGAGTTATGAAGACTTGAAGACCTATGACACATCAATTATGACTCACACTATCCCTCTCAATCCAGGAGTGAAACCTTTCAGGTAGAGGCAAAGGCCCATCAACGCTCTACTAGAACCCATAATTCAGAAGGAGGTGTAGAAACTGCTATTTGCAAGAATCATATTTCCAGTTAGACATTCAACTTGGGTTGCAAACTTGGTTCCTGTGAGGAAAAAGAATGGTGAAATTAGGCTATGTGTAGATTTTTGGAACCTCAACAAAGCATCAGAAAAGGATAATTATCGAGTACCTTCATTGGATGAAGTACTTCAGATTGTCAATGGATCTTAGATGATGTCTTTCTTAGATGGATATTTAGGATATAACTAGGTTATGGTGCAATATGAAGATAGACATAAGACTGCTTTCACTACCAAGTGGGGAACTGTTGTATATAGGAGAATGCCCTTCGGTTGATTAATGTTGGAGCCAAATTTCAGAGGGCCATGGACAATGCGTTTAAGGACATAATTAGTAAGTGCATAATTATTTATATGGATGATCTGACACTCTTTTCCAAGAAGAGAGGTGATCATATAGCAGATTTGTGTAAGGTTTTTCAGAAGTGCAGGGAATTTGGTATATCTCTTAATCCAAAGAAATGCATATTTGGAGTTATAGAGGGAAAGTTGTTGGGGCATGTTATCTCTAAGAAAGGAATTTCCATTGATCTAGAGCGAGTGGAAGCTATACTCAAGATTCCACCACCTGCTAGCAAGAAAGAAATGAAGTCATTCTTTGGCAAGATCAACTTTGTAAGGAAGTTTATCACTGGATTCATAGAAATAGTCAAGCCACTAAATGCAATGTTGAAGTAGGAAACCAAAGTTGAATGGAGTGCAGAAGCTAAGGAAGCATTTGCAGAGATAAAGAGGGCTATTATTGAAGCCCCGATTTTGGTGATTCCAGATTATGCTAAGCCATTCTATATATATTTGTTTGCTTTTGATCACTCCTATGCTACTATGTTGACTCAAAAGTTTGATCAAGGAAATGAACATCCCATAGCATTCATGAGTGCACCATTGAAAGATGCAGAACTAAGGTACCCAAGTGTGGAGAAGCAGGCCTATGCCTTAGTCAGAGCTGTAAAGAAGTTTAGGCGTTATATTCTTAGAAACAAAGTGTTTGCAATAGTTCTTGATCCTGCAATTAAGTTGTTGTTGATGCAAAATGAGCTAGGAGAATGCAGAGCTAAATGGGTAACTATGTTACAAGAGTATGATATTGAGATCCAACCCATGAAGCTACTAAGAGGGCAAGGACTTACAAGGAAAATGGCAGAAATAGGCCCTGATCTTCTAGCTCAGCATTACAATCTAGAGGATGTCTCTCCTGGCGAATGGTATGATGATATTGTTCATTATCTCTTGACTCAGAGGTGTCCTAACCATCTTAATGTAGTACAGAGAAGAGCATTACGCTTGAGGAGTGATAGTTTCATGCTGAAGGGAGATGTTCTATATAAGAAGAATCATGAAGGTATCTACCTGAGGTGCTTAGGAAAATAGGAAGCTAAGAGAGTCATGACTGAATTTCATGATAGATATGGTACTGGCCATGGATCTGCACATTCTACTACAAACCAGATTCTAAGGGCTAGTAATTATTGGCCTACATTGTTCAAGGATACATACAGTCATGTCAAAACTTGCCATGTATGCCAGACTGCAGCAACCAAAGAGAAGTATGCAGCTCTTCCACTTCAGCCAGTCTTTGAGGTAAAAAATTCTGCACAGTGGGGGATGGACTTCATAAGTCTCATCAATCCACCTTCTTTTGTTGGTCACAGGTATATTCTCACCATTACTAATTACTTTACACGATGGACTAAAGCTCTTGCATGCAAACAATTTACTTCTAAAGTGGTAATATATTTCATTTGATCATGTATTATCAATCACTTTGGATATCCTTTATCTTTGGTTTGTGATAATGGTCCTGCATTTGCATCATTGAAATTTTTTAAATGGGCTTTTGATCATGGGATTATAATAAATTTTGCATCTAATTACTATCCACAAGGTAATGGTTTAGCTGAATCTTCCAATAAAAACCTCTTAATAGTCATACGTAAGCTATTAGAGAAGAATCCCAAAGATTGGCACACTCAACTTAGATTTGCTCTATGGGAAGATCATACAAGATAGAAGACTTCCATAGGGACCTCCCCTTATCATCTTGTGTATGGCCTGGAACTTGTATTTCCAATCCAATTGAGAATCCCCACTTTATAGTTCATTAATGAGTATTATGATGAAGAAAATAGGTGTGAGGCTCGCCAACAGGAGTTGTTACACCTTGAAGAAAGAAGAGATGAAGCCTTATAAAACTTTGCTAAACATCAAGGTGTAGTCAAAAGGTGGTTTGATAAAAGAGGCAAGGTAAAAGCCTTTAGGATTTCTGATTTGGTTCTATACTGGTATAAAGCCCATGACCATAATGGGGAGCATGGTAAATTTGAAAAAAATTGGCTTGGCCCTTACTAGATTTTAGAGATCCTAGGAGATAATGCTTTTCGCTTGAAAACTCTCACTAGGGAGGATATCCCATTGCATGTCAATGGGCAGTATCTGAAGCATTATTTCCAGTCTTGAGCTATTTTCAGCTCTTTTCCTGTACATAGTTAGAGTAGGTTTCCCTTTTTGTTTGCTTTGGTTAGAGTAGGTTTCCCTTTCTATTTGCTTTTCTTTGCTTTGGCTAGAGTAGGTTTCCCTTTATGCTTTGGTTACTATAGGTTTTCTTTTGGTTTTGTTTTTTTGCTCTGCTTTTTCTTTGGAGGTCTTCTTGTTTTCTTCTAGATGTGTTGCACCTGCATAACAAATATTCTTTTGTTTGGGACTGCTCTAAGTATTTCCTTGATGAACTTTAATCCTGTGTCTTGAAAAGATGGTTGAGGTCTTTGTTATCATCATGCAGTTTGAATGTCTAATTTAAAGAGGATGGGTCACTGGTTTGATTTGAATTTGAAGTATTATGAAATCTTCTATCTCTTATACATCTTAAAAATCTTGAAGTTGTTGTAGGATCCTTGTGAGGTCTTGTCAGGTGAAAAATCTTATTTCTGCTTCAGTACCATTGTGGTTCTCAGCCATGAGTGTGAACTTCATTGTTCATAGGTTGAAATGAAAAAATGAAAATAAAAGAAATATCAAAAGAAGAAAAAGTGAAATATTGAAAATCAAAAGAATAAATTCAACTTATCAGGGCTATCTGAATATCTCTGTCAGGGCTATAAATGCCTAGTTGGCAATAGAGATATGTTCGGGAGAGTCACAATAATAACCTCATCAGGGTTATAGACGCCTGACTGGAAGCAAGGCTCTATCCAAGTTTCTTTTGAAGTTAGAATCTTTACGTAGCCTGCCCTGAATGAACTTGGTTTCTACAATAGCTCAAGGAAATGAACTCATGTGCACACACTTGGATTTTCAGTCTATGGAAGGTTTAGTCTACCTTTGGTTCTAATTCTTTGATCTTTCATTTTGATTTGTTTGTCTGATAGTGAGGTTGAAACTAGAGATTTCGGGTTCATCGTTCTTGTCCATCATCAAATTCTTTGGAGCATTTTCCTAGCAGAGTCGCCATTTGTTGTGCATTTTTCACACACACGCCCTGCTAAAAGAAGGGACCCTCTTTTGCTTTTGCTATTGTTCTTTTGGCCCTTTGATTTTGAGGATTTTCCTTACCTTGGCATGAGCTTAAAATGTTTATCTTGCTTTCCTAAGTGTTTTCCCTAAGTTGCATATTGAAAATCTTAAGTTTTGGGCCAATTTTGGGTTTTTACCCTGGTTCGGGATTTTTTGCCCCGTCTGAATTTTCTCATATTGCATTTGAAGTCCGACTCTGTTTTCTTTGCACCGTGTTTTAGAAATTTCTGGCCTTCACAGAATTCTGCCTGGGCCGGATTTTTCCTCAATTTTTGTCATGTCGTTAGTTTTCCGAGTTTGGTTGATTTTTGAGCTTTATGTTGTTATGCTTTATCATTTTTGTTCTCTTAGGTTGGGATATTTGATCTTGGGGTACTTCGTGTGCTGTGGCTTCTTGAATTTGTGAATTATTGATCTGGTTGTGATTCCCTTGACATTTTCATAATTGTTTGCTTGGGTGTTCAATTTTTTTTTTTTTCTTTGCTGGAGTCGACTAGCATTTTATTCATGGTATGTACATGTTTCCTTGCTTTCGATTGATGAATGTGAGTTGTGATTTTGCGTTTTGGTTTTTCTTGGAGTTCAAATTTCTGTGTCTCAAGCTTGATTTATGCATTCATGGTTGAAATTTAGGGTTTCATGCCTAGGGTATCACTGTTGCATCTTATTTTGCTTTCGAATGAGCCTAGGTTCAAAGAAGATCTGTAGGAGGTTCAGGTTTAATGATTTCCATGCCCAGTTCCTCAAATTTGTGATCATTCGATCAATTTGAGCGAATTCGTGTTAGATTGTTGATGTTCAGGTTTTCTTCCAGCCTCGGGATTTTCCTGTCTAGTCAGATTTTCCCAGTTTCTCCTTCTTTCCCTTGTTTTCTTGAAATTCATGTAGTGTTATCATTTTTGTGAAAATCCAGTCTGGTTGGATTTTTTTGGAATTTCCCTTTTGGCCTGGATTTTGTGGCTGGCTCAAAATCTTGGATTGTGTAGTTTGCGATTGAATGACGTTTCTAGGTTGATTTCGATCTTTGCTCAGATTTTTTTGGATGATGAATATGTTATTAATATTGATCTAATCTTGATCTTCATGGTATAATAGTGTTATAATGGATATTGATGTTGGTTTTTTAGTGCAGGCTGAGTCTGGTAGGGTGGCAGCTGGAAGGAGATGAAATTTAATGAAGAAATTCAAGGTACTCCCCCCCTTGGCCGACTTGGTGAGGTGTGTTCAAGATAAGAATGGAAGGAGGTAGTTAATATGGGGCTGCATTGAAATTTGTGCCTTGGTTCAAATTGCATTAAGATCCCAGGCCAACCTAGATTGAGTTCAAGCATTTAATGCTAATTCATTTTATTTTGAATTCTCCTTGGGCCGACCTGTTTTATTGGCCATTTATTATTGTAAACCCTTGTTGGGCCGACATGCTTTGAGGTTCTCTATAAATTTGGGCATTTTTCCTCATTTGTAGCATATAAAAAAAAAAAAAAGATAGATAGCTCTTAGAGCGAATTTAACAGTAGAGAAAAGCTAGTAGTTAGTCAATTTCTGAGCAAGTGTTGTAACAGAACATTGGAATTGTTGCTGAAATTCGGTGATTCAATGCAATTGAGGACATTGTGATTTCCTGGTGATCTCTTTTGTGTTGATTTATCTTGCATGGTTCTTATGATTCTATCTTTCAAATTGCTCAAGGTTATTAGATACATGTTAGATTTAGATTTAGATCTGATTCAATGGTGTTTATGATTTGATGCTTGAGGTTTTTGTAGCAATCCCTGGTCCATACTTTTTGCAACTGGCTGATTGTTAGTTGCTTTGCAAAGTTAGCCTAGACCTTTATATTCATTGTGCTTAGTTCAATTGTGGAGTTTTATTCATTTCAATTACAATTTGGGTTGTCTTGGATGAATGTTCATGATCTAAAAATATTAATACCTTAGAATATTGCACTGTTTCTGTGAGATTGTAGATTTATCTTGGTCAAGAAGGAATTATTTTATGAGGGATTGGTCCATTTCAAGTATTTCATCATTTGCATTGTTAATCTTAGGAGTAGTTAAATTTAGGAATCTCTCTGAAACCCTAATCTTTTGTTATTTCTTTATCATTTGAGTTAGATTTAGGATTTAAGTATCATTACATTGCTAGATCTGATAAGTTCAAGATTCATTCTTTGCTTGTAGTAAGGTCCCTTTGTGATTACCAACATTTTCACATTTATCACTGAGTTGTTTATGCATTTTCAAGACCTGAAATTAAAGACCTTGGGGTTATCTCTTGAGGCTTGTTGATAGAGATTTACCTTTCAAGAGAGATAGGATTTCATATTCTATCTGAGTTGTTGTGCAGAAAACATCATCAACAATACCCATGTACAAACAAAAGATATCTCAAAACTGGAGAAAAGGAGAAAATCGTAGTGGGAGAAAAATCCTCTCTAAAAGAGAGAAAGGTGAATGAAGGACTAAAAATCCTCCAAATAAATTTGTGAAAGACTGAGAAGCCTCCAACCAAAATAATGTCCTAAAAAGGAGGAACTTGTAGAACATTGTTGAAGCATGAAGAAGTTATAGACTATTGTTGTATGATGATTGATATAGTGCTAAAATGAAGAACCTCTAGAAATAGGAATGCAAGAATTTCCATATGGTAAATGATCCATCTCACTATAATGCATGCAACCAGCCACTGATGTACATTACATCTAAAAGTACATAGGAACAAGAACTACATACATAGATCACTCCAAACCATGAAACCAAAGAATCATTAGCACCAACAATAGAAACCCCCCCATAATGCTGAAAAGGGAGAGCCATGACAGATACACTAAAACTGTGTGAAACCAAGAAGTGCATGTAGGAGAAACAACCTACAAATAAAGGGGTGTGCAAACTAATGCACACACGCATGAGGAAAGAATTACCAAGATTCACTATTGTCATGGAAGGGATACTCACTTGACAAAGGTGTGATGGAAAACCAAAGGAAAACATCAACCCCCCATGGCACTTTATATCATAGTGCAAATATACAAAAGGCACAAAAAGATGTGCATAATCCCCAAAAAAATATACACCAAAATGGCACTTTATCTTAGTGTATCTACAAAAGAGAATGTGCATGAAAAAGATTTATAAATTGATCAAATAGAATGGAATACTAGAAATACATGAACATCCAAAAATGATTCATCCCACACAAACGAAAAGTTTCCATGAGCTAAGATGTCCAAGTAATTCACTAGAGTGTGAAAACAAAAAAAAATGAATAAAATGTACTTGGAGAGCAATTTGACAAAAATGCATGGATGGCTATGAAGTGATCTAAAGGTCATCCTAACATCACTAGAATCATGAAAAATGAAGAAACTGGTCAAAAGCTATGAGCTTGGGACTGAAAACAACATCTCTGACTTCAACAGGATTTGGAATGCATCAACAACAAAACTAGGTGATGCAACCCACACAACTAGAAAGCTAGCAGAACCAAATTTTTGATGATATCTTGTTTGCCAAAAACCAACATCGTATGCCCAAGTTATGGCCGAAAGAAAAAGAAAGACCCCTTTTAGGGCACAATGGGGTCTTGAAGGGTCCCTTTCCAGTTAGTCATATAGTTGACATCAACATCTTTACGGATCACATCATGTTGATGTCAGCATGACATCAACAAGAATATTTGTAGAATATTTCTTACATGCTGGAAAACAAATCCAATGCTTGGAAAAAACTGATCACCAAAAAAGTTGAAAATTCAACAAAAAATTGTATGGCTACCAGACCTGGAAAATGATGCCAGACTTTTGTTTCATGACCACTAAAAAAGAGTCAAAGACTGCCATGAAAATTTGAAAGTTGTCAAGTGTTGAAAATACCATCGCCAGTGGTTGAAGAGAAAGTCAGACACTGAGAATAGGCTGTCGACTGTGAGTAAGTGGGCCCCGCAAGGCTTTCAACTTGCAGGTACCCTATCGGTACCTCATTAAAACTTGTAGGCCAAAAAAAATTCATCGCCAAAAAATTTAACTACCTTTTATTTTTTTGATTTTTTTTTAATTTCTAAAAAATAAATTATATAAAAAATATAGACCTTGTATTTAATTTTTTTCAATCCACATGCCCACAAAGCCGTACAAGGGTTGTACGACCCTTGTACAAAATTTTTTGCCTCAAAATCTCCCGACAAGTAATATAGACAAATTTATAGTCAAAATTTATGGAATCAGCCTCCTAAATGCAACGGAGAGGTCCTTTTTGCATTGAAATGCATGAAAAAATGCAGCTACCCTTTGAATTTGGAAAAAAAACTACTTCAAACCCTCACATATTTGACCTCAAGAGTCCAAATCAGGCCAAACAAAGCCAAAATTGACTTTCTCGATAGTTCTAAATACAATGGTGAGGTTATTTTGTGCCAAAATGCACCTAAAATTGTCCCCCTCCAAAATTTTCCAAAAAAGAAAGGGGATTCAGATCTAAAGCCTATAACCCTTGTTGAAGAAAAAAAAACTCATAAATCAAGAAGGGGTTCATTGTATCCACGCTCTGATACCATGTTAGAATTGTGAAAAACCACAAAAAAATGAGCCACAGGATCAAACAACAAAAAAATTCACCTTCCACACAAGAGATCTGCAAACAATATATGCAATATTCCTCAACAAGAAAAAGATACAAAAGAACCTCAAGAATCTTCAAGGAAAACAAGATTCCTCAAAGGTTGAGAGTTCAAGAGTAAATCTCCAGAGTGATAATACAATGAGGGTTGAGTGCTATATAAGAGCAACCCTAAATGGTAAAGGGATTCGATCAGGATAAGTGTCGACATCACATGCGATGAGACATATTGATCTAATAATAACTCACTTTAGTTAGCATATAAAAGCACTTAGTTAACTTAATAAAGAACTCCTAAGTTTACTTAAGTGCATGATAATAAATTAGACTAGTAATTAATTAAAAATTAATTAACTATTAGCTAATGCATGATTCTTGTAACAATAACTAGTTTCAATCCTATTTTTATTGATCTATTACAATGTCTCCCAAAATATAAGTTAAATGGTGCACTAGAAGGATCAACCAATAAGAACACATGGCCTAACACACATCAATGCATTTTTATATACACTATTTTTCAAGAAATAATTCAAAGATAATAAACTTGAACCAACAATCAAATATAGAGGGGCTTTGATACGATATTGGTACAACCAAGATCTCTGATTAAATGTTGATATCAAAAAAATTATGAAATTGAGAAACAATGAATACAATGCAAAAATGGAATGAATTGAAGTGTGTGAAATCCTCAAAGAGGATGATGTACATATATGAAGATGAGTTTGAGTCACTATACGATTTCTCAACTCAAGGTGGCAAAAAGGTTCCACCAATTAGAAAATGAGGAATGCCACACAACTTTGAAGAGTTCAACTACCTCTTCAAGTGACACATCATCGCATAAGGTGGCTTAATACATAAAGTAAAATAATCAATTAAATAATAACTATTTTACTCTAACAAAACACTCATAAATTTTACAAATGAAAATAAAATTTGATGATTTATTTCTAAAATTTCATAGAAAATCATGAAGAATCATATGGTGACATTTATTTTTGTATGTTCTCAAATATGTTTTTTATTTTTGTATAGAATTTAATTTTATTTCTAACACTGTATCCTTACAATAGATTGTGCTTCAAAGACTTTGATCTTTGAAAACTTCTAATGTTTTTATTATAGAACATTGTTCCTAGAATATTTTATCAAACTTATAATATATTTAGTGCAAGATAGTTTATAAAATACATTTATTATAGACATTTTCTAAAAAAAAAAATTTCTTCTTTGCATGTTTTCTCACATTGAACATCGGTATTAAACTTAACTTTCACTCTTGAATTTAGGATAAAAATTAACTAGCTTATTTTAATATTAAATGAGTAAGGCACATATTCTCTTCTCTCACATTTTTGCATAATCCAAAGAATAAGAAAATAAACTTCTTCCCAAATTTATTTTTAGGGGGGCTACCTTGAATTTCATCACCAAGGGAACAACCTCAACTCTAGTATTATTAAGAGATATGGGTAAATTGAAATTCATGCCTCTTGGAAGTTAAAATTTATTATTTGGGATAAGTCCCCAAAAACTTTATACCTTGGTAAGTAAAGGAGAAGAGTGGGTTACCCTCTCCTCCTAACTATTTGGCATCTTTCACTATCATTTTTATAAATTAATCCTCATGTACCCTTGTGGTATATTGAGGATAACCTTAGAAGACCATATATCCTATATTAAGACCATTTTTCATATTTTCTTATAGTGCATTGGATATTATTTAGATCTAAGAAGTTACTTTATACTTTCAAAGTTGGGAGATAGAACTAACTTTGGGTAAGGATTTGACCTCCAAGGTATGGGATGCATATGTGGCATATGACATTGCATTCCTTATATATGTGTTGGCATAATGTTGTCATCAATGTCAAAAGGTGTCATCGATGTCAAAGGGGATGTCATTGATGTCAAAGGGGATGTCATTAAGCTTAGTAGGCTATATTCTGGAAGAGTTGATGAAGGAAGATGGAGAGAGGAGCATGTTTTGCAAATATTGCAAAGTTGCTCAAATGTTGCAATGTTGTCATGTTGTTGTAGAGGTCACTTCTAGAAGTCAGAGAGGAAATCAGGTTTTAGATTAAATATGGGTTTTTTTAGTAGATTCAACTAGTGTGGTCCACATGATCAAAAGACATGAAATGTGCTCATAATTGTGTTTTTTCTACTCTTTGGTCGAATTAGGGTTTCTCAGTTAAACCCCAAGGTGTTGTATTCATGGTGATGAATAGAGTTTATCTTTTTGTGTTTACTGGATGTTGGTGGTCACAAGATGCTTAAGTGACAACTTAAGCCTTCAATTATTTCATTGGGTGATCAGCCTCCTTTACCTAGTGTTACTAGTTGGCAGAGTGTGTGCATCGCAACAACTCTTCACATCATTTTTTGAGTGTTACTGTGGCTTAGTGTTTGTGCAATGTGTGATGAGGAAGATCAATGGTGCACATCAACATTTAAAGATAAGATGACTATCACATTGTCCCCTCGTATCATAGTTTTATGTCCACTATGGGTAAGTTTTTCACAATATATGATGGAAGAGATAGGCAGTGATGGTTAGAGCTTATGAAATCAAATGACTATCACTCAAGTTCTTCTCATCACACTTTGAAGTTTACCATGACATATGCTTTGAGTGATATGTGATAGAGACATATCTACACTTGAAGATAGATGAAGAAGATCCAACGATCATCACATTTTTGCTTCACATCATTGTAAAATTGTGAAGCAAATGGGGTTATGCAATTTGCAATGTGCAATAGTAGTGGATAGTGATGTCAACAAGGACAAGAGTCATGTGTTGATTACATCACAAAGATTTAATGCATTGTATTCCTTCATCTTCAGGCTATAAGGCTTTCAGCAATATGTGATGGGTAAAGGTATTAGTGGAGTATGATGTCAACAATAACATGTAGCTACATGTAATTTCATCGCTACATTTATTCACATCGTTGTTGTGAAGAAAATAGTGTTGAGAAAAATGCACTTGATATACTAAAGGGTTGTGATAAAGATGTTAGTAAGTCCCCTATTCTAAAGGATCATCAAGCGATAATGTGGATGTGTGTTCAATAAGATAGGTGTAAGTTGTCTATTGCATCACAATATTTCTTCATATTGCAATTTACACTCTTTGCACATAAATCAAGTTGTGCTAGGCAAAGAGAATGTGATGTCTTTCCAACGATATAGATTACATGATGGTGATTGAATAGTGATTGCAAGACTACTTCACATCATTGAAATAGAGGTTGATGCCCTAGGTGAAAATGTGATATGCTTAAGTGAAGTGATAGTCATATGTCAAGCAATGAAGATCAATGGTGGTAGTTTAAATGAAGACAATTCATTGGCTATATTTTAAATTTGGATTGGATGAAGTATGAATAATGGATTATGGCACGAAGGTTACTAATCGATGGATAGAAATTAAAGGTGAACCTCTCCAATGGCTATGAAAGTGTGAATGAGGGTTTTGATTATAAGCTAACACAATGAATAAATTTAAATGGTTCAACCACTCTAGCTACAAGGATTAATGGTGATTGGTTCATTTGGGTGGAAAAGATCTGTTCCTATCAAAAAAAATATTGGATATGGGTAATGAGCATTAATGAACACAAATCTTAGATCTATCATATGCTAAAAATGGCATTGTAAAAAAATCGATAATGATGGTGTATGGCTCGATATACAAGATGAATGCTAAATAAGATAACGTGTGATAAAACCCCAACAAAGTTTTCTAGATCAAAAATAATTTGAATATGAAATTAATCTGGATGGCAGTGTGTGGATTGAAAAAGGCATGATTTTTTAGTGAATGTAAGAGAAAAGAAGACAATCAAAATTTTGTTGAAGTGTTGATGCACCAGAGTGTATGTGTGAGCTAACCAATGGATGGACATTACACATGTGAAGATTGAGTAGAAGCCAAAAAAAAATCAGACATCATCATCAAGGTTTTACACTCAAGGTGCAAAAACAAAGAATGGTGTAGATCAGCGAGAGGTGCAAGGAAGAGAATTAAGTAGTAAAGATTGTAGTAAAGAATTGAGTAGTTGAAAATAGAGTTTCAACATTCAATTGTGTTGAATAGAACAAATTGTAATAGTTTCATTGTAAATCTGATTGGTGGGTACCATCAAATAACTGGGTAGCTGCTCAATTTAGGGAGTTGGTGCTTCCTTGGAGTGGGTGATCCTAAAACTAGGGGATTGGTGTCTCCATAAGGTTGGTGCCCTTAAACTTTGTAATCATAAGATTTTAATTATGAGACTAGATTAAGATAGTAGATCCTAACAACTATTCTCACTGTGGTTTTTCCCATCTTGGGTTTTCCATGTATATGTTGTGTTATGTTCAATTATGTGTGTGTCTATCTCTTTGCATGTTTAGTTTTAATCTGCACTAAAAGGGCTAAAAGGAATTAAAATTCTTAAGGTGTTAAGGGTTAAATTTTAATTAATCTATTGATTTTCCCCCCCTCTCAATATATTTTTTTGTTCCAACAATTGGTATCAGAGCCCTGGCTCCTTAGGAGAAGCTTAATTAGCTCAGGTAGATCTTAGACAAGTGAACACAATGGCCCGTCAAGAGGGTTCATCTACAAACAAGTCAACTATGTTTGATGGATCATATTATGATTTCTAGAGCATTAAGATGGAGACATATTTGGCATCATTATGGTTTGATGTGTGGATGTTTGTTAAAAATGGATATACACCTCCACTACTGCTCCTACTGATGTTGCAGGAAAGAAAGATTATGAGAACAATGCAAAGGAAAAGCATGCTATTCTTTGTGGACTATCTAGCTTAGTGTTTGTTAAAGTGATGCATTATCAAACTACACATGATTTCTAGATTAAATTGAAGATCATCTATGAAGGAGATGATAAGGTAAAAATAGCAAAGTTGCAGACACTTAGAGCCAAGTTTGAAAGTCTCATAATGAGTGAAGAAGAAAAGATTGCAAATTATCTTCTCAAAGTTGATCAAATTGTGAAATAAATAAGAGAGTTTGGAGAAGAGGTAAAAGATTCAATCATTGATCAAAAGGTTTTAAGATCCATGCCATCCAGGTATGACCCCAAAATATTTTTAATAGAGGAAGCAAAATAAATAGAAAAAATCACCCTTGATGAATTACATGGCATATTCACTGCATATGAAATGAGAATGGGAAATGCAGACTCATCCAAAAGGGAAGATGATTTCAAGGCTGCCAATAAGAAGAAGGTTGAGGCTTCCAATAAATACAAGGAAGAAGCTTCTACATCTGAACATGAGGATACTGATGAGGAAGAAACAAATTTCAACAAAAGACTAAGGAGAGGCTCAGGAAAATATAGAGGTAAGCTACCCTTCAAGTGCTTTGATTGTGGTAAAGTAGGGAATTTTGCTACCAAATTCCCTTACAATAAGAAGGACAACCTTGAACAATAGGTAGATAGTAAAAAGAAGAAACCCAAATTTCCTAAGATTTTTTTTTTTTGAAGAAGAAGAAGAGTTTGTACATCTAATAGGAAAGTGATTCATCTGATGCTAGTGATAGTTTAGATGATGAAAAATATTGTGCTTTGGTAATGGAAGAAAAAAAATTGTTTTCATGGAAAAAAAGAATCTAAAGAACAAAAGGATGGAAAGGTTGAGAATCTTGGTGAAGAAG
The DNA here is from genome assembly GCA_007258455.2 of Sequoia sempervirens. Classification (NCBI taxonomy): domain Eukaryota; kingdom Viridiplantae; phylum Streptophyta; class Pinopsida; order Cupressales; family Cupressaceae; genus Sequoia; species Sequoia sempervirens. The sequence continues at coordinate 122,782,708 of VDFB02000002.1, read as the reverse complement.
ATGAAGAAGGAGAAGTCTACCTTGAAGGTGAACTAATTTGTGATTTAGAATAGATTGATAACTTGAGAGAGGAGATTGGTAGTCTAAAAAAGGAGAATAAAAATTAGAAAAAAATTACACAAAAGGATATTGAACGCTAACAAAAAAATATTGAAGAATCCAATCAGATGGTAGTGAGCTTGAAGATATAAGTGGAGGAAGCCAAAATAATTGAAGATGTCAATTCTAAACTACAGTTTGAGGTTGAAAAATTTATGTAGCTAGAGGTAGAAATAGTTTCCCTAACAAAAGATTTGGAAAAGGAAAGTTAACAAATAGAAAAAGGCTCAAAGATGCTTGATGGATTATTAAAAACACAAAATCCTTCTAACAAAGAGAAATCTAGTTGGGTCTTGAGAAAGGAAAGAGTAGTTTTACTAGTGCATCTACAAAATTGTATGAAATATTTAGAGTAGAAGAAAATTTTGGTGTAGTTGTTGAGAAAGCTTGTAAGGAGAACACTTTTGAAGAGGAAAAGAAGACTACTAAGATTAAAAAAAAAAATTTGATGAAGAAAAGAATCCTGCTACAAACAAGAACATTTAATTAGTTCCTAATCACCTGAAGAAGAAGCAAAACATAATAAGAACTGATGTTGATGTATTCACAAGGGTGGGAGATCTAAAGAAGCCAAAGAAAAGTAGAACCCCTCATCTTGCTCAAGGAAATTCTATGACCAAGTATCCTTCATACTTCTATGGGTATTTTTATACTTGTAATCAATTTGGTCATAGGATAGAGATTTTAGAATTGTTCCTAAAAGGACTACAAACTTTGTGAGTAAAAATACATTTTCTCCTTTAGTTGTCATGAATGTAATTTTTTATAATTGTTATAATTTTGGTCGTATAGCCAAGAATTGTAGAACAAAATTTATAAGACCAAATATACAAAGTGGGAAAAAGGAAAACACACCTCCTAAAGTGAACAAAGGGTCTAAATTCCCTGAAAATAAGAAAGAGAAGGCAAAAAGGAAACCTAAAAATGTATGGAAAGAAAAAGAGTAGATTCCCACAATCAATGATTGAAAAAATGACACTTCATGCTAAGAAGAAAAATATATGGGTGATAGATATTTGCTTCTCTAAACATATGATTGGTGACAAGGGAAATTTAATCCAACTTAAGAAAAGTAAGGAAGGATCAGTCGGTTTAGGTGACAACACTGCAAAAATTTGTGGTAAAGGAACAATAACCATAGATGGTAAACTACCTACAAAATATTTTCTCTATGTTGAAGGTTTGAAGCATAACCTATTGAGTGTGAGTTAGATGTGTCACAATGGTTATAAAGTCACATTTAATTCAGAAGGATGCAAAATAAGGAAAAATAGAAAAATAATTATACGAGGAATAAGGACTAAAAGAAACCTTTATAATCTCAATGAAGTAAAAGGTCAGAATTGTCTAATAAGTCAAATTGATGAGAGTTAGTTGTGGCATAGGAGAATGGTGCATGTAAATTTTGATAATTTGGTTAAAGTGAGTTCAAAAGGACTGGTAAGACACATTCCTAAGATAACTAAGCCTATAAACACCATTTTCAAAGAATTTCAAATAGGCAAGCAAACAAGGGTCAAATTTTAGACAAATGAATACTCAACCACAAATCCCATGCAGCTAGTTCATACTGATTTATGTGGTCCTACAAGGACAATAGGATTGAAAAGTGAAAGATAATTCATGCTACTGATTGATGACTATTCAAGTATGACATGGGTAACCTTTCTAAAGGATAAGTCACAAGCATTTGATAGATTCAAGATATTTAGATCCATGGTTGAGGAGATTGGTAGAATGATCAAATGTAAAAAGATCAAATAGAGGTGGAGAATTCACATCAAGTGAATTCATTGATTATTGTGAGAAGCATGGAATCAAAATACAATATTATGCACCAAGAACTCCACAAAAAAATGGAATTATAGAGAGAAAGAATAGGATAGTTAAGGAGATGGCGAGAACAATTCTTAATGAGGCCAAACTACCTGATGTGTATTAGAGAGAAGCATTTCATACTATAGTTTATATTCTAAATAGAGTCTAATTGGGGGTAAATAGTGAGAAGAACCCTTATGAACTATGGTATAGTAAGCCAACATTTTTCAAGTATTTCAATGTGTTTGGTATAAAATTCTTCATCAAAAGAGAAGAAGATAACTTGGGAATCTTTGACTCTAGATGTGATGAAGGAATATTTCTTCAATATTCCACCCAAAACAAAGCTTAGAAGTTTTATAACAAAAGGCTACACAAGATAAATGAAAGTATCAATGTCAAAATCGATGAAGATCAAAAAGATGTTAAATTTGATAGATATAACTTTGAAGATGAATTAGAAAGTCAGGTAGATATTGTTGATGAAGAGCTAGAGGAAGAGAATGAAAAAGCACCTACAAAATATGTTCAAATGGATCATCCTACAAATCAAATAATTGGAAATAAAATGAAGGTGTTCAAACAAGGAGAAGAATTGCAAAGAACAAGGAACAAGTAAAATTTTCTCTCTTGTCATAGATTGAACTGAAGAGTTATGTGGATTCCAACAAGAATGAGATATGGATAAAGGTAATGGAAGAGGAATTGAATCAGATTGAGAAAAAAAAAACATGGAAATTGGTTCCTAGTCCCCTAAGAAAAAATGTGATAGGTACCAAATGGGTGTTTAGAAACATTCTCAATGAAGATGGAGTTGTAATAAGGAACAAAGACATGTTGGTGTACAAAGGATATGCACAAGTTTTAGGCATAGACTTTGAAGAAACATTTTCACGTGTTCCAAGATTAGAATTCATCATAACGTTTCTTGCATTTTCAGTCTATAAAGGATCAAGGTCTATCAAATGGATGTAAAATCTTCTTTTCTCAATGGAAACCTTGAAGAAGTCTACATAGAACAACTAGAAGGTTTTTAGCTATCGAAAGAAGATGATTATGTTTCTAGACTAAGGGAAGCATTGTATGTTCTAAAATAAGCACTAAGGGCATGGTATTCAAGATTGGACCAATATCTACAAACAACAAGGATTCAAGAAAGGATGTGCAAATAGAAATGTGTACTTCAAATTAGAAAGAGAGTATACGATAGTTGTTATATATGTGGATGATATCATATTTCGTGGTAGTAATCAAAGGATGTGTAAAGAATTTACTATTCAAATATAAGATGAATTTTGAATGTCAATGCTAGGAGAATTGTCATTTTTCCTTGGTTTATAGATAGCACAAATTGATGATGGGATATTTATATCTCAAACCAAGTATGCTAAGGAAAGGAAAGGTTTGGAATGGAAGAAAGAAAACCAACTAGTACCCCCATGGTAACTGGATGTAAGTTGAAAAAAATAGATGAATCCCCAAATGCAAATCAAACAATGTATAGGTCTATGAATGGAATCTTTTTATACTTAATTGCATCAAGAACTGATATTATGCAAGTTGTATGAATGGTTTCCAAGTTTCAAGCTACTCCAAAAGAGTCTCATGTCAACTCAGTAAAAATATTTTTTCAAAGATATAAAAAGTATTGTTGACTATGGACTATGATATCCCAAGAGCAAAGACTTCACTTTAATTACATATATAGATGTTGATTGGGATGGAAGCATAGATGATAGAAGAACTAGTGGTGGTGCATTTTTCTTGGGGGACAAACTTGTTTCCTAGATGAGTAGAAAGAAAGAATCAATCACTCTATCTATAGCTGAAGCAGAGTATCTAGTAGTAGCAACATGTTGTACCCAGGTATTGTGGATGAATCAGACACTCAAAAACATCAAGGTTGAATACAAGGAACCTATCTCTATTATTTGTGATAATTCAAGTGCAATAAACATCTCAAAGAATCTAGTGATGCATTCTAGGACGAAGCATATATCAATCAAGTATCACTTCATAAGAGAGAATGTAGAAAATCAAGAATTCAACATTGAATATATGCCAACCAAAGATCAAGTGGCAGACATATTCACCAAGTCTCTTCCCAAGGAACAATTTGAATATCTAAGGCAAAAACTAGGAGTGATTTCTCCCACATCATATCACTAAATTTCAGTGATAGGGTATGATTCCATGGGGGGATTCATTGAAATTTTATTCATCCCTAGATATGGAGAGATCAAGTCAAGTAACCTTGGTTTTACAAATTTCTAATGACTTGATGGTTGCAAACTTATGAACCTCTTCTTTCTCTTTGAATGGTCAGTCAAAGGGGGAGAATATCTGTAGCAACACACATTGATATTAGTCAAAGGGGGAGAAAGGTTCCTTTTCTATTGCTAAGGGGGAGAGTACAACTACTTTCAGTAAATGCATGGAGAGACCATTTTCCATTGATGTCAAAGGGGGGGAGATTACACAAATGCTCATGAAATTGAGCAGGGAGCGAATTTGAGAAAAATGTCTACAAGAAGAGGAGATATGTCTAAGGGGGAGTTGTTCTGTGTGTGCACTCATATGGTTTTTTTGTAATTGATACAGTGCTAATTTAGTTGGTACAAGAGCATGAGTTGGAACATTTAGAATTGATACAAAGAAGTTAGAGCATTTGATTTTTTCATCAATGACAAAGCGGGAGATTGTTGGCATAATGTTGTCATTGATGTCAAAGGGGATGTCATTGAGCTTAGTGGACTAGATTCTAGAAGATTTGATGAATGAAGATGGAGAGAAGAGAATGTTTTACAAATATTGCAAATTTTCTCAAATGTCGCAATGTTGTCATGTTGTTGTAGAGGTCACTTTGAAAAGCCAAAGAAGAAATCAAGCTATAGATTTGATATGGGTTTTTTTAGTAGATTCAATTGGTGTGGTATTTAGTATCAAAAGACATGCAATGTGATAATAATTGAGTTGTTTTTTCTCTCTGGTCAAAATAGGGTTTCTTAATTAAACACTAAGGTTTTGCAATCATGGCAATGAACAAATTTTATGTTTTTGTGTTAACTAGACATTGGAAATCATAAGTCACTTAAGTGACAACTTAAGCCTTCAATTTCATCGATTGATTGGCCTCCTTTACCTAGTACTATTATTTGGTAAAGTGTGTTCATCACAAAAACTCTTCACATTGCTATTTAAGTGTTATTGCAACCTAGTGTTTGTGTGATGTGCAATGGGGAAGATCAATGGTGCACATCAATGTTTGAAGATCCGATGGCTATCACATTGTCCCCTCATATTGTAGTTTGATATCTACCACAGGTAAGTGTTTACACAATATGCAACATGGAAGAGATTGACGGTGATGGTTGGAGCATATGAAATTAGATGGCTATCACTCAAGTTCTTTGCATCACGCTTTAAAGTTTACCATGACATATGCTTTGAGTGATATGTGATAGAGACATATGTATGGCTGAAGATAGATGGAGAAGATCCAATGGTCATTGCATCTTTGCTTCACATCATTATTGTAAAGAAAATGGGCTAATGCAATTTGCAATGTTGCACAGTAGTGGATAGTGATGTCAGTAAGGACAAGTGTCATGTGTTGATTACATCGCAAAGTGTTAATGCATCACATTTCTTCATCTTCAAGCTATAATTATTTCAATGATATGTGATGGGTAAAGGCATTAGTGGAGTATGATGTCAGCAAGAACATGTGGCAATTTGTAATTGCATTGATACATTTATTCACATCGTTGTTGTGAATAAAATAGTGTCAAGCAAAAAGTGATACACTAAAGGGTTGCGATGAATATTTTCATGAGTCCCCTCTTCTAAAGGGTGATGGAGTGATAAGGTGGGTGTGTGTTTAGTAAGACAAGTGGAAATTTTCTATTGCATTTCAATGTTTCTTCATATCATAATTTATACTCTTTGTGCACAAATGAAGTTGCACTAGGAAAAGAGAATGCACTGTCTATCCAATTGTAGAGATTACATGACAGTGATTGAATGGTGATTACAAGACTAATTCACATCATTGAAATAGAGATCGATTCCCTAGGTGAAAATGTGATATGCTTAAGTGAAGTGATAGTCATATGTCAAGTGATGAAGATCAACGTTGATAGTTTAAATGAAGACAATCGATTGATTGCATTTTAAAGTTGGATCAGATGAAGGAGGAATGATGAATTATGGTGCAAAGGTTATTGATCGATGGTTAGAATTTGAAGACGAACCTCTCCAATGGCTATGAAAATGTGAACAAGGGTTTTGATTGTAAGCTGACACAGTGAACAAATTTATACAGTTCAACTACTCCAACTACCAAGATTAATAGTGATTGGTTCATTTGGGCGGTGAAGGTCTTGTTCTTGTCAAACAAAAGATTGGATACAAAGAATGTGCATTAATGAACATAAATCCTAGATCGTTTATATGCTAAAAATGGTATTAGAACATAAATTGATGATGATGGTGTAGGGATTGATGTATAAGAGGCTTGCTAAAGAAGATAACATGTGAGAAAACCCTAGCAGAATTTTCTAGATCGAAAAAACTTTTAATATGCAATTGATCTAGATGGTGGTGTGTTGCTCGAGAAAGGAATGATTTTCAATGAATGTAAGATAAAAGAAGACAATTATAATTTTTTCAAAGTGTTGATACACCAGAGTGTATGTGTGACCTAAGTAGTAGATAGAGAATACACATGTGAAGATTGAGTAGAAACCAAAAGAAATTAGACATCATCATCAAGGGTTTACACTCAAGGTGTAGATTAGTGAGAGGTATGAGATAGAGAATTGATTACCACAAATTGCAGTAAATAATTGAGCAGTTGCAAATAGAGTTGCAACATTGGATTATGTTCAATAGAATAAATCATAATAGTTTCATTGTAAATCTGATTGGTGAGTGCCATCTCATAACTGGGTAGGTGCTTAGTGTAAGGATTTGGTGCTTCCTTGGAGTGGGTGCTCCTAAATCTAGGGGATTGGTGTCTCCTTAGGGTTGGTACCCTTAATATTTGTAATTAGAATATTTTCATTGTGAGGTTGGATTAGGACAATAGATCCTAGTAGCTATTCTCAACGTGATTTTTCCCATCTTGAGTTTTCCATGTATATGTTGTGTTATGTGCAATTATGTATATGTGTCTATCTCTTTGCATGTTTAGTTTCAATCTACACTAAAAGGGATAAAATGAATTAAATTGCTTAAGGTGTTAAGGATTAAATTTTAATTAATCTACTGATTCACACCCCTCTTAGTAGATTCTTGTGTTCCAACAATATGCATCACTTTATAGAAAATATATTTTTGGGCCCACAATGATTAACATGCCTACATTAATAATTATAGAATTGTTGATGTGTATTACATGTATATCATTGTTAGATCAACCTTCCCTACTTTAAGAAAGAAAGGGGGAAATTATTATTTTGATTCTTAGGACTTTTCTTTATGTATTTTATTTTTTTGAGTCAGCTTAATTTTTAATAAAAAAAACTAAAAAATTAAAAAAAAAAATCCTTTATTTGTTTGTCTATATTTTCACCACTTGATAAGGTTTAGACACCAACCATTTTCCACCAACCAAGTACACATCCACCAAATAAACCAACCCAAAAAAATCCATTTCATATATATTAAGAATAATCATACTTTGCATCCAAATCCAAAACTTTCACAAATTATCCCACAGCCATAATATAAGTCATCCCATTGTCCACTTCAATTGAAATTTGTAATCATTTTTTCATTTAGCTTTTATGGGTCCCTTTGTTGAAATAAAATCCCCTTCTTTGATGATTATGATAGCCTTGTTGATGAACCAAAATATGACCCCTATGATGAAAGTATTTTAATAACTAGTTATAGCCATGATACCCAAGGTCAAAGATCAAGAACCAAATACATTACAATACTATCAATGAAAGAGAAGATCTTGTAATCCAACTTGAGTATGATGATGATGATGTTATCCTTTTTTATCAACCAAAACAAGAACCTTGTGATAATAATGAGTCTTGTGGGTCATATAAATTCTTTCAATCCTTATATTTCACTTCCTTAAGAAAGTTTTCCACAACCTTTAATCACCCATCCATCAATTAATATAAGAAACTCACTAGAAAAATATCCCCTATTAATCCTAAATGTTTATTAATGAATCCTTGCATTAAAAAAGAAATCCTAGACAATATATGATGAAGTAGGGATAAATTTTGTTGATGGTGTTTTCTGCATAGAAACAACTTAGACATAATATGATATTCTATCTCTCTTGAAAGGTAAATATCTATCAACAAGCCTCAAGACCCAAGGTCTCTAATGTCAGGTCTTGAAAATGCAAAAATATCTCAGTAATAAATGTGAAAATGTTGGTAATCACAAGGGCCCTTACAAAGAAAACACTAGAAGCTTCAAATTCATCAGATCTTGTAATGTGTTGATGCTTTTGTAATCCTAAACTAGCTTAGGTTTAAAGAAATAACAAAATATAAAGGGTTCAGAGAGATTTCTAAAACTAAAATCTAAGACCAATTGTGCAAACAATCAAACATTCAAAGTGGACCAATCCTTCCAAAATCAATTCCTGCTAAACCCATATTAGACTTGCAATCTTACATAAATAGTGCAATCTTCTAAGGGATCAAGATTTACAGATCATGGAGAACTCACATGAATCAACCTTATTTTATAATTGAAATGAATAAATAACCACAATTGAACTCAACACACAATATTTAGGCCTAGGCTAACTTTACACAACAATTTACAATCAACAAATTGCTAAAAGTATGGACCAAGGATTTCTAAAACACTTCAAATATTGAATCGTCAACATAACTGCATCACATATAAACCTAAAATCTAACATGCAACAATAGTTCCAAATCAATTTTAAAGATTTGGAAAACAAGAACCATGCAAAAGTGAATAACACGGGAAAGAACACCAAAACACAATGTCTTTACTTGTATTGAATTCACCCAGATTTGCAACAATTCATGTATCCATAATGTTACATCACTTTCTCTTAGAAAAATCCTAATTATTTTCTCAATTATAATAGTATCAACTATGTCTAACCCCTACAAATGAAGCTGACGCCTCAATTTATAAAGAAATCACTTTAGGTCGGCCCAGAATTAGGGTAACAAAAATGAGGTCAGCCAGACAAGTCAAAAATATGTTGAGAGTTGGATCTAGAGTTGGAATAAATTTTATTCTTAGCTTATGAGTTTTTAACTCATCAACATATTTGGGCATCATTTTATTCCATTCAATTTGCAATTCATGATATTTTTCTAGCTTAGAAATATAGATAGTTGCATCCTCCAAATGATCTTTGAAAATGGGAGCACTATCAGATGGAGCATAAATTCCATGCCACCATGCCTGTAATAAATTGATGTTCATATTCTTCTGCCCAAATTTTCTCCTTCTAGTCATAATTTCTAGAAAGGTGATACAACTATCACATATTTCCTTCATTTTTCCTTGTAGCTTCATTATTTTCTTCAATTCCAAGTAGAAATAAGTTCCTTCCTATAGTTCCACACTTCTAGCCATTCCATCACCTCACCGATGTCATCAGAAGTAAAGATGCTCATTTGAGCCAATTCTTCTTTGGGAACTTGCAAAATCTTCTTCAACTCCTCAAGAATTGTTTCATCAACTTTGTTGCAATTAGCAGCAAATTGAGAGATGTCTTATAATAATTCAAAAACTTTGGCATGAACATTAAATTTTTTTTAATGGATTCATCACCTTTTTTGCTGACATCATGTAACCATATCTCAGTGTTGTGGACTGAGGACTTCAACCTTTCAATATTTGAGACAACTTCCTTTGGAAATAATCCTTCTGGAATTGAAGAACCATCATTGCTAGTTGTTTGCAAAGGTTTCATCAAGCGTTGAACATATTTATACACATCATTAAGTTGCCTTTGCAACTTCTCTTTCTCCTTGGTTTCTTTATCTAGCCTTCTCAAAATAGCCTAGGATGATTCCTAGAACTCTTCTTTCTCTTATTCATTAGTAGATGGGCCTAGATTAATTGTATGTACCTTGTAATCTATGGGCCTTACTTCATCTTTGTACTTGTTCTCTGTAAGAACAACTACATGAATAACTTTGTTGTTGAACTCATACCTTGAGAATTTTGAAATAGTTCTGGCTCTTTTTCTTCCCTTGGGCTATCCCCATTGTTTTAAAAACTTATCCCTACTGGGAGTCTCTTCTTGAAATATAATTGGCTTTTTTCTAAGCCTCTTTTCTAGCCAATATGGGACAACAAGTTGCTCTGTCTCTATGTTAGTGGAGGGAGCTTCTTGTTCATCCTTGTCCTAGGTTGGACTGTCACCAATTTATTTTACATTTTTTTATGCCTCTTGCTGATTTTATTTCTCATTAACCATTTTCTTTTGTGGAGACTTGGATGGAATCTCTTGAGTCACTTCTAATTCAACATTCTTGCTCTGAGCTCTCAAGGTTGATTTAGCAATTTCCTCCATGAACTTTTTCCATTCTCCACTTCTTAGAGTAGAGATCTCTTCATCTTTAGACTCATGTTGCCTAGGGTCATTTGATATATTGCATTCCTCATTAATTGCTTCCTTTGGGATTAGTGTATTGTGAAGAGGGGGAGGAAGAGGAGAATTATTTCGTGTAGTTGAGCTCTCCTTGCATTATCATCTATAGGTTCCTCTTCAATCTACACGTCCTTTTCAACAGTCTTTACTTCTATTATTGGGGATATCTTGTGCTTAGGAGAATTTCTCCTAAATTAAACTTGAGGCTTCTCCCCTAAAATTTCTATGTCCACAAACTTGGTTGAAATGACTGGAACAGTGGCAGTGTTTTTTTTCTTGCTTTAGCCACCTTCTGACCTTCTGTGACCAACTTCCTCTTCTTGTCTGGTTGTGAATTTTCTCCTTCTTCAGTTGTAGTACTAGCCTTAGGAGCCTTCTTTGTTTTAGGAGATTGCTTCTCAACATGCTTTGCCTATGTTTGACTCCTAGTTTTCCTCTTTAGTGTAAGAGGTATGTCTTCCTCTTGACCATCCCATCATGGGGCTCAGTGATGTCACCCTTATTAAATTTTGTTTCCTCTTCAGACTAGGATTCCAGATCTCCCATTAGGTCATAGGAAAACTTGATACCTTCTTCTTCTAGTTCCAACACTTTATGGTTGACCCATAGCCTTGAATATTTCCTTACTGGATCTATTACCTGATCTAGGTCAGTTACTTCTTCTTCTTACTAGTTCTATTGGAAACACATGCCTCAATCTCACAGGTTGAAACCTCTAAGAGAGGCAAGTCGGTGTGACATGCTTTAGGTCTAGTCAACTAGCAGCATTGGATCTTGTGGTTTGTATAGGTCTCTGAGACAATAGTTAAGTCATGTTGAATAACCTTATCATTGTGACTTGTGATAGTCATTGTAACCCTATGTCGAGTGGAGATCTCTGGCCGATAGGCCATTCATATCATATATTGGGGAGACCCTTGGCTGAAAGGCTTACTTCGATGTGAAGTCCCAACGACGAATGAGGTCTTGCCGATGGGGATACACTTGGAGCCATAGGGGTAACAATAAGGGTTCGCTAAGAACTCTTAGCAATGGACAGAAGTCTTGTCAACTGTCGTTTGGTGCTCGGTATAACTTAAGACTTCAGAGTAACGTCTCAGCGAAAATGATATGGCTTGGCAATAGATGAGCACTTCAGAGTAACCTTTCAACCTCGATAGGATCTCTTGGCAAAAGATGATTGTCTCACCGAATGGAAAACTCACATCTGTGTGACTTTGAAGCTTCAATATTATGTTTCACTGATAGCAATAAGTCTTGGGGATAGCGATACATGTGATGATCGTTGGTATGAGATATCGCGACATGGCAAAGTCTGAGTGATAGCTCTCTGGACTTGATGTAACATCTTGGTGATAAGGATGACTCTTGGCGACATCGATGGTTAAGTCTTGTGGCATTGGGGAGACATGATTAGTGTCTCACTGACATGCCAACACAAGTTGATCTTTTTGACTGAGAGAAGACCATCCTATGCGGTGAGTCATTGGCCAATCAGAGAAGTCGAATGGGAACCGCTAGTAGTTGAACTATTGTGGCCATTATTGAGAGGAAGCTCGACAGACAGGGGCATCATGGATTTATTTAGAAGTTGTAGATGTTGTCTAGTTCGATGGATTGATGGATTGCTATGTGATTGGATGATCAGTGGATGAATTCTCTTCTGTGAAGACTGTAACGTGAATTTTCTATAACAAGGTTGTTCATGGTGAATGCTGCTATAAACTGACATCAGAAAGATAAGTCAGAACTCTATTTGTAATCTTTATTACTGTAATACAAAGTGACTTCTCTTGGTGTGGTGGGTTTTTCTCCCGTAAGGGTTTTCCCACGTATATCTAGTGTTGATATGTGTTTGTCTATTTCTCTGTTTCAGTAATCTTTTTCTAGTGCATCTTAATTGGACTGTAATTGAAAAAATTTAAAAGTGTCTCTGCATTCTTCCCTGAGATTTTGACGTTAGGAGAGTTGCATCCACATCTAGCTTTCCTTACAAGTGGTATCAGAGCCTGGCCAATTGTGTTATCCTTGTGGGTGTGTTGGGTTTTTTGTGTCATTTCTATTCAGTGGGAGTCTTGTAGAAGTTTTTCAAATTCAAATTATAGATTGAGATGACAAGCACGTCAGGAAAGATAGAGATAGAGAAATTCAATGGCGCAATTTTGAGTTGTGGAAACTCAAAATGGAGGATCTCTTAGTGGATCATGATTTGTGCCTTGCTGTGTCTCGAACTAAACCTATAGGAATGAAGCAAGAAGATTGGGACCTTGCAGATAGAAAGTCTAAGGGGATGATAAGGCTCTGTTTGGCAGACTTCGTTCTTCTCAATGTGCATGAAGAGAAGACTGCATCTTCCTTGTGGAAGAGACTGGAATCTATTTATCAAGGAAAGTCCTTGGTGAATAAACTATTCCTAAGGAAGAAGTTGTACACTTTGAGAATGTAGGAAGGAGGGTTTGTTGTTGATCATTTGAATGCATTCAACATGTTGATTGCATAGTTAAAATCTATTGGTGTGAAGATTGATGAAGAGGATCGTTGTATGTTGATATTGTGTTCTTTGCCAGATTCATAGGATCACCTGGTGATGGCTATTGGGACTACAACATCTAGTTTCAAGATGGAAGATGTTGTTTCTTCTTTGTTATCAAAAGAGATGAGAAGGAAATCTTCTAAGATGGCGAAGGAGGCCCTTGCTGTTAGAGGAAGGTCGAAAGAGAAAGGCAAGAAGAAGGACAAGAAGTCCAAATCAAAATCAGAGGGGAGATCAAAGTCTCCTGGCAAGAAGTCCAAGGCGAAGTGCTAGAACTATGGGAAACCTGGTCATGTTCGAAAGGATTGTAAAGAGGAGAAAAAGAAGAAGAAGAACTTTTCCGATAATGATTCTTCTCAGAGTGATGCAGATGCTTTCATTGTAGCCTTGGCTACATAGGCATCAGATGATGTCTGGCTGATTGATTTAGGAGCATCTTTCCATATGACATCTCATAGAGATTGGTTCACGAAGTATGAAGAATACGATGGTGGAAAGGTGTACTTGGCAAGTGATTCAACTTTGGAAATTGTTGGTTGTGGAAGAGTTAGAATCCAATTCCCTGATGGAAAAGTGAAGGGAATCAAGAATGTGATGCATATACCAGGTCTGGCTCAAAATCTATTGTCTATCAGTAAGCTAAATGATATTGGAGTGCAAGTCACCTTCTCTGGAAATGGCCGCAAGATGACTAGAGGCTCAATGGTGCTAGCAAGGGGTGCTCGTATTGGTACCTTGTACAAGCTGGATGCACATGTTGTTCAATGCAATAATTTCTCTGTAAAGTCATAGAAAGCTACTCATGGAGGTAAAGAGGGAAATGTTCCTAATTGTGTAAACTTTATGGAAATTAAACTTCCAGTAGAAAAGACTATGCTCTAGCATCATAGGCTAGGCCACATTGGAGAGAAAGGTTTAAAAACCTTGAAGAACAAAAACTTGGTTGAGGGGCTTGAAGATTGTAACCTCGAATCTAAATTATGTGAACATTGTATATATGGAAAACAACACCATGTTTCATTTTATTCTAGTCCTCATAAATCTTTTGGTTTGCTAGATTATGTTCATTCTGATGTATTTGGTCCAGTGAATGTTCCTTCTTTGTCTAAGTCAAGGTACTATGTCATTCATTGATGATTATTCAAGAAGAACATTTGTTTATTTTTGAAAATGTCAGGAAGTGTTCAGTCGGTTTAAGGAATTTAAGAACCTTGTAGAAAATAAACTGGAAGAAAAATAAAATGTTTAAGGACTGATAATGGCGGTGAATTTTGTTCTGATGATTTCGAGAGGTATTGTAAAGACCATGGAATTAAAAGACATAAGACTACACCTTATACTCCATAGCAAAATGGAGTTGCAGAAATGTTCAATAGGACAGTGATGGAGAGAGCACGAAGTATGCTAAGTAGTGCTAGCTTGGAGAAGAATTTATGGGTTGAAGCTATTGCTATTGCATGTTACTTGATTAATCGTTCTCCAAATTCTGCTCTTGTTGAGAAAACACCTTTAGAAGTGTGGTCTGGTAAGAAGCCCTCTCTGAGACATATTCGTGTTTTTGGTTGTGAGGCATATGCATATGTGCCATATGAGAAAAGATCTAAGTTGGAGAACAAGGTTGTCAAATGTATTTTTATTGGCTATAGTGCTGGCATAAAAGGATACAAGCTTTGGAATCCTGATACGAAGAAGGTTGTATATAGTAGAAGTGTAATCTTTCATGAGCTAAAGCCTTCTACCTTGGATCTGCAGTTAGAGACAAAGTCAAAAAACAATAAGGATGTAGTTGAAATTCCTCTGACACCAGATAAAGAGGAATTGAAAATTCAAAATGTACCTGAAACTGAGGAGAGCTCAAGTAGTTCTGAAAGTTCTGAAGAAGAAGAAGAACGTCAGCCTCAACAAGTGAGGAGTTCAACCCAGAAAAGAAAACAACCTGATAGGTATGGGTTCTCTTTGATAGATTCTACTTGTGCCTATGCTTTAATTTCTAGCACTGATGAGCCTAGGATTGTGAAAGAGGCATTTAGAATGTCTAATTCAAACTCTTGGTTGGAGGCCATGAATGAAGAGATGGCATCATTAGAAAAGAATGACACCTGGAGTTTGGTGCCCTTGCCTAATGGTAAAAAAGTTGTTGGTTGCAAATGGGTATTTAAAAGGAAGATTGGTCTGGATGGCAGTGTGGAAAAAAATAAGGCGAGGTTGGTTGCGAAGGGTTATTCCCAGGTAGAGGGAATTGATTATGGGGAGATTTTTTCTCCTGTAGCTAAGCTGACGTCCATCAAATTTCTTTTGTCACTTACAACAACATATGAATTAGAGGTCGAACAGATGGATGTGAAGACAACATTTCTTCATGGTGATCTTGAAGAAGAAATCTATATGTGCTAGCCTGAGCACTTTGTTGAAAAAGGTAAAGAAAAACTAGTTTGCAAGTTAAATAAGTCTTTGTATGGGTTAAAGCAGTCACCTAGAATGTGGTACCAGAAATTTGATACTTCTGTATTGTCTTTGGGATTTGTGAGATCAAAATCTAATCATTGTGTCTATTACAAAGCTGAAAGTGATCAAGTTCTTATTATTTCTCTCTATGTTGATGATATGTTGTTCATAGGCAATAGTAAGTTGATGATTTATGATCTTAAGTCTCAGTTGTCTGCTAAGTTCAAAATGAAAGATCTTGGTGCGGCAAGGTATATTCTGGGGATGGAGATAATAGGGACAAGAATAGTAGAAAACTTTGGCTCAATCAGAGTAAGTATATCAAGACTGTTTTAGAGATATTTTACATGAATGATTGCAAGTAGCTAGTTGTTCCAATCTTGCAGGGAACGAAGCTATCTATTGAAGACTGTCCAAAATCTCCTATTGAGATGGAGGACATGACCAGTGTACCCTATGCTAGTGCGGTTGGCAGTCTCATGTATGCAATGGTTTGTACAAGGCCATACATTGCCCAAGCAATGGGAGTTCTTAGTCGGTTTATGGCTAATCCTAGAAGAACACATTGGGATGCTGTGAAGAGAGTGTTTAGATATTTGAAGGGGACTTTAGAATATGCTTTGTGTTACCATGGGAACTTGGTTGAATCATAGAGGACTCTTAGCATTCGAGGTTATGTGGATTCCTGATTGGGTAGGGGACATTGACAGCAGGAGGTCCACCAGTGGATACATTTTCATGATGAATGGTGGCGCAATGAGTTGGATGAGTAAGCAGCAGGCTGTAGTCGCTTTGTCCACTACAAAGGTTGAATACATGGCAGCTACATATGCTTGTAAAGAAGCAGTTTGGTTAAAACATTTGTGTTCTAACACTGGTTTTGATGTAGGACAAATAACTATTTTCTCTGACAGTCAGAGTGCAATTTGTTTGGAAAAGAATCCTACTTTCCATGCCAGGACGAAACATATAGATGTACAATATCACTTTGTACGAGATATAGTAGAGGATGGAAAGGTCAATTTGGAAAAATTTGATACTCTGAGAATGTTGTAGATGCATTGACGAAGCTAGTGAGAACAAACAAGTTCAGGTGGTGTGCCAGTTTAATGGGCCTTAGTGCCCATGATTTTTAGTAGTTTTTTTGTGCTCTAGAGGTCCCTATGTGATCTTCGTCAAGTGGAATATTGTTGGAAATATATGCCTCAATCTCATAGGCTGAAACCTCTAAGAGAGGAAAGTCGATGTGACATACTTTGGGTCTAGCCGACTAGCAGCATTGGATCTTGTGGTTTGTACAGGTCGCCGAGACAATGGTTAAGTCATGCCGAAGGACCTTATCATTGTGACTTGTGATAGTCATTGTAACCCTATGCCGAGTGGAGATCTTTGGCCGACAGGCCATTCATATCGTATATCGGGGAGACCCTTGGCCAAAAGGCTTACTTTGGTGTGAAGTCACAGCGACGAACAAGGTCTCACCGATGGGGATACACTTGGAGGCATCGGGGTAACACTAAGGGTTCGCTAAGAACTCTTAGCGATGGACAAAAGTCTTGCTGACTGTTGTTTGGTGCTCGATATAACTTAAGATTTCGGAGTAACATCTCAGCAAAAGTGATATGTCTTGGCAATAGATGAGCACTTCGGAGTAACCTTTGAACCTCGTTATGATCTCTTGGCAAAAGACAATTGTCTCGCTGAATGGAAAAATCACGTCTATGTGACTTTGAAGCTTCGGTATGATGTTTCATCGATAGCAATAAGTCTTGGCGATAGTGATACATGTGATGATCATCGGTATGAGATCTTTGTGACATGGTGAAGTATGAGAAATAGCTCTCTGGACTCAATGTAACATCTTGGAAATAAGGATGACTCTTGGTGACATCGATGGTTAAGTCTTGTGGCATCGGGGAGACACGGTTAGTGTCTCACCGACATGCCAACATAGGTTGATTGCTTTAACTGAGAGAAGACCATCCTGCGTGGTGAGTCATTGGCCAATCAGAGAAGCCGAATGAGAACCGCTAGTAGTTGAACTGTTGTAGTCATTACTGAGAGGAAGCTCGATAGACAGGGGCGTCATGGATTTATTCAGAAGTTGTAGATGATGTCTGGTTCGATGGATTGATGGATTGTTGTGTGATTGGATGATCAGTAGATGAATTCTATTTTGTGAAGACTGTAACATGAATGTTCTATAACAAGGTTGTTCATGGTGAATGCTATTGTAAACTGACATCAGAAAGATAAGTCAGAACTCTATTTGTAATCTTTATTACTATAATAAAAAGTGACTTCTCTTGGTGTGGTGGGTTTTTCTCCCATAAGGGTTTTCCCACGTATATTTGGTGTTGATATGTGTTTGTCTATTTCTCTATTTCAATAATATTTTTCTAGTGCATCTTAATTGGACTGTAATTGAAAAAATTTAAAAGTGTCTATGCATTCTTCCCTAAGGTTTTGACATTAGGAGAGTTGCTTCTGCATCTTTCTTTCCTTACAAGTTCACTATGGGTAGAGGTTTGTTCTTGTAAGGCTCATAATCATGGTGTTGAATTAGATTTGCCTCATCATCTTGAACTTGGTCTAGTACCTCTATTACCCTGTAAAACCTTATCAAGTTGAGGGGTATCCTGGAGAACCTTCTCTTGATAATTTCAAACTCATCACAACAATTGGCCCAATAATCCTCAATATGATCATTGTGTCTAAATTCTCTATTAGCCTACTTCTGAGCTTTGCCATAAAGATCAAAATTATTCCTATTAGTGCAAGAATATAGTTCAAATTGTACCACCTCCTCAGAATATTGAGCACTTTGGATGGAGGGGCATGCCTTAAGGTTCAAATTCTCAATGGGAATTTTTTCCCTAACCCTTTCTTATGCAATTCCTTTTGTAAGATTTCCTCAAATTCTACCATTTTCTTGGTCAACTCCAATAGTCTGAGCTTATTGCTCAAGTATCTTGGTAATCTGAGAGGGACAACAGGAGACCATTGTATCCTGATATATGTGAATATTTGGAATTGAATAAACCACTTTCCATATTGTTTGATCAGGTCCATTATATCATAAGAAAGCCTACCTAGGAATGTACATAAAGAATGCATCACTGGACCTCTTGTAATTTGTTGTTTTGTACTACAATTATTGATAGATATCCCATATCCTATCCTTTCCCAAGGTTCCTTTGCAACTAAGACCTTTGTACCTAGTTTTTCTCACTAACATATACACAAGGTAGGAGGTCATTGTGAACCTGTTAGTGTCTTGCACACTCCTTAGTTACACATCCAAGTTATTGCTTATAATCCTGGCCCAATGGTAATTCTTTCCACCCATGATTTGTGTGATGGGATAAAACATCCAAGTGTGGAAAATGTGAGCCTCCTCCATCCCCATTATTTTTCCTAGGAGGGTTATGACATCATGGTACTCAAGCTTGAAATCACTTCTATGTAATTGCTTGGGAAACTTGGAATAATGTGGTTTAGGCTTCAATATCTAGGAACTATTCATTATCTCCAAGGCTCTATTGGGATCCTCATCATAAAACTTTATTTCTTCTCCAATATTTATCTCATCAATGAGTTTGTGATGTGAGGCACTGTTAAACACCTCTACTATGGATTCCTCAATGAGATTAGCCATGATTCTACCTTGAGGTCCAACTATGATCCTCTTATGAGAATCATATTTCCTTGCACACTCCAAAACCAATTCAGGGCACAATTGTGTGGGTGGGAACCCTGTTACTTGAGCTAGGCTAGTGTGACTAAGGATTTGTGCCAATTGAGTGGGTGCACTACCAAACATCCTTTGTTGAAATTCATCATAGTCCACATGCCCCATATTTCTATCTACAATATTGGAACAAGTAGAATAAATCCTTGATTCTAACCATATACCTTTGAAATCATACTTCATTCTTTTAGCCCTCTTTTGCACCTCCTCTTGCACTGCAACAACTTTTGATTTGGAAGTCTTGTTAGGGCTCAACTCTGCTTGCATCTGTTAGAGAAACCATAGTCACCCATATGTATATAATAGCATAACACATTAATACATTCCATTCATTTAATGAGATCTATCAATATATTCCCAAATAATACCACTAAATGCAAATCAAAATGACAATATAAACCCCAATGGCAATGTAAACTAGACAACTTACTCAATGAAATTGTACCATTAGACCATCTAGAAAGCATGCAAGTGAATCTCATATTCAAGAATACAAATTTCTCAAAACTCAACAAAATTTCAACAATGAATATCACATAATCTCATACGCAAGCCCAATTATCATCAAAACTCAAAATTTGATGTCATTGAAGAAACCTCAAAAATTCCACCCTAAGGTAGATTATTTGGCTAGACTAGACTTCAAGTAATCTAATGGAGCTTGGATTTTCTGGTAGCTTGTTGAGTGTGGACTCTTAGCCTCTAATCAAGGGATCCTAATGCACTTTTATGGGGGTCTTGATGTGATAAATATCATGCATTATTGTCATCATTTATCTGAGATCTTGCTCCAAACCATATACCTCAAAGTTCAATTCATCACATGCATTAGGTATTCACGGGCTCGAGGGATTCAAAGATTCTAGGGGAGGTCAGATTCTCTGGGTAGATCGAAGCTTAGAAAATTTGAGCTACCTTAGAATTGCCAAAGGTGATTCAAATTCAAAATTTCACTAAGTGCTAAACTCTCTCGAAGTTTCCATAATTTTACTTATACCTTTTAGTTTTAGGATTTTGAGGGTATGAAGGATTCAGAGATTTTGAGGGAAGCCAAATTCTCTGAGTGGATTAAGGCTTAGAAAATCTGAGCTACCTTAGAATTTCTGACGTCTTGCCCAAAATAAAAAAAAATCCTAAGTTCCAAACTCTTTCCTTGTCAGATATGTAGTTATGATCGCTTTGCTTGATTAAGGTTGTAAATCCTATCGATTTTCCGCATTGAATCCTAGATCAATTTTTTTTATAACAATCCTTTTACATCACTTTACTCATTCATCAACTTCACCGGTTGACTAAAACAAAAATCCAAAAGATAGGGTTCCTAATTTGAATTTTGAAGCAGGGCGACACCCCATAATCTAAATGTCAGCATGAAAACACAATAAGAAGGGTGAATCTCAAAGATTTTAACAAACCCTAGTATCCTGTTCCATTCAAATCAAAGTCCCAACCAAAATCATTCAAATACATACCCAAATAATGATAAACCCTAATGATTACACCAAAATAATCAAATCCAATCCTTAAAAATCCATATACAACAACACATACTCCAGAAGAAATACCTCATTAAGCTTAAGGAACATTAAATCATCATGAAATGAAGCTTAATCGAAGGCATAGGGGATAGCATACCTTGAAATGGAACACAAGGAGAAAGAATCTGATGATGGATCTCAAATCTCATAACAACCACCGAAGAATCAATACCTTCACTTTGGGGTTTGGAAAATCACAAGATGGGAGCAAGTTCTCTCAAGTTTCGAGTGTGAACAATGCAAAATGGCCAAAATATCAACATTAGACATCAAATATACCTCACATTTGTCCTAAAATATCACCCGTGTGTGCCATAAATTCTTTTGGAAAGATGTTTAAAAAATATTAGTAAAATGAATGCATCAAGGACTCAAAAAATCCGGGGGAGCTCATAATTTCTAGGTGGATTAGACTTCGGGTAATCCGAGGGAGCTCAAATTTTTTGAACTTCTCCTAAACATATTCGATTTGGCCTCCAGTTGAAATTTTGAGTTAAGGTAGACTTCAAAGAGCTAGACTATTATCATGATGTTGCAAAGAAAATGCCTCGAGTGCATATTAGACATGGAATTCCCAAGTGAAAAAAAATTAAAACAGAGGAAAATATCCGTTAAGGGGAAAAGGTCAAAACCCTAAAGAAAGCATGCAAACAAAACAAACAAAAAGAGGGTCCCTACTTTCAATGGGGTGTGTGTGTGAAAATTGCACAAAAAATTGTGACTCTTGCTAGGAAATGCTCTAGAGCATTTCAATGACAAACTGGAATCAAGAACCCAAAACATCTAGTTTTGGTCCTCGCATCAGGTCGCCCATAAACAAGGTTTTAGAGCCAATGGAAAAGCAAGTCCTTCTTGTGTTGAAATCCCAATGTGTGCAAATGTGTTCATTTCCCTCCCTCAACTACTGCAAGGAACCAAGGTCAGTCAAGTCAAGCTACGTAAAGATTCTAACTTCAAAACAACCTAGATAGAGCCTCGCTAGCAGTCAAGCATCCATAGCCCTGATGATTTTATCGCTATGATTCTCTCGAACATAGCTCTACTACCAGCTAGGCATCCATAGCCCTGGTAGAGATATTTGGATACTCCTGATAAGTTGAATTCACTTCTTTTGATTTTCCAATATTTTCCTTTTTCTTTTAACTTTTTCATTTCAACTTGTGAACATTGAAGTTCACACTTAGGGCTGAGAACCACAGTGGAGCTAAAGCAGAAATAGGAATTTTCACTTAACCAGACCTCACAAGGAACCTTCGACAACTTTAGGATTCTTAAGATGTGTGTATAAGTATAAGACTCAAGCACATTCTGGAACTAGCTTAATCCAGGGACTCGTCCACTCTAAGAATTTAGCACATGTGACACTGAATAAAGGACTTCTACAAACTTATCCTAGAAAGATGATTAAAGTTTGTAAAGGAAATACTTAGAATAGTCCTTGATAATGCAATGGTTGTTATGCAGGTACAACACTCCCAAAAGAGAATGGGGGAAACCAAAATCAAAAAATAAAAACAAAACCAAACCCAAACCTAGATTAAAGAAAACCTACACTAACTAGAACCAGAAAGAAAAGCCAAGAAAAGAAAACCAACCAAAGTAGAAAATGAAAGAAAAAGAAAAAGTAAACTCAAAAGAAACCAACACCTAAACTAACTATTTACAAGGGAGAGCTGAAAATAGCTTAGGCCAGGAAGTAATGCTTGAAATACTGCCCATTGACAGGCAATGGGACATCCTCTCCAGTGAGGGTCTTCAAACAAAAAGCATTATCTCCCAATATCTCTGAGATCTGAAAGGGGCCAGGCCATAGTTTGTCAAATTTTCCATGTTCTCCCCTTTTTTCATGTGCTTTGTCCCAATATAAGACTAGATCATAGATTTTGAATGCTTTCACCTTGGCTTTTCGATCAAACCATCTCTTGACAATTCCTTGGTGCTTAGCAAAGTTTTCTAATGCTTTATATCTCTTCTCTTCAAGTTGTAGAAGCTCAACCAAACAAGCCTCATGTCTATCCCCTTCATCATAGTAATCATTAATGAATTGCAAGGTGGGGATTTTTCAGCTGGATTGGAAATATTAGCTCAAGAACATACACAAGGTGATAAGGAGAGGTTCCTAGAGAGGCTTTGTGTCTAGTGCAATCTTCCTAAAGAGAAAATATAAGCTAGGTGTGCCAATATTTGGGATTTCTCTCTAATAGTTTGCAGATGACTATTAAAAGGTTCTTGTTTGTAGACTCAACCAAACCATTCCCTTGTGGGTAATAGTTAGAATCAAACTTGATTATGATGCCATCATCAAATGCCCATCTAGAAAACTTTAACAAATAAAATGTAGGACCATTATCACAGACTAAAGCATTGGGACAACCAAAACGATTGATAATACCTAATTCCAAAAAATTGATCACTACTTATAGGCAAGGGCTTCAGTCCATCTAGTAAAATAATCAGTTAAGATAAGAATGTACCTATGGCCTATAGAGGAAGGTGGGTTAATTAGACCAATGAAATCCAATCCTCACTGCATGAATGGTTTTACCTCAATTACTGACTATAGTGTAAGTGTTGAATGCTTCTCCTTGCTAGCTACAGTTTGACATACATGGCAAGTTCTTACGTGATTGTGTGCATCCTTAAATAGAGTCAGCTAATAATATCCTACTCTTAGGATTTGATGTACAGTAGCAGGTCTAAAACCATGGCATGTACCATACTTATCATGATATTCTATCATCACTTGGGAAGCCTCTTCTTTCCCAAGACAGTGAAAGTAGATTCCCTCATGGTTCTTATACAGGATAGCTCCCTTCAACATATAGCTATCACTCTTTAAGCATAAGACTCTCTATTGTGCTATGCTGAGATGAGTGGGACACTTTTGATTTAGCAAGTAGTAGACAATATCATCATACCATTTGTCAAGAGAGATGTCTTGGAGGTGGTACTATTGGGCTATGATATCTAGACCGATCTCAGCCATAGTCTTAGTCAATCCTTTCCCTCTCACAAGTTTCATAGGCTATATTTCGATGTCATACTTAGTATTATAGTAACCTATTTTTCCCTTCATTCCCCTAATTCACTTTGCATCAGTAGTAATTTTACCGTAGGGTCCAACACTATTGCAAAGACCTTGTTTCTCAGGATATAATGTTGGAACTTCTTCACATCCATTACCAATGCATAAGATTTTTTTCCACACTAGGGTACTTTAATTCTACATCTTTCAATGGAGAACTCATTAAGGCTATAGGTTTCTCACTTCCTTGATCAAATTTCTAATTTAGCATACCAACACATGAATGATCAGATGCAAATGAGTATATGTAAAAAGGCTTGGAATAATCTGGAATCACCAACACCGGGGAATTGACTATTTCCCTCTTAATCTCTACAAAATCCTCCTTTTCTTCAACATTCCATCCAACTTTTGCATCCTATTTCAACATGGCATTCAAAGGTTTAACTATCTCTGCAAATCCAGTAATAAACTTCCTAACAAAATTAATTTTCCCAAAGAAGGATTTCATCTCCTTCTTACTGGCTGGAGGTTGGATTTTTAATATAGCTTCTATTCATTTAGGATGAATGGATACACCCTTTTCTGAAATAGCATGGCCTAGTAAACTCCCCTCAGTTACTCAAAAGATGCACTTCTTAGGATTGAGTGAGATACCAAATTCCTAGCATTTCTAGAATACCTTGCATAAATCTGAAATGTGATAACCTATTTTCTTTGAAAAAGCAGTCAAATCATCCATGTAGATGAAAATATACTTACTGATATTATCCTTGAAGAAAATTTCCATGGCCCTCTGAAAGGTTTCCCCTACATTGATTATTCTGAAAGGAATTCTTCTATAGGAAAAGGTACCCCATTTCGTGGTGAAGGAAGTTTTGTATCTATCCTCATATTGTACCATAACCTGATTGTACCCTAAGTATCCATCCAAGAAGGACATCATTTGGGATCCATTAGCAATTTGTAATACCTTATCTAATGATGGGACAAGGTAATTTTCTTTTTCTGAGGCATGATTAAGATTTTTGAAGTCAACTCAAAGCCTAATTTCTCCATTTTTCTTCCTCACTAGAACCAAGTTATCAACCCAAGTAGAATGTCTAACTAGGAATATGATTCAAGAAAAAAAAAATTATGTACTTCCTTCTAGATAATTTGTTCCAATAGGGCATTAATTGGTCTCTTTCTTTTCCTAAATGGATTGGAACCCACCTTGAGAGGAATGGTGTGTGTAATTATTGAAGTATCATACGTCTTCAGATCTTCATAGCTCCAGACTATGACATCTTGGTATGCATGAAGTACATCTATTATTCCCCTCCTTTCTTTTGGAGTACACACCTTCCCAATGAAAACATTCTTAACATCATCCGAAGTTCCCATATTATACAGGTCACACTGGCTACTAATAAGGTCCTTGTTCTATTGTTCCTGATCCTTTATTCTATCAAGATCAAAGATCCTTTCCAGTTGTACCATTCCTCTTGTAATTGTATTTTTTTTTAGGTTGATAACTCCTTCCAATTCCATTTCTTCCTCCCGGGGTTCTACTTCATCAATTATCTAAGCAGTGAATACATCAGAGCTTGTAATGGAATCTAAGATATGTTTTTCATCCTCAAATAATTGAAAATTGATTATGTTATCCTGCATTGAGGGTACCAGAGTGATCTCCATAGTGAAATTATTTAATCCCGAGAGTGAAAAGGGATACAATGTACTTGCTTCCTATGCTAAAGCATATACAATTTGATTTTTACTTTGGGGTATCAGTTGAATGTTAAAAGCATTGAACCCTTCAATTAAATCCCATACTCTATGCATGTAATTAGTCATTCTTTTGTCATTACATGAATACTATTTTTTGACTTTCCTAACTACCAACTCGGAATCCCCAAAGACTTGTAAGATCTTGATCTTCTTTCTCAAAGTTGTCAACAACCCACAAATTAAGGCTTCACATTCAACAACATTATTAGTGTAATGGAATTGAAGTCTATGAGTAGCAAAGAAAGTTTTACCTCTAGGACTGATTAGTTCAAACCCTACCCCAGCTCCTTGTTTGGACTTGGATCCATCAAATCTGAGTGCCCAACAACTAGAAGCACTAGACCCTTTTGATTTGTCCTCATTAGTCCTATTGCTACTTGGAGACTCCTCCTGGGGCACTGGCCTTTTGCCCTTAGGATCATCCTGAATACTTTGTACATTTATCCTGATGGCTACAGGTGGGTTAATGAAATTATTTATTTTCTCCACTATTGTTTGGCATAGAAAACATTCTAACTTAGGGTGAGAGGCATTGTGAACTCTGCACTAGTTCAGAAGAGCAATTCTTTAAAGTTCATATCTCTACCCAGATGGATTTGGTCTTCTATGCATTTTTTAATAAACTCTTGGAAGTTATCCAATAGTTTGAGCTAACCATCTTCTTGATCATCCCTCTCTTCTACTAATTCTACCAATTCTCCAGTACTATTACATTCTTGAGTGAGCTCGTTGGGTAAATTATACAGCATGAATACTTCATCTGTGGCTGGTTCCTGGGGGGGCTTCTAGTACATAATTCCCTAGGCTAGCTTTGGATATTAATACCTCATTTGAAGTATTTTGATACTCAATAATCACATACTTCATCCTTGGTTCCCTCTCAATTCTAATATGGTTTTACATTCCTTTCCAAGGGAACCACATGTGAGAATGGTCAATTGACACATATCCATTTAATCCCTTAGTGAAATTTGTGCCTAATATCATACCATATGCATCAGGGATATCTTCCACTTGAATTTTGATGATTTGTTGGATCCTAGGGTTTGATGCAACTTGCATGGGAATCATATTTAGTTCTCCTACTACATTCACCTCTGTCTTATCCAATTGAGTGACCTTTCATTGAGAAGCTGCAAGAGTAATACCTAAGGCTTTGCAAATAGCAAAGGGCATGACATTTGTGGAGGCTCCTGAATCTAAGAGGCAATTATGCAAGTTTTTCCCAAAGATGTGAATTAAAATAAAAAAAGGAGGGGTTTCAAATTTTCCTTGAAATAAACTCACAGGAGTATCAACTCGTGCAACCTGACCCTGATCCCTTTCTTTTCCCTTGTCCTTAGACTATCCTTGACCTTGGTATTTTGATGTTTGTGGGCCGGGAATCTTTCCAGCTATTTTGTTGACTACATTGGCCTTAAAAGCTCCTAGGACTACATTTCTAATAACAAGAATCCTTAACAATTCAAAAGTAGAGAGGCTTACCTTCATTTTCTTGATTTCCTCGATGATATACTCACCCAACTGTTATGTGCTCATATCCACAAGGATTTCCTTGGAATGGTCTACCAAATTTTCCTTGCCTACATCAATGTTATTTCCCTTTGAGAGATGAGATTATCCTTTTGAAAGTTATTGTGTTGGCACACAAGAATAAGATGGATTGTTACTAGCATGTGGATTAGGCAGTGTAGAAAAATTATTTAGAGTAATTGAAGTAGTGAGTGGACCTCTGGCTTGCCTATTCCTCAAATCATACTATCTTGTGCATTGGTGGAACATTTGAACTTCTTCAACACCTGTTTCTTCCTCATCTAAAGGTCCATTATCATTCTTAGTGTTGTCATGGAACAACTGTGAAATTTCATCTTCATTGCATACTTGTTCTGATTGGCCATCTTGTTCACTTGCTTCTTGTTCTAGTTTTTTTTCTTCACTTTGTGGGAAAGGAGGGTGATTCAACACCAATACTGATGTGTCATAAGGTCCAAATGGTACCAATTCTTGTTTGTTGGAGCTATTTTCTACTTGTTGAACTTCATACTAGAATATAGATGCAATAATTTAGAATTCAAGACAATCTAGCTCAGAGTGATGATTCGTCTTATGGAGTTTGCACCATCTGGACAAGATTTCCTCAACTAAGTACACATCACTTGAAGGTTCATCTTGATTGAAAGGTTGATCCAATGGAGTAGGGGAACCTCCATTATTTGGTCTAGTATTCCATGTTTTGTTTTTCCTGGGAGGTTTCCTTCTATCAAGTCCTTGTCCAGATGACTGCCCTTTATGAAAGTTTTGTCCATATCCTTCTGTAGAATCCCTATTTTCCCTATTATAATTGGATTGTATATTTCTTTGGGCAGCCTAAAGTTGGTTGTTCTGGTTCCTCAAATAAGTGACTTCAGTGGTCAGCTTCTTGACTTGCTCTGTTAGCTCATTCAACCTCTCTTTTTTCAGGATTACTATAGGATGCAGAACCCACATTGTTCTAATAATATCTTGGTGGTGTTCTTGAGCTTAAGGACTGATTCAATACTTCCAAATTTTGTAGATAGGTTAGGAACCCAACCTGCTATTGTGGATTGACTGGGTGATTAACACCTTAGAGATAACTAGGCATTAGTGGGGTATGATTCAATGGAGGACCTGGATGTGGGACCAAGGGTAATTGTGGTATAGGATTCATGATGGGTTTATGATTGGTCAAGGCCTGATTAAGTGCTTGGGTTTTCCCTGGGTGAGAAGCAAGCCCCAAAGATGGCAAAGGTCTTGATAGGTGCTACCTCAAATATGTACTAACCATAACTACATTTGTATAAGCATCAAGTAAGGTGTTAGGAGGGTTTTGTATCCATTTAAGGAAGATGGTTGTAAGGC
The DNA here is from genome assembly GCA_007258455.2 of Sequoia sempervirens. Classification (NCBI taxonomy): domain Eukaryota; kingdom Viridiplantae; phylum Streptophyta; class Pinopsida; order Cupressales; family Cupressaceae; genus Sequoia; species Sequoia sempervirens. Next base: position 122,754,226 of record VDFB02000002.1, on the reverse strand, counting down.
TATCAAGGGCTTCATAATAAACTTCTGAGGTGGTAGCATTGTCCACAACATAGGGTGCCTACAATCTAGTGTATGCAAGGTGGAATCTATTGTTAAATGACCCTATGGGCTCATTGACCTCCCTCTTAACCTTTGTAAATTGTTGATATAACTCATTGGCACTAATAAGAATTTTAAATTTCTGTAAAATGGCATTTTCAAGCTCAGTCCAATTGTGTATGGATCCAACAAGCAAATGATTATACTAGTAAAAGGCATCTTCTCCTAAGGAATATGGGAAAATATTGCATGCCACATCTTCATGATTAATCCCCCTATCCCTAAGCAAGATCTGGAAAATCCTAATGTGCTCCTCAGTTGTCTTGTTTGGGTCATTGACATGGAACTTGGAGTAGAAGTACTCAAGATTCTTAGGAATGACATTGTAGTTATTAGAGGACAAGGGTGAAGGGTTATTTTCCAATAAATCCATTGGTGGCGGGGGAGGTGGTATTGGTTGATTAATAGCTAGTTGGGGCTACTGAATGGGAATAACTTCAGAATCATATGAGGATGAGTTGAATGAAGGTGAAGATGATGGAGATGATGGAAAATATGGTTGGGGAGATGATGATTCTCCCCTTATTTTGGTACTTCTTGACTTGGTAGGGGCTTGTAACTCATAGAAATACTCCTCCCATGGTGTAGATCTAGTTCTTCTTCAAAACCTCTAAGGAGAAATTCAAATAAAACAATGCTCCAGCATGCTTATTCAGGCCCGCCTTCTAGTGCCAATCTGTTGATGGTGTTTTCTAAGCAACAACAACTCAGATAGAATATGATATTCCATCTCCCTTGAAAGGTAAATCTCTATCAGCAAGCCTCAAGAGATAACCCCAAGGTCTCTAATGTTAGGTCTTGATAATGCAAAAAAAACTTAGTGATAAATGTGAAAATGATGGTAAAAACAAATACTGGAATCTTCAAATTCATTAGATCTTGCAATGTTTTGATGTTTTCGTAATCCTAAACTGACTTAGGTTTAAAGAAATAACAAAAGATAAAGGGTTTAGAGAGATTTCTAAAACTAAAATCTAAGACCAATTGCACAAACAATAAAACATTCAAAGTGGACCAATCCTTCCAAAATCAATTCTTGCTAAACCCAGATTAAACCTACAATATTAAAAAAATAGTGCAATCTTCTAAGGGATCAAGATTTGCAGATCATGGATCATTCACATGAATCAACCTTATTTTATAATTGAAATTAATAAATACCCACAATTGAACTTATCAAACAATATTTAGGCCCGGGCTAACTTTACACAACAACTTACAATCAACAAATTGCTAAAAGTATGGACCAAGGATTGCTCAAATACTTCAAATATTGAATCATCAACACAATTGCATCACATCTAAACCTAAAATCTAAAATACAACAATAGTTCCAAAGAAATTTTAAGGATTTAGAAAACAAGAACCATGCAAAAGTGAATAAATAGGAAAGAACACCAAAACACAATGTCTTTACTTGTATTGAATTCACCCAGATTTGCACCAATTCATGTATCCACAATGTTACATCACTTGCTCTTAGAAAATACTAACTCGTTTCTCAATTATAATAGTATGAACTATGTCTAACCCCTACAAATGAAGCTAAGGCCTCAATTTATAGAGAAATCACTTTAGGTCGACCTAGAATTAGGGTAACAAAAATGAGGTCGGCCAGATAGGCCGGCATAGAGATTTTTTCTTAATAAAATAAAATTACATTTCATATTTCAAACAAGTTCTAGGTTAGCCTAGACCCTTCTAGAAATATTCCCTTCTTGGCACAAAATTCTAGGTCGCTCCTCCTGGCTATAGAGTCATGTGACTGGCACTTTTCCCTAGTTCATTCCAAGCTGGATGTTTTCTGCTTCCTTATTGGCTTCCAACCTACTGGAGAGTTCTTTGACCTTTTCTAATATTTCTTTCATGTCAACTAGATCTCAAGTTGGAATAAATTTTATTCTTAGCTTATGATTTTTTAACTCATCAACATATTTGGGCATCATTTTATTCCATTCAATTTGTAATTGATGATATTTGTCTAGCTTAGAAATATAGATAGCTGCATCCTCCAAATGATCTTTGGCAATGGAAGAACTATCAGATTGAGCATAAATTTCATGCGACCATGCCTGCAATCGATTGATGTTCATATTCTTCTGCCCAAATTTTCTCCTTCCAGTCATAATTTCTAGAAAGATGATATGGCTATCACATATTTCCTTCATTTTTCCTTGCAACTTCATTATTTTCTTCAATGCCTTAGAAAGAAGTTCCTTCCTATAGTTCCACACTTCCAACCATTTCATCACCTTGTCGATGTCATCAGAAGTAAAGATGTTCATTTGAGCCAATTCTTCTTTGGGAACCTATAAAATATTGTTCAACTCCTCAACAATTGATTCATCAGCTTTATTACAGTCAACAAAAAATTGAGAGGTGTCTTCTAAGAATCTAGTAGCTTTGGCATGAACATTAAAGATTTGTTGAATGGATTCATCACCTCTTTTTCAGACATCATGTAACCATATCTAAGTGTTATGGAGCGAGGACTTCAACCTTTCAATCTCTAAGATAGATTCCTTTGGCAACAATCCCTTTGGAATTGAAGAACCACCATTGCTAGTTGTTCGCAAAGGTTTCATCAAGTGTTGAACATATTTATACACATCATTAAGTTTCCTTTGCAACTTCTCTTTCTCCTTAGTTTTTTTATCTAGCCTTCTCAAGATAGCCTGGGATGATTCTTGGAACTCTCCTTTCTCTTGTTCCTTAGTAGATGGGTCCAGATTAATTATTTGTACCTTGTAATATGTGGGCATTACTTCATCTTTGTACTTGTTCTATGCAAGAAAAACTACATGAACAACTCTGTTGTTGAACTCATCCCTTGATAATTTTGAAACAGTTCTAGCTCTTTTTCTTTTCTTAGGTTTTCCCCATTGTTCTAAAAACTTATCCCAATTGGGAGTCTCTTCTTGAACTATAATTGGATTTTTGCTAAGCCTCTTTTCTATCTAATCTGGGACAGCAAGCTTCTCTATCTCTATGTCAGTGGAGGGAGCTTCTTGTTTAGCCTTGTCCTGGGTTGGACTGTCACCAATTTCATCTACATTCTTTTCTGCCTCTTGCTGATTTTTCTCCTCATTAACCATTTCCTTTTGTGGAGACTTGGATGGCATCTCTTGAGTCACTTTTGATTCAACATTCTTAATTTGATATGTAGAGGTTGATTGCCCAATTTCCTCCATGAAATTTTTCCATTTTCTACTTTTCGGAGTAGATATCTCTTCATCTTCCAACTCATGTTGTCCAGGGTCATTTAATATATTTCCTTCCTCATCAATTGCTTCCTCTGGGATTAGTGTATTGTGAAGAGGAGAAGGAGGAGAATTATTTCCTATAGCTAGTCTCTTTGCATTATCATCTATAGGTTCCTCTTCAATCTGCACCTGCTTTTTATTAGTCTTTACTTTTTTTGTTGGGGATGTCTTGTACTTAGGAGAACTTCTCCTAACATAAACTTGAGGCTCCTACCCTAAAATTTCTATGTCCACAACCTTGGTTGAAATGGTTGGATCAGTGGAAGTGTTGGTTTTTCTTGCTTTAGCTTCCTTTTGACCTTTTGTGACCAACTTCCTCTTCTTGGCTGGTTGTGAAGTTTCTCCTTCTTCAGTTGCAGTACCAACCTTAGGAGCCTTATTTTTTTAAGGAGACTGCTTCTCAACATGCTTGGCCTATGTTTGAATCCTATTTTTCCTCATTAGTGTAAGAGGTATGTCTTCCTCTTGACCATCACCATCATGGGGTTGAGTGATGTCACCCTTATCAACTTTTGTTTCCTCTTCAGACTATGATTTCATATCTCCCATTAGGTCATAGGTAAACTTGGTACATTCTACTTCCAGATCCAACACTTTATGTTTGACCCATAGCCTTGAATATTTCCCTACTGGCTCTGTTACTTGATCTAGGTCAGTTACTTCTTGTTCTGACTAGTTCACTAGGGGTAGAGGTTTGTTCTTGTAAGTCTCATAATCATGGTGCTAAATTAGCTCTACCTTATCATCTTGAACTTGGTCTAGCACCTCTATTACCCTATAAAGCCTTATCAAGTTGAGGGGTAACTTGGAGAACCTTCTCCTGATAACTTCAAACTCATCATGACAATTGGCCCAATAATCCTTAATATAATCCTTGTGCCTAAATTTTCTATTAGCCTACTTTTGATCTTTTCCATAAGGATCAAAATCATTCCTATTAGTGTGAAAATATAGTTCAAATTTTTCCATCTTCTTCTTAGAATATTGAGCACTTAGGATGGAGGGACATGCCTCTGAGGTTTCAACTCTCAATGGGAATTATGTCCCTAACCCTTTCTTATGTAAGTCCTTTTGTAAGATTGCCTCAAATGCCACCATTTGCTTGGCCAACTCCAATAGTATGAGCTTACTGGTAAAGTATCTTGGTAATCTAAGAGGGACAATAGGAGATCCTTGTATCTTGATATATCTAAATCTTTAGAATTGAATAAACCACTGTCCATATTGTTTGATAAGGTCCATTCCATCAAAATAAACCCTAACATGGAGGGCATCCTGCAATAGCTTGGGAATGCACATAAATAATGCATCATTGGCCCTCTTGTAATTTTTTTTTTGTACTACAATCATGGATAGATATCCCATATCCTATCCTTTCCCAATGTTCCTTTTCAACTAAGACATTTGTACGTAGTTTTGTTTGCTAACATATACATAAGGTAGGAGGTCATTGTGAACATGTTAGCCTCCTCCATCCCCATTATTTTTCCCAGGAGGGTTATGACATCATGGTACTCAAGCTTGAAATCACTTCTATGTAATTGCTTGGGAAACTTGGAATAATGTGGTTTAGTCTTGAATATCCATGAACTATTCATTATCTCCAAGGCTCTATTGGGATCCTCATCATAAAAAATTATTTCTTCTCCAATATTTATCTCAATGAGTTTGTGATGTGAGGAAATGTTAAACACCTCTGCTATGGATTCCTCAATGAGATTAGCCATGATTCTACCTTGAGGTCCAACTATGATCCTCTTATCAGAATCATAGTACCTTGCACACTCCAAAACCAATTTAGGGCACAATTGTGTGGGTGGGAACCCTGTTGCTTGAGCTAGGCCAGTGTGACTAAGGATTTGTGTTTGTTGAGTGGGTGCACTACCAAACATCCTTTGTTGAAAGTCATCATAGTACACATGCCCCATATTTGTATTTTCAATCTTGGCCCAAGTAAAATAAATCCTAGATTTGGCCATATTCCTTTGAAATCATACTTTATTCTTTCAGCCCTCTTTTTCACCTCTTCTTGCACTACAACTTTTGATTTGGAAGTCTTGTTAGGGCTCAACTCTACCTGCATCTATTAGAGAAACCATAGTCACCCATATGCATATAATAACATAACTCATTAATGCATGTCATTCCTTTAATGAGATCTATCAATATATGCCCAAATAGTACCATTAAATGCAAATAAAAATGGCAATATAAACCCCAATGGAAATGTAAAGTAGATTGTTTACTCAATGAAATTCTACCATTAGACCATCCAAAAAGTATGCAAGTGAATCTCATATTCAAGAATGCAAATTGCTCAAAATTCAACAAAATTTTAATAATGAATATCACATAACCTCATATGCAAGCCCAATTATCATCAAAACTTGGAATTTGATGTCATTGAAGAAACCTCAGAAATTCCACCCTAAGGTGGATTCTCTATCCCACTCTCCCACTCTCTCCCACCCTCTCTCCCACCCTCTCCCACTCTCTCCCTCCCACTCTCCCACTCTCTCCCACCCTCTCTCCCACACTCTC
>VDFB02000002.1:122690821-122747983 GCA_007258455.2 Sequoia sempervirens | reverse complement strand
CCCTTAACCCTTAAACCCTCTACCATTAACCCTTTGGTCTATGTGTACACAAATTGAATATCCGATTTGATTTGGATATCCAATTTGTAGAACTAAAATCATGTTGTTACAAAACATTTTAATTTTTTTTCAAATGTATCGGATATCAGATTAAGATTATAACAGATATCAGATTTGTGGGCCATAGAAAAGCCCCATGTGGGTCATTTTGTGCATTCCAACAGACCCTACATTCTATTTGTAGGTGACATACACACGGTTTCAGACAAGAAGAGACAAAGATCAACTTTTTGGAGAATCTTCTACTCAAATTTGTCATAAGCAATGATTTTTTAGCATCTTTTATGAGGTATAACGGGGAGCAACAGTCGTCAAAGGAAAAAACATAAGAGAAAGCTTATAAAAGAACAAATTGAAGCATATAAACAAAGAGATAGAGAAGGTCATAGGAAGAGAAGACAAGGTATGTTAAATATTGGTGAACCTAACCCCTATGGTCTTTCAAGTGAAGAGGAAATTGAAGATGTTCAAGGTGAAAATATTCAAAGTGAAAATGTTGGAATTGAAGATGTTGAACATGATATTCAAATTGGGAATGAAAATATTGAAATTGATAATGAAAATGTTGGATTTGAAGACGTTGAACATGAAATTGAAATTGGGAATGAAAATATTGAAATTGATAATGAAAATGTTGGATTTGAATATGTTGAACATGATATTGAAATTGGGAATGAAATTATTCAAATTGATATTGAAAATTTTCAAGGTGAGAATGTTGGAAATAAAGATTTTGAACATAATATTTAAGCAAGTGTAAATTTTGTTTCATCAGATTACATGAGAAATGAAGAACCTTGTGTGGAAGAAAGACATATTCCAAATTCAAGACCTTCAAGAACCCCTAAATGGTTACTTGAATTTGATGAGAACATTATAAACAATTTTGAAGGCAAGAAGTCAACACGAACTATTCAGTTGTAGGCTAGAAGACTTTTCAACCAATATTTTAGTGATAAGACATTGACCGAGTAATGCCAACTTTTTGTACAATTGCTAAAGATGCAAAAGATGAGACCTTTTCTAGCCAAATTGAATATTTGTGTGAACAAGAAGACCGAAAAAAATTCTATTATTGTCAAAAAAAAAATTAATGCTCTCAAGTCTATTGAAAAAAGTAACAAGGAAAATGATAAGAGAGCTTCTTGGAGAGTCATTACAACCACCCTAGTAAGCCATCAATTGAAAAAGGCTCGCTTTATGTGACAAACTTGTATTGATTTTGACATAAATTGTAAAAATTTGGATAGTACACTCGCAAGAAGAGAAAGAATAGCTGATCCTCTTCAAAATGATACATGGGATTTTGTCAGGAGGCTTCCACAAGTTGATAAGAAGCTAACCGATAATGTAAAGCAAGTAATTCAACAATTTTGGCATGATAAATTTAGAGTATCACCCAATGCAAAGGATGTTTTAAAGTTAATAATTGGAAATCGAGACCGTACACCACATCCTAAAAATTTATTGGAATCAAGCCAAACAATGTTGTTCAAATTTTTTATTGAAACATATCCAAATATGGAAATATCGCAAAATACTTTTGAGGGTTTGAAGCCATTTAATTGTGTGCCTCTTAAGATTCATAATGCTTTTTGTTGCAAATACCATGTGGAGTTTTCAATGTACCATGAGCTATTATGCTATATCCATTCTACTTTGCATACTAATGAAATGTTGCAGGAGTGTGGTGCAATGCATCTTCCAAAATCATCAAGGGATTTGCTAGACTATTTTTATGTTCTAGAGATGATGGTTGCTTTTTCTATAGAAATGATTGTTTAAATGCAAAGTGCTCACAATGTGGCGGCTTGTCAAATTTTGTTAAATGTTTTCATGAGAGTTCTGAACATGAATTTGGAAAGAAGCTTGTTGAGAAAAAGAGATATGAGATAGTCAAATATAATTTGCAAAGTGGAGATGAAGGTTCTAGATGTGAGTTGGTTACAAAAGAATACAATGTTGCTGATTTTATTTCAGATTTTAAGGACAATCTTTTCTACAAGTATGCAAGGCATAGTCATAGGTCTCAGTGGTTGGATCAACAATTTAGGATGTGTAAGGACTCTTTTCCGATTGGCACTATTATATCAGTGGTTGATTTTGTAGAAAACTACACATTGCAACCACAAAATGGGGTACAATCTCAATATTACAATTCCATTCAAATTGCTATTTTTGTCCACACAATATTTAGACATGCACCTGATAGTATAGAGGAGGATCGAAAGATAATCAGAGAGTATCATTTTTATATGAGTGATGATAGATCTCACTCATCCGAGTATGTCCAACATTGTTTCGAGAATTTTTTGAGTTCTTGTAGGAGCATGATATAGCACTGGGCTGACATATAATTTGGTCAGATAATTGCACAGGTCAATTCAAGAATGATCGTATGTTTTATTGGTTGAGTAGAATACATGTAGAGAGGGATATACCTCATATTTGGAGTTTTTTTAAAGCTGGACACGGGAAAGGGGAGCATGATGGAGCAGGTGCATGCATAAATAGAGCTCTAGTTAAGGAGCAATTGAAGATTTCAAGAGAAAAATTCAGCGATGCACGTTCTATTGTTGATTGGTGTAGTTCATCATTGTCACAAGGAGGGACACTTGATTCAACAGTGAACAAATTATTTTGGCTCGTTGAGGAGGGTACAGTGGGAGGTAGATTGGATTGTCATACAATGAAAGATTCTTCAAAGATGCATTCATTTCAAAGCTCAAATGTAGGCACATGGACCATTTGGACACGAGAGTTGGCTTGTTTTTGTTAGAGTTGTATTTAGTGTGAGTGGGATCAATGTGAGTCAAGTGAGTGGGTGGATACATGGGTTCCATAGTATCTAACTCCTTTATCTCAAACAATGTCCATGACAAATGACACAATGGAAAGTTCAGTTGATTATGACCTGCTTCCAGATCTACTATAGCCAGGACATGTTTTTGCAGTTGTTGCACCGCAGAGGAATGAAGAGAGATCAAACTATTGATTGGCTCAATGTGTGCGGGTAAAGAATAAGCTAACACAACTGATGGAAGATGATGGTTGCATGTATCATGCAGGTTTAGTTGTGGTTGCAGGAACTTGGTTGCGAACATACATGATTAGAAAGAATGGAATACTTGTATTTGAAGACTATGAGAAACACAAAACCATTCTCATGTATTCGCACCTTGTTATAGCAACAAATGTTAAGTTGTTGAAGCATCATGCCAGACCAAAGACAAAACAACTATGGACACTTAGTAATGATGATCATGAAGCAATATTGGATACTCTTAAGCAAAGAGATATGCAACAATAGCTAGCTCTGATCCTTTCAGAGAGGTATGCGACAAATTAGAACAATATAGATTGGTTATCGAAGCATCTTTTATAGTTTGCATCACCAAATCATCATCATTCAGGTTGTTTAGATTAATATAGATTTGTTAGTCTAAGCATCTTTTCTATTGTCACATTATAGATTTCTCATTTTCCCACTTTTGCGATATTCCTAGCATGATTGATCATGGACCTGCTACAACAATAGCTAGCTCTAATACTTTCGAAGAGGTATGCGACAGATTACAACAATATAGATTGGTTATTTTAAGCATCTTTTATAGTTTGCATTACCATCTCATCATATTTTGTGTCATTTAGAATAATATAGATTGGTTATTCTAAGAATCTTTTATAGTTTGCATCACCAATTCATCATCATTCAAGTTGTTTAGATTAATATAAATTTGTTAGTCTAAGCATCTTTTCTATTGTGACAATATAGATTTCTCATTTTCCCACTTTTGCGATATTCCTGGCACGATTGATCATGGACCTGCAACAACACTGATCCTTTCAAAGAGGTATGTGATAGATTACAACAATATAGATTGGTTATTCTAAGCATCTTTTATAGTTTGCATTACCATCTCATCATATTTTGTGTCATTTAGAATAATATATGTAGACACTTAAAAATGACCTAGGCCTGCAAGCTCTATTTTTACCACTTGCATCCTAGCATAATTATGACATTTAATTATGTCCTTGGTCCACATTCAATTATTGATTAAATAATTCATAATTATTTAATTAATTCATGTCCTTTTATTCTTCATGATTATTAAATAAATAAATTTTATTTATTTATTAAATACGCCATTAATTGTCTAAGTCTTCCTCTAATTAAATAAATTTCTAAATTTATTTAATTATCTTTATTCATTTATTCTTCCTAATTATTAAATAAATGAATTTCATTTATTATTTAATATGTCACTAATTCTCATAATTAAATGAATTTATTAATTTATTTAATTACTAATCATATCCTCTAAATTAAATAATTATCTTAATTATTTAATTACCTAATTTAACATTTCTCTCATTTTACATAAGTTAATTATTTAAAATGATTTCACATTCTTAACTGTCAGTTCATTTTAGTAAATAATCTGAAAATCGATTATTTATTATCTCACAAAATCCATATTTTGAATTAATTTAATTCAAAATGGTAACTTTCTTCCAAAAATCAAGCAATCGGGCAGATTCTTGATTTTCCAAATCTGATCTTCAATTCAACTCTTATCTTCTTGATTTTTTGAATCTCACAAATTAGGCAGTCTTTATCTTCTTGATTTTCAAAAATCTTTATTTTTCTAATTAATTATCTCATCTATTCTCCACCACCGATTTTATTTTCTCAGATGACATCTCGACCACTCATTTAAGGATTTTTCCCTAACCCTGATTAGGGATTATCAGATTAAATTTCATCCTCTGATTTTAGGTTTTTGTCAAAAGTCAATCTCATCCCTCCAATCAAAATTGCATTTTTATTAAATGCTATTTTGCTCACATTTTTGGATGACACACATAAATTTTGTTATTCTGACACATTAATACTTAGAGTTATTTGGCATTTTAGAGTCTTTTTGTCATAGGCATAGGCATAGTTTTTATTTAAATCCTTCAAAGCTTGTGTAGGACTTAGTGTTTGGCACCAAATTTCTCACACATTCAATCTGAAGGCAATACATTTGCAGCAAGTTAGGAGGTGCTATGAAGAGGAATCATGGAAGCTTCAGCGATTAACTGGTATAATCATTTCATCTATATTTGCTTTCATTGTACTTTGTAGTTCTTTGGGTTTATATGCATTGTTGATTTGCTAACATCTAACATACCTAAAATTTACCCTTAGATACAATATAGATTGGTTATATTAAGCTACCTTGATGGTTTGTATAGGTGCTTGTTAGTCCAAAATGTGAACATACTACTATTGTGGAAGATTGTGCCCTAAATGCCTCCAATAGGAAAATTTTGTAAAATTTGAATTCTCAAATTGGGAACAATGTAAAAAGGTCATAATTGTGTATGGGCATAATCTATACCCAGTGATTTTTTTTGAAATATGGGTCAAATGTCTGGCATTGTATAAAGGGTATGTTTAAAATGTAAAGGCGTCTGTATTTTGAAAACTCGTAGGTTGAATTAGTCATATAGGTGTATGCTTTGTTACTATTATTGGGACAATTCTGTAATAACTTTTTATACTTAATCGAGCTACAAGTGAAGGTTTTATTCCTAGTTCTTTCCTATCGGTATGCTCATTTGAACTAGGTTTTGTAATATCTCCTAGTTATATATAATAAATTATAGTGGCTTGCCACTTTTGCTCCTCAAATCCAACTTGGGTGCAACTTCATTTTTAGCAAATTTCATGATGTTTTTAAGGAAATAAATGTTTACAACCTTGCCACACCCTATAAATTCATCAAACACGTCTATTAGGACCTGCACAAACTTGATCCAGCCTTAAATCTTGTTGCCCCCATGTTTCATTGACATTAGCAAGTTGTAACCACCATTTTTGGTGCAGGAGCACCTACACCACAATATCATTTTGGATCATTTCAATGAGTAAAGTGTTAATATTTTGAGTTTTCATATTTAATGAGATCTAATAGGATCAATGGTCATGTATTAGGAGGACTTTTTAGGTTTTAGGGTAAAAAAAAATGGAGATCCCAACTTGTCCTAGTTGTTGCTTTATAGCCTTTGAAGGAAAAATTAGTAAATTTGTTTAGGGACAAGCAAGAAAAGTGTTTTGAACATGTAATGATGCTATTTCAAGCCATTAAGTGAGGTCTTAGTAAAGTTAGAAGTGGAAAAGTGCAACATTTCATTATGAGTCATATTAATGTGAAAATTGTTTGTATTTTGGCCTTCAACGGTCATTAAGGTTTCAAAAGTCAGTTAAGATTGGTGGTTAAAGGCATTGGGAGTTGGATACCAAGACATATAAATGTACTTAATGCCTTCAAGGGCTTGAGACAGGTTTGGTTGAAGGATTTTTTTTCATTGAATCAATAAAGTTTCAATTGCTCAGTTCAGATTTTGCTATTTTTCTTGTGTTTTTTGCCTGTGCACAGGCCATTCAAGCATTTTTGTATCAAATTTTATGTAGAAACATTATTAAATGTCTTGAATTTATTCTAACTTCTTAATAGAGGGTTTATTTATTCATTTTGTGCCTCAAAACTCAAACTTTCTCTAGACAAGTTCGTGAACAGGGGAATAAGAGTTTTGCAATTTTAATGGCTTGAATCTCATCCCACCTACTGTGTTCCAATGTGAATCAGTGGGATGAGTTGGTAGGGCTTAGGAAATGATATTTCAAGAGTGGAAGGCATGGAGAATTGGATTTTGAAATAAAATGAAGAATTAAATGTCTGAAAATGGTAGTTTTTTTCACTTGAAAATAGATTTTTTACCTTAGGGTTTGCAAAAATCTTTGAGATACCTAAATTTTCTTTGTTTTCTAAGCATATTGGGGCATAAATAAAGTTTTCTAAGGTGATGGAAGAGTCTGAAAGGTTGTGGAAGTGCTACATCCAATAAACCCTCAAGAATTACACTAAAAATAAGGGTTTTATGATTTGATGGTTGTAGGTCCATACAAATGGAATCCAATTGCAGAATCTTTGTTTTCTTGGAAATTTATTTTCTTCCCCAAGGTTTCAGGGGTTTGTGTGGTGTTTGAAGGTATGTTGCTTTGCATTTTTGGGCTAATTGAGTAGCCTTTTCAAGGGTGAATGTATAGGAAGTCAACGTTGGTCCAAAGGAGTCTATGTTGTTTCTCATATATGTTGTGTAACTTGGAAATGTGTTTTTGAATCAGTCATGTGTTGGTCTAGTGTTTTGGAAAATTGTGGAGTAATTGGACAAAAACTAGTTTCTCACTATTACAAGGGTTTAGGGGGGTTAAAGAGGGAAATGTGTATTCCATTGATTGTCAATTTTTAAGGGAGTTTTGGACTATCCAAATAGGTTAGAATAATCTTGTTAGATGCCTCAAATAGTCAGGTTGCAAAGAGTTTGTGATTGTGCCCTTATGTCTGCATCAATTTTTCACCTAATTTCACTCAGTTTTGCCTTGCATGGCAACTCACCAACTCAAGTACAGACATTTCCAACTCTCTAAACTCACATAGTCACCTTATATATTCCTAATAAAATCTACCATGGCCATACCATCCAGCTACAAACCGTACAATAGATGGTATGGCATTTTAGCACTTTGGACTCTTAAGGGAAATCATCGGTCTAATGTAGCTCAGAGTGATTCAGCATATTTGAGTGCAAAAGAGGACCATCTCTAGCATAAACGTACCCATCTAGATGTGTTGGAATAGTATGTTTGGTCGTATGAGTTGCTGAATGAAAGTTGCACCACTTTGCAACTTTACACTGCTTGCATTTGACAACTTTTCCCTTAGCTGAAAACTTGCCACCATGGGAAAATGCGTCCGATATAGCAAAAACCAAGAGAGGTTATTGTATATGGGTCAAACATGATCCCATAGCCTCAAACAGAGAGTTTGTAAATGTCACAATTTCTGAAAATAGCCCTTCAAATATTGTTGTCTTTTAACACTTTGGACTCTTAAGGGAAATCGTCGGTCCAATGTAGCTCAGAGTGATTTGGCATATTTGGTTGCAAAAGAGGACTATCCCTAGCGTAACGTACCCATCCGGACATTTTGTAATAGTTCATTTGGTTGTACGAGTTGTTGAATGAAAGTTACACCACTTTGCAACTTTACACTGCTTGCATCTAATAACTTTTCCCTCAGCTAAAAACTTTCCACCATGGGAAAACACCTCTGAGATAGCAAAAACTAAGAGAGGTTATTGTAGATGGGCCAAACATGAACCCATAGCCTAAAATGGAGAGTCTGTAAATGTCATGATTTCTAAGAAATAGCCCTTCAAAGATTGCTACCTTTTAGCACTTTGGACTCTTAAGGGAAATCGTTGGTCCAATGTAGCTCGGAGTGATTTGACATATTTGGTTGCAAAAGAGGGCCATCCCTAGTGTAAACGTACCCATCCAGACGTGTTGGAACAGTCTGTTTGGTCGTACGAGTTGCTGAATGAAAGTTGCACCACTTTGCAACTTTACACTACTTGCATCTAACAACTTTTCCCTCAGTTAAAAACTTTCCACCACGGGAAAACACCTTCGAGATAGCAAAAAATGAGTGAGGTTATTGAAGATGGGCCAAACACAATCCCATAGCCTCAAATAGAGAGTCTGTAAATGTACAGTTTTCGAGAAATAGCCCTTCAAAGATTGCTTCCTTTTAGCACTTTGGACTCTTAAGGGAAATCGTCGGTCCAATGTGGCTCAGAGTGATTCAACGTATTTGGGTGCAAAAGAGGACCATCCCTAGTGTAAACGTACCCATCTGAATGTGTTGGAATAGTCTGTTTGGTCATACGAGTTTTTGAATGAAAGTTGCACCACTTTGCAACTTTACACTGCTTGCATCTAACAACTTTTCCCTCAGCTGAAAACTTTCCACCATGGTAAAATTCCTCTAAGATAGAAAAAACCAAGAGAGGTTATTGTAGAGGGGCCCAACATGATCCTATAGCCTCAAAAAAAAAAATTGTAGGCATCACAATCTCTAAGAAATAGTCTATCAAATATTTATGCCCTTTTGCACTTTGGACTCTTAAGGGATTTCGTTGATTAAATGTAGCTCAAATTGCTTCGAACGATTTGGGTGTGAAAGGGGACCATACCTAACCTAAACGTAACCATCCAAATGTGATGGAATAGTCGGTTAATTCATACAAGTTGTAGAACAAGATTTATTTATGTAGTTACAAGTAGTTTCTCACCCTCCAATTGAACTCCAACGGTGACTTTCATGTGAAAAAAATCCATGAGACCATAGCTTGTTGCTTTCTTTTTAATGGA
This sequence comes from Sequoia sempervirens, assembly GCA_007258455.2. NCBI lineage: Eukaryota > Viridiplantae > Streptophyta > Pinopsida > Cupressales > Cupressaceae > Sequoia > Sequoia sempervirens. The sequence goes on along the minus strand of VDFB02000002.1, from coordinate 122,738,655 downwards.
AACTAGTGGGCAACAGAGTTAACTTGTTCATAGATTTAGCATTTGAGATTGCAAAAAGACATCAAAATGGATAGTGTAATAAATAAATTCTTATGATTTCTAAAGAATGCTGATAACTCTACTCAATTGGCTTCTTTTTTCAAAATCATACAAATTGAATCTTGGCATCAATAGACTCTGTATATCAAGCTACCACAATTCAAGTTTCAATAATGAATATTTATCATGCATGTTTTAAATGACATTCAAGTTTATGGTGGTTTTGTTGTTTATATGATGTTATGTGATATTCTAATCCTATTTCATGCTTCTATGTTGCATATATATATTTTTTATTTTTACATCTTTTTATTACTAACAAACCCAAAATGAACTGAACCACCCCCAAAAATTTTTTAGCTAAACTGGCGAACCAAACCCCTGAACTTGAACATGTAACTTAGTTTGTAAGTCAGTTATTGGGAGTTGGTCGGTTGTTTTGTGTGGGGGAGAGTCTTAAAAAAGGTTGAGGAAGTCATTTTGGGCATTGATGAATGTAATTTTGTGAAGAATCAATAAGATCATTTTGGGGGCAATAAGCCTGAGACCCCTTTAAAGTTGGTTTGAGTGCTTTCTTTTCATTTTTTGTGAGCTTTGTGCCAATTTTTCTCAAGGTGAGTAGTGAACCCAAATTTTGCATTTTTGAGTAAATTATGAATTATTGAAGCCCTCCACCTATTGTACCTTTCATGTGGCTCAATGGTGTACAATGTGATTTGAATGTGTGTAGGTCCATTTAAGAAATGGAAATGATTTGTGAGTCTTGGAGTTGTTGTCCTAAGCAAATCATTGCTTAAATTGCATGAAAATGAAGCTTTTAGCCTAGGGTTTGTTAAAATCAATGAGAGTGGGGGAATCTCTTTAATGTTTAAGCATATTGGGGTCATAATATATGTGTCTGAGTTGGTGGCATGGTCAGGGGAGTTGTACAAGTGGGACTTTCAATAAACCCTATGCATTTACATGGTAAACAAATGGTTTCATGGGACATCTTGCTAAAGGACTTGTAGATGTAGAATAATCTTAGAATTTGTTTTTTTATGACACAGCTCAAGATTGTTTGGGTTGTTCTTGTGAAGATCAAGTGTTTAAAGGGCACTGACTTTGTGAAAGAGGACTAATTCACTAGCCTAGGATAGGGGTATGCTATTAGTTCTCAAATTTGGTCCAAAGGAGTCAAGGGTAGTTTTCACATATGTTTTCACCCCCACTATGCATTAATCCATAGCTTGTTTGAAAGCACTTGTTTTAGGCTTTTAGCCATAACAACAAGCCAGTGAACTATTTGATAAAAAGCTTTGGTACACATGTATGAAAAATGTGGTGGCATAGACAAGGCAGTGAATTGTTTGAAAAAATGCCTAAAAGAAATGTGGTCTCATAAAATTTCATGACAAGCAAATGCAATTGAAAGTTGCTACTAGTTATTAGTTATGTAATGTGATGTAATTGCATAACTACTTAGGTTGACTTTGTAAAAACTATATTGTAATTGAAATTTTTTCATCTATCAACATCTAGTTGTTAGTTATGCAATGTGAAATAATGCTTTGAGTTTGAAAGATGTCCAATGAAATGTAATCAGCAATATGAATATAAACTACATAATAAAACCATTATGTTTTATGCTCTTGTACATTGATATTTAACCATTGCTCACTTGATTAAATTTTCAAAGAGTTTAATTATGCACATGAGGAAGAAATTAAATTTCGATTGTCAACTTCTATATATCAAATTATCCAATAATCTTGAGTGTATCTCCATATACAAAAATTGCATCAATGCCAAATCAAACAAAGTTTTACAAAATGTGGCATATGCCATCTTGATGTCTATTCAAAATTTACATGCCAAAATGTCTATCTCATCCTAAACTACTGGTGGATCATCAAAATGGAGCCTCTTTGCAGCACTCGTTGGCTCTGAAGGTAGTTGCACAAGAAAAATTCAAACCACAATTGAGATTAGTTATACTATATGATTTAAAATCAAATAATTAACATCAAAATCAATATACATTAAATTATAATTGAACTCTAAAATTGTAATCTTGATTACCTGGAATATTTGTCTCTTCAAAGGGTTAGGAGTCCTAGAATATGCCCCTCTCAAAGAACCGACCAAACCAACTTTTGTAATGTCAATCTATATATGTGAAAAACATAAAATTGATCCAAGTTAGCATACAATTGTCAGTAATAGTAACATATAAATACCAAATACAAAATAAAATAAACACATACCTCTTTAGGTTGATCTTTTTCTTTATCTCCTTTAGGTGTTTTGACATCTCCTCCTTGAGGCATTGTGGCACTTGTCAACAATGATGTATAGCTCATAACTTCCTATACATAAAAATGACAAGTACATATGAAACTACCAATATATATTGATGTATGTATAATCAATATAAGATCTTAAAAATATTAATTCAATTGAATTTGAGTTTAATTACTTTCCCCTTATCTAACATTGCACTTCCATAATCTGGACAAGGCTACACCTTGCTCATACTTGTCAACAACAACATGTAGCTCATAACTTCTTGTACATAAAAATGACAAGTACATATGAAACTACCAATCTATGTCGATGTATGTATAATCAATATAAGATCCTAAAATTCTTAATTCAATCGAATTTGAGTTCAATTACCTTCCCCTTATCTAATATTGCACTTCCATAATCTGTACAAGGTTGCACCTCTCTCGCACTAGGTATTTCCTACAAGAGGAAAATAAGATAAATATATAAGTTATTATATAATTGCATTTATGACAATTCAAATGACAAGCAAGTATATAATAAAAAAATGTAAATGAGTGAGTGCAAAAATATATACTATGTGTGCAGAGGCCAAATGAAATGGCCCTAAGGGTGCTATCAGTAAATATATACTGTTAAATAGACCATGTAAATAAATATTAGTACATTATACTATCTCTTATTAATATTCATTTTAAAAAAAATGCAAGTTATGAATTTACAACTTAAATCTTACCTGTGTCACTATTTCAATGTCCCCCTCTCTAGCAGGAGAGGACTCTATAGGGTGCACTCCACTCCCCTGAGTTTCATCTATAATGTCCACATTATGGAGGTCATAAGCAGAAGTGTCCAAGGGATGCTCAGTGGGTTGTACAAGAGGACCCAAGCATATCTAGCAGCACATGGAGCAAGTATGTGGCACACAAATATGTGGACCTGACGAGGATGATGCAACAAAACTCGAGCCATCACCAACATCACCAGAATGTGGTTGAGCTACTGTAGAAGCATGTGAAACCAAAAGACCACTCAAAGAGTGAATAGTCTGGATAGTTTGTGTGGCCGCATCCTGCATAGTATATGGATGACATATTGGAGGTGGTGGAGGAAGGGGAGGGGGGGAACATATGGGCATGAGAGTACTCTAACTACCCCTGGTCTATCCTGGGGCATACCTCCACCAATGCCCTAGAAGGGTTTAATGTCAAAGTAATTGACATGATGCCCTAACAAAAACTCAACATATAATTTTTTTAATAAAGTAAAATGGTATATCACAATTGTTGTTCGGTGGTTTATCAAAAACCATACACCAACAATCCCAAAAGTTATCTACAATGCCCCTATGTGTGCACCATTTTATAGAAAGTTTTGGTTTATTAACATTAACTGGAAAACCAATGTGGGGGTTAACAAATAAAGAGGCTATTTGGGCTTTGGTTATTCTGAGATCTTTCACATCATCATAAGACAATCCACATGCATAATATTCCCTCATGTCTTCTCGCCACAAATGAAAGGAATTATATTGGGTGGAGAGGGTTTCTATATTTTTAATTATTTCCTTCAATGTGTTTTACATCTCAAATAATCAAGGGATTCTCTTATAAACTTTAGAAATGCCCTTTAATTGCTACAATTTTTCACCAATTAATTCTTCAATTGATGGCTACGGAGGTGGTGGAGCATTTGGCATTTGTGCATTTTCATTCTCAGCTGGTGGATCATTTGGAATTTGTACATTTTCATTCTCAGCAGCCATAATGCCTAATTAAATTTAAAAACTAATTAATCTAATTGAAATTAGACAGTATAAATAAAAATATTGTAAAAATACCCTAGTTTTTAAAAACAACCAAAAAAAACCCTACTTTTTAACAAAAATCTATAAAACTCTCTAATTTTTAATACAAATACATAAACAACACTATTTTTAAATAAAAATCCATAAAAAAAATCATTTTTAATCAAAATCCATAAAAAACATTCATTTTTAACCAAAATTCATTCTAAACTCAATTTTTTCATAAAAATTCAATCAAAAACCCTATTTTGAAAAAAAATCCATAAAAAACTAATTGAAATTATACAAATCTAATTCAAAATTTGATCAAAGCAAAGAAAAATCTAAAATCTAACCTTTTCAAAATGGATATCGGCTAAATCGGATATCTGATATGCGAAGAACCTCCTCACTGTGCACCCGCGGCCTGTTTGTGAATGTGAAATGATTTTAATAGGCCTGAATTATGTATATATATGTTTTCCTCAAATCGGATATCCGATTTGAAATCATGATCCTGCACATACTCTCTATTAAATTCAAAATAAAGCATATCTTAATTTACTAAATAAGACCTTTTCATTTCATCAAATTTGGATTTAAGAAAATTGTCAGCATGAAGGGTGAAGTCCAAAAAACCATTGGAACCCTTCTAAACACATTAGAGTAGTTGAATTTCTAGGTTTGACACCCCCAAAACAAATCCTAAAGCAATCCCAGGCTAATAACCATGGCAAAAAAAAAAAATTTAAAAATGGATCCATTAATAACGAGTATCTGATAGGAACAAATATTCATTTGTTAAAGTTAAAAAATGGATATCTATTTTTAACTTTAAGAAACATATATCTATTTCTTAAAGTTAAGAAATGGATATCCATTTCTTGAATTTTATTTTGGTTGACTATAGAATAAAATTTTAACATATGTTATAATATTAATATAAATACAAATATTTGTATATATTTAAAATATTAATATATACTATAAGATATGATAAATTAATATATACTATGATATAATTGTTGGGAAAATATGTCTCAACCTTGCAATTACATAAGGTTTTGTTGATACATAAGGTACTGTTGATACATCAACGATTGGGGGGTTGGAGGGTTCCCCCCACAAGGGGTTTGGGGGGATCATCCCCTTGGCAAGGGGTCTGGGGACCGCATGCCCTAGCGGGGGCTCGAGGGAAACACCTGTGAAAGGAAAATTTTATTTATATTTTATTATTATAAATCTAGATCGTTCATCATTATGTCTCAAATCTAACAGTCGATATTTTATTAGCTTGACTTTCCCTATAAGGAAACCCTATTTTATGAGGGTGTTGTATTATGACTATGTAGTGTGACATATTTTGAGAGTCTAATATTGGTTGTGTTGCCTCTAGATATATGGTTGGTGATACTCCTATGAGAAGCTTTCTCTACAAGTATATTGTAATCTTTGTGATTTCTGAATAATATATTGGGCAGCTTTTAGAGTGTGGGTTTTTTCTCTTGAAAGGGTTGTCCCCACATAAATCACTGTGTTGTGGAATGCATGATATTTATGTTTATTTTTGTTTAAGTTTCTATAATTATTAAAGATCTATAATTTTTTGCATTATCCCCCTCTCAAGATTAGTGGAGGAAGTTGTTCTACTACCTTAGCTTCCTTACAATATTAATATTAATATAATAGACATTATATTATATGAGTCTCTCTCTCTCTCTCTCCACTCACCCTCTCCCTCTCTACTTGCATTTCCCTCAATCCCTCCCACCCTACCTCACCCTCAATCCCTCTTACCCTACCTCTCTTTCTACCTACCTTTCCCTCAATCCTCTCTCTACCTCTCTCCCCTTCCTTTTCTACTTCTCTCTATCTCCCCTCACTCTCTCTACCTACCTCTTCCTAGCTCCTTCCTTCCCTCTCTCTCCCTCCCTATATCCCTCCCATTCTACCTCTCTACCTCTCCCTCCCTCCCCCCATCCCTCTCTAGACTTCTCTTTATCTCTCCTACCTCCCTTTTTCCCTCTTTCCCACCTCTCTCTACCACTCTCTCCCCTTTCCTTTCTATCTCTCTCTATCTCCTCTCAATCTATCTCTCTATGTACCTCTCCCTTTATCCCTCCCAACATATCTCTCTTTCTACCCCTCCATCCCTCTCTAATTCTCTATATCTCCTCTCTCTCCCTCTATCCCTCCCACACTACCTCTCTCCCTACCTCTCCCTCCATACCTCCACCCATTTTTTATTCTCTATATCCCCTCTCCCTCGAACCCTACCTCTCTCTCTCTCTCTACTAGTTTCCTTTTCCTCAATCCATCCCACCCTACATCTCCCTCAATCCCTCTTACCCTACCCCTCTTTCTACCTAAATTTCCCTCTATCCCCTCTCTATATCTCTCTCTCTCCCCTTCCCTTTCTACTTCTCTCTATCTATCCTCCCCCACCATCCCTCCTAACCTACCTCTCCCTCACTTTTTCCCTCCTCCCCACCTATCTCTCTACCTCTCTCTCCCCTTCTCCCTCTACCTTTCTCTTTCTCCCCTTAATCTATCTCTCTATGTACCTCTCCCTCTATCTCTCCCAACTTACCTCTCTCTCTCTCTCTACCCCTCCATCCCTCTCTACTTATCTCTATCTCCTCTCTCTCTATCCCTCCCACCCTACCTCTTTCTCTCTACCTCTCCCTTTTTACCTCCATCCCTCTCTACTTCTCTCTATATCCCCTCTCCTTCCATCCCTCCAACCCTACCTCTCTCTCCACAGACCCCCCCTCTCTCTATATATATATATCCCCTATCTCCACCTACCCATCCCTTTATCCATCCCTCCCTCCTTCCCTCTCTCTCCCTCCCTCTATCCCTCCCACCCTAACTCTTTCTCTAGATACTACTCTCTCTACCTCTCCCTCCCTACCTCCATATCTCTTTATCTTCCCTCTCCCTTCATCTCTCCAACCCTACCTCTGGCCCACCTCCATTTATCTCTCCCTCTCTCCTCTCTCTCCCTCTCTCTTTCTACCTCTCCCTCCCTACCTCTATCTCTACCTACCCCTCCATCCTTCCCTCTCTCTCCCTCCCTGTATTCATCCCACCCTACCTCTCTCTCTCTCTCACCTTCCCTCTCTACCTATGTTTCTCTCAATCCCTCCCACCCTAAATCTCTTTCTACCTACATCTCCCTCCCTCTAACTCTACCTCTCTCTCCTTCCCCCTCTACTTCTCTCTTTCTCCCCTCAAAATAACTCTATATGTACCTCCCCTTCTATCCCTCCCAACTTAACTCTCTCTCTACCTTTGCCTCCCTACCTCCATCCCTCTCTACTTCTCTCTATCTCCCTTCTCCATCCATTTTGTTGTGCCTATAGTACACACACCCCATTCAAAATGGGGACCCTCTCTCTTTACTTTTTTGCTTCGTCGAGTCACTTTTTGTCATCCCCTTATTTTGCATGCCCCCTATTTTTGAGTCCTAAGTGGTCAAGGAGTCTTAGAAGAATCACCTTAAGTTGACCATGTTTTGCTACCCTCAAATTTTTAAGGCTTTAGGCCTTGGGCGGATTATGTTGGCAGTTTTCCTATAGACTTTAAAATTGATGTCCTTCGAAAGCTGTGGGTCTGCCCTCATGGACTTCCCTATGCGGGATTTCATTATGATTTCGCCACCCTTGCAACAGTTAGGCTGATTCATCCACCCACTCTGTGGGACCCACAACCTTCATTGTTTCCCCTCTGCCCAATGTTTAAAGTGACCAAATCTAAGGAGTCATCTGTCGTACGGACCCCACCATTCTAGCTGCCTTTCTCAAAGCGTGTGCTCACCAATGGCAATTGCCATCATACCCACATTAATGGAATGCATTAAATGATGAAAATTCTATAAATAGCCCATTTCAAACTATCATTTTCACCTACAAACATTCAAAAGACTTGTCAAAGTTTACTGCCTTCGCCGCCTCCGTGCTTTCCAAGCTCCGTCGATGATTCATAGTCCTCACTTGCAGTATCTTCATCATTTTTGTCACAGTTTTCATGTTGATCCTCTATCTCCACTTTCCTTTTGAGCTTTCTTTAATTTTCTTTAAAAAAAATAAAATTTGAAGAAAGAAAACTCAAAATCTAGCTAGGGCACCCCTAGGAAATCAAAACCCATATTCTAGAAATTTGAAATCCAGTGAGAATCACCCTCGGGGTCCATGCAGAAATTGAAGACACCACAAACGTTCTTCAACCAGGGCTTTTAACCCTGCGGGCCCACAAGGTGCTTTCTGCCATTGTCCATCTCTCAAGAACACCAAACTTTAGGTTAGCCAACTAATGTTCTCCACAGACCCACGTTCGTAGAAAGATGTCCCCACTTTACCGTAACTGGACAAATTTGAACAAAACCAAACTTTGGACAAACAGTCTCCCACCTCATCAAGTCCGGCTATGTAGATTTCTGCCCTACCTTCTCCGCCAATCAATCAATCACTTCAAATGGAAAAAATAATAACCTCCTTCTACTAGGTGAACTTCTCCTTGTGGATCTTTATCCCTAGGTTTCTGTTTGGGTTCATCATTTCAAACAGCCTTCACAACCTGCTCATCTACCCATTGGGCCCCGTGTTAATGGCCATTATCTGAGCTCAAAACCAAGGCAACATGCTCTTGTGGGCCATCCTTTATGGGTTTCCACTCCCCTCTCACCACCACTCCCCTCTTTCCATCGCATTACGACTACCCAAGAATGAAAAAACCCTAGGTTCCTTTCGGTGATCAGGTCCTGACTTCAATGATGTTGTCGGATTGCTTTGTGTTAAATGACTAAGTGGTCAGTCCTTTTGTGGACCTTACCCTATGGACTCCCATGTGTGGGCCATTGTGGCGAGTTTTCCATTCCAAACGGCCTCAGGTGACCATCTCCCTACCCCAAAGAGCCCATAGTTTCCATCTCCATTTGAGCCCAAATGAAAATGACCAACTATCAAGCCCCAGGCGGGCCACCTCTTGCAAGTGGCCATTTGTGGACTTCCATCCTGCTCCCACCATTCCAAATAGACATTGAACCCCATTGATCCACTATGTAGGGTCCATCCCCATGTTTCCCTTTAACTGTATGGTAACAAACGAGAAATTCCAAAGCCCGTCACAGACCTGATAGTGAGGAGTTCCCCTGGCGGACTTCCATCCCACCTACGCCATTCCAAATGGCTAACACCGAACGTTTCCCTGCACCTTATGTGTTGCACCCTATTTAAGTGGTTTGAACTTTAATGATATAGTTCCTACCTTCCTTCGAGATTGTGGGTCCCGCATGGCAGAATGATTCTTGTGGGGCATCACCTTACCAACACCATTTTCAATGGTGGGGCCTCAAATGGTTAAGCTACGTCCTGCTCCTGCGGTCCTGGGACCCGCATGCTTAAAAGATGAACTTAACACCTCTAAAGCTTCAAAGTGATTTTGACCCACATGTCTAAATGGTTTGACCTTCTTGATGGACTCCACTTCATGACAAAATCTTGGTGTGGAAGAAACCATGCGTGTCATTGTGCCCTGATTACCGTTTGTTCACTACTACCTTCAAAATAGCTGACAGCCCAAGGAAGTTCGCACCCCTGGGCCTACATTGTTATAACTCCCTCTAGTGAAAGGCCAATGTTGATTTGAAAGGAATATTAGGACTCTTGAATGATGAACTACCTAGTCTAATATTGTTTTGCTAGATTTTGGCTAACATTCCTCATGTTTTTATGCTTGAGTATGCTTACTGCTCTCTTGCCTATAAGATATATGGAACTAGCTGTAGGACCCTCTGAGGTGGCTATAGAAAAGGAAATGGGAAAGAAGTCAGCTAAAGCACCTAGAGGAAAAGAAGATAAAGACTAAATGAAGTACAAGTTCCAAGGGGAACCCCTATATTTTAGGGTCACCACAGATTGGAGGGAGATCTCAGATACTAATCTAGGACATACTAATATCGATGAGTTTAAGCAAAGGGCCTTAGTCAACCCCACAACAAAAAATTCCAAAAGGATTTGAAACAGTTGGTTGGTTAAGGCTACTGGGTTCCCACCTGCCCTTATAGCTCTTGAGCTTGTAATGGCCTGCAGAGAGGCATACTAGGAGGACACAAAGAGAATAGTGGACAAAGATGGAAATATATTGGCTGATTCGTCTACTAAATCAATAGGGAAACATTTCCATATCCCTACCTTCGGTGAAATGGAGGAAACATCCAAAGAATATGCAAAGAAGATGTGGGATGCAGATCCCCTCAAGTGCAAGAAGCTTATCAATCAGTACTAGCTAAAGGAGAAGAGGGGTAATGCAAACAAAGTGCCCCAATAACTCTTTAGAAGTGACTTCTATGAGGATTACCATGACTTGGTAACCTTGCGAAGCAGAGTTATGGGCCTCCCTACTACGGTCTTCTTCCAAGAATGGATGCTATATTTTGTGGAGGAGATAATCCAAGGGGAGACCAAGTTATATTGGGCATGAATGATCAACCAATGCCTACACGAGAAATTTATGGCAGTAAAGAAGACTTCACAATTTTATATGACATCATACTTGGTCTATTTACTTGCCAACCATGCCCAATATAGGGGACTATTTTTAGCACCAAGCCCAACTCTAGGCAGGGAATTAAAGGTCTATGATAGGTATCCCCAACTTCAATTCTATAACTTTAAGAAAGACTATTAAAGAGTCAATGATGCCTTCATCAGGAATATCATTAGAATGCTTGGGGGTGACTTTGAAAGAAGGGTTACCCATAGTTCCAATGCCTTCATCTACTATTTTAGCTTTTTCTTCATTCAATTTCCAAAATTTACATACATTCAAGCCGAGGGTTTCTTAGAGAAACTATGTAAGCTACCCCGATACCAAAATGTTGGGTTGATACTACTTGAACTCTCTTGGCAGCTACAGCGAGCACACGCCCTCCTAAGAAACAAGCATAGAGTGGGGATACCTTATCTCCTCACATTTGATTAGGGTATGTATGCACTTCCCACATCCTAGTGTGCGGAGTACTCGAACAAGAAATTGAATGAATACAACTTGGAGTTCTACATTGCCAGACCATGAATGGACCCTTATGGCAAGTTGAAGAAGGTTGTCGGGATAGAGTATGCCCATCTACATAATGTGGAGGAATTTTGGGCCAATTGCAAAGACGATAAGGAGGTGTGTATGAGGCATTACATGTGCATGATGGAATACTTCATCAAAATAGTCAACCTATTTCCGGTGCTGAATCAGATTGTTGAAGAAGAAAATATGGTAGTAGATCTAAGATATGATGTTGTTGCTAGCTTGTCACTGCCATTAATTGACTGGAATGAAGAAGAGGTCAATGACCTTGACATTCTGATGAAGCCAATTGAGGTGAGAACCAAAGAATCGATTGACAAGAAAATTGTCGAATTGAAGTTGCAGGGAGTTACCCTAACATATGGTGAGCTCGAGGATCCACTCAAAATCGAGACTGATAGTTCCCTTGCCACTACTACCCCAACAAGAGAGACTTCAATGTCTCCTCCCACTACTAGGTATAAGAAAAGAAAAGATATGGTTGAACGATAGCCTAAACAAAATGTATATTCAAGGAAAGCGTTGGAGGGTGAGCCTTCCAAGAATCCAAAGAAGTCGAGCGATTTCATAGAAATGCTCACTATCTAGGAAGACCCACTCTATGAGGGAGAAGAGGTAGAATCTGAGTAGCCAAAGTCCCCATCTGCTGCCTCCACCCTCATAGTCACCACTACTATTGCCCCTCCGCCTGCTTCTCAAGTGATGGTTGCCTCTTCTCTACCCGAAGTGGACATTTCAGTCCACCTGCTTCCACCCTGCCTATTGCATAGGTAATGGTGATAGATTCTTCCTTTTCCACTACTCGGCTTTCTTCTTCATCCATGTCTCCATCTACCACTCTCCCATTGTCCATTGCAACAACAACAACAATACTGACTATCTCACTCCCATATGCTCTTTCCCGACATATGTAGAATATCCCAATGGAGCTTTCTGGGGTCCTAATGAATCCAACTGTACAAGCTAACTTGGCACAAGTTTTTGTTGGTCTCCCAGTGCCTCCTCTTCCCAATCCACCGAAAATGGAGACAACTATGAGGATCTCTGAGAAATTGGAGAGACAAACACGAGAAGCAACCAAAGGATCAGAGCAAGAGGCTAATGAATATCATGAGCATCCTGAACATCAACACTTAACAATTGATGAAGTGGTGCATGAGGAGGAAGAATTAGAATCCTTTGAGGAGGATGAAGGAGATATCGGCACCAAATACATTATGGAGATCACTAACCAAGAGCTTGAGGAGGAATTTTCTAAGCATCTAAAATATGTCAGGGAAGAAGTAGAGAAACAACCCCTCGAAGAAGAAAAAGAATCAGATGATGAAATGGAGGTAATCACCGAGCCTCCAACTGAGGAGTTGGGGAAGAGCCCCAAGCATGATGAAGAAGTGCCTCCTCTGCATGAAGAAGAAGAAAAGGAAGAACAACAAGAAGGCAAGCTTCAAGAAGAGGCTGAGACGATAAAAAGCCTAGAAGTAGAACATCATCAAGAACATGGGCATGAATAAGAAGAAGGGAAAACCTTTGAGGGGGATGACAGCCCCAAGGAACACATAGCTATTGAATCCCCAGGAAAGGAAATTGTATTCATTTGGGATTCTAATGAAGAAGAAGAAGAAAGGATGGAATAGGAGACTCCAGGTGGCAAAGTAATGGAAATTCAACGCACCCGCGAGGAAGAAGGTGATCATGAATCACTAAAAGGAGAATCCCAAGTGCTCAAATGGCTCAAAAGGAAATTAGAAAAGAATACCCCAACCCCGATGGATCTGAAGACGAGGCTAGGAGCCATTCTAGCCCAAGCACAAATAAGTACAAAGAAGGAAAAGAAGTCGAGTTTCATATCCCACTTTATGATAGATGCATTTGGATCTAGGATAGTACAGATAGCAACTACAATTATGGGAGAAGAAGGGGTCAACTATAATATTTCTACCCTTGATTTGGGAACAACTCTAAGAGAATAGAAGATCGATCATCTTCAGGGATTTGTTGCCACCATTTTCCACCAAATGAATAAGTACAAGACCTCTAAAGAGGAATTAAAGGCATAGGTGGTGGATCTGATAGCCTACATCCAACAATGGTCATCTACTGAAGAGCTCCCTACCACATCACCAGCTACCCCATTGTTGTTGTCCAAAGATCACATTAGTAAGCTAGAAAGGAGAAAGAACTAGACAAAGGCTATTGAAGATTGGTTCCAAAGGGTTATATACAATTGGAATATGGGCATTAGCCATGACATCTGTTAGGACAACAAATAAGTTCCTAGAAATTTAGAAACATATGGAAGGAATAAGGAAGTTCTATACAGAATTCTCAAAATTGTACTGGATCACATACCCCAAGATTGAGTCTATCCTTAAGATGTACAAGAAATCATGGGAAAAGGAGCTTGAGAATAACCCTAGAATCTGTGAAGCAATAGGAGATGAAAGGATGATCATTGGCTCATAGAAACGTGGAAGATGGGCCTTGATCATAGACAAGAGGTCTTAGAATGGGTGCTCCACAAATTGGAGGTTGATATCAACTGGGCTAAAGAGATTAGGATGGCATGCGTGGAGTACCTCAAATTGATGACAAATTTTGACATGCCTTCTATTGAGATGGATCCCAAAAAGATAAGGCCATATTTCCTCAAGAAAATGAATGAGGGAGCTACTGACATCCTCACTCCAGATTTCATGGATTTCACCACTCGTGCCTTCACCCAATTGGAGCAGGTAATAAAGAATACAATCAAATGCGACAAGGACTAGGATGTGCTCACTGGCATATCTAGGAAATGGAACTTGCAAGTGCTCCAATCTGACATAATGAAGTGGAGTAAGCTCCAAGCATTGATTGGGAAGTTTGTATAATATACCACTGCAAAGAAGGATGAAGGAAATATTGTAATTGATGATGAATTCCTCATAGTGCAGCTGCAATAAAAGGAAATCAGCTAAAGGACCAAAGAGCTACTATGATGCTCACTAGAGGACAAAATAGGCTAAAGACAAAATGTAATTTTATATTGTAAAATATTTGGGGGTAGGTGAAACCCTAATTTGCAGTGAATCTTGGCCACACAATGAGATTAAATCTTGGCCATTCATTTTGTTTTTTGGGAACTATAAATAGGGGGTCTCCTCTCATTTTCAAGAGAAATTTGAGTTGTGGTAAAGACATGCTACTGGAATGTTAATAGAAATTCATTGATTTGGTGGATTCTTGAGTTCCAACTTCATGTTGCATGATTCTTCTTCTCATAGTTAATGAATTTGAGTAGATTGACTTTGTTGTTCTATGTGTTTTAGCTTACTTTAGTAGATTAGTTAATGTTGTTCATTGGTTTTGAAGAATTATGTTGTGTTGATGCCCTCCCTTGTTCATGATTTTTGTTGTTTATTGATGATAAACTACATTGTAAAGCTAGTCTGATCATTAAATGAATGTTGCACTTAAATTATATCTCTTTTCCATGCTTTATGGTGAATGAAAGGTTGAAAATCTGCAGACCTTAGAAGATTGCACTTGTTTCATGAAATTGTGAACTAATATGGTTAAGTGGAACTAAGTTTTAGGAAGGTTTCCACTGTAGGGTCCTCCATTATCACTATTCATTGGTATTTTTAGGTCTAGGAACTTTTCCCTTCCTCTACCCTTTTTTCTTTTTTTTTAATAGGTGCTTTAGATAAAGTTCATTGCACATTGTAAAGCCAAATCTGAAGATTAAAGTGGAGTTTGAGACTGCTATCCTGAACTCTCAGCAATAGAGCAACACTTCAAAAAATTTATGAACTCCACCCAAGGATCCAATTCCCCTCCATTTTAACCCACGTAAGGTTGCCCTATGATTACCAGCAAGATCACATCAAACCAACTGAGATATTCCAAGCATTGGCATGACCTAACACCCGAGAGACCTTGGGGTAATTTTCAATGACTTGTTGGATATTTCCTTTCAAGAGAGGTAATACACTTATGCCTTACCTGTGTTGAGAAGGTGCAAAAAAACCCATCAATAGAACTGGCGCTAGAAGGAGGGACCCTTTGAAGTTAAGCTGGATTGAATTAGATCCATTTCCCCTGAGAGATTCCACAGAGTTCTAAGATCCACACCCAACAAAGGGGAATTTCAAGAACTATAGCCCCCTACAAGGGCAAGGACTCAAGGATCAAACTCAGCCTCATCCTCCTCATCAACTTCATTTGATTCAACCCCATTCTCCTTCCATCCGACGCACACTCTACCTCCCTCTTCCACCTCCACCTCTTCCACTCAACCATCCCAAACTACATTTCAACCACTCACTTCCCATAGGCAGGGTGCTGCCCCTGTCCCTACCTTCCAAGTCCAAGGTACAGTCCCAACTATCACTGCCCCTGTGCAGCCCCGAGTTGTTCAATAGAAATTACCACCTATGCCTCCCCTCATGGCTTGGATGGAGAGCAACCCCTCTCCATTGTTGTTCAATGCTTATCATGACATGCCTAAGAATTTAGAAAGCTTTTAAGTTCAACCCATGGGATCCACAAAGGATAGTTGAAGAGCACATTAAGATATTCCAAAAGATGTTGAAAGATATGTAGATTGATCATGAAGATGTGGCATGTAGACTTTTCCCATATTCTTTGGGAGAGGAGACCTTCTACTAGTACATCAACTTTCCAATGGGATCAATTAATACCTGGGATCTATTGAAGAATGCATTCTTGAGGAAGTCTAAAGTCTTGATCAACCCCTCAGAACTATATCAGCAATTCATGGCAATTCATAGGGAGGTTAATGAACCAATCAGCTCCTTCAACAATCAGTTCCACTAAGCATACACAAGGTTACAACCTCTATATGTGCTCAATGATGCCACAGTCTTACTCATTTACTATGTTGCCTTAGAAAACCTTACTACAACATTGGTGAAAAGAATGAACCTGCCACTAGCTAGATTGGTGGATGCATATGCTGAGGCAGTTGTATCCAACATCAACTTGGGACAAAACATCTCTGGTTTGTTTCCCTCCTTGGGGAAGGTTTCCCATCCTATGCAGATTCAAGGACTTACTCAAGCTCTACAACATCAGACGCTCCTCATGAATCAATTACCGCACCTACCTATACTACCTCACCCAGGGTAGCCCATGAATCAGGCACCTCCCGTGCCTCATTACTTGCAGCCCCAATAGTAGTAGGTTTACTCGTAGGAACCTCAAGTACCACTATATCTACAAGGGCCTAAATTCTTGCCCACTCAGCAGAACCAACTAGTAGCACAACCCATTTTCCTCCAAAATCAAACATCACAGCTAAGAAATGCTGAGAAAGATCGGTTAGAAGAGTTGACGAAGATGATCAGGAAAATGTCTACAAAATGACACATCTTAGGAACCAAAATAATCATCTACAAACTTCTCAATGTAGAATTTAGGCCAACCTTAATCGAGACCACATGGAAAACCATGAGGTGGGAACCCCATCAGGGTATAATTATGAATGGGGGCAGAGCTCCAATTAGAATTTTGAAAGGAGACCTTCCTAGAGGTAGAACTAAATTTGGAATACAAGGCCAAACAATGGAGGTGTTCCCACTCCTCTTGATCAACCTACTAGTACTAAGAAGACAACCAGTGGAGTGTATCTCACCAAAGCTACCTTATCTGGATGGTGCCAGATCCATAAAACAAATAGACACTCTGAACTAGATTTCCCCAAGTTCCTCATAGCTATGGAAATCTTTCAAGTGGAATTCTATAATGTCATTGATAGTGCAAGCTGTAGAGACATAGTTTTGTCTGAGCCATATGAATCTTATGTGCTTGTGGTCAACCAAGCCCCATTTCTAAAAAGTGAGAGCAATGAGCCTAAAAGTGTAGTTGCTTCCCTAAAGAATGAAGAAGTAAAAGAGGTAAGTAACAAAGAAGCTTTATCCCAACTCTTTACTTCAGTATATAATGGTCTAGTGGATGAAGAAGAGCCTCATGAAGATGAAGTTCAAATGTTCCATCAAAGAGCCTCTCCATATAATTTAAGAAGTAGACAAGTAGGAGGACCATTTACTACTTCCATTCCACCTAATAACTTTAGCACCCCACCTGACCCCAATGCTAGCAACAACCTTGGATATCCCCATGTGCCTATGCAATACTTGAGTAGAAAAAAAAAACAAACCAAATGTAGAACCAACAAGCTATCTCTTTCATAGGTAGATCCTTCGAGGCTGAAATTGAGCAAATGGGGGAGTATGTTGCTGAATAATTCAAGAAGGTCAAAATCAGCTTGTCTTCTTTTGAATTACTTAAGGTTCCTATAGTTAGGCACACCTTCTTTAGGGTAATTAATGGAACCCCCACCTCTAAGGAAACATAAGAAACACCAACCAAGAAGGTCTCTTTTGAAGAGCCCCCACATGAGCCTGTACTTCAAGAAATAATAGGTAAAAAGAAAGATGTCCCTATGAATCAACAAGTTGGAAAAAAACATGCTAAGGAGAAAATTCAGGTGCAAACAGAGGAAAAGACCAATGAAAAGAACAAAATCCAAGTGGCCCAGGCTGACACACCTATAGGGTTATTCCAAGGAAAGATAGAAATGACACCCTTCCTCACAATAATTAGAATATTTGGGAAGAATTTGTACAATTGTCTGATCGACTCAAGAGCATCAATGAATGTCATTCCTCTGGTTGTACGCAAGGCTCTTGGGATTATCCCCACACCTTCAATAAGTAAATTAACTCAACTAGACAAAACCAAGGTGAACATCGTTAGAGAGATCAATCGTATTCTCATGCAGATCGCTGCAGAACTAAGGGTGAAGCAGGTTATTAAAATCCAGGTTGTAGATATTCCTGAAACATACAGAATAATCTTGGGATGAGACTTCATCCAAGCATTGAATGGATATGCCACAACTGATTTCTCCCACATGTGACCTTGTTGTGGAAGGAGTTTCCAAACCAAATTCGCATAGATCGGGAGCCATGCATGAAATTCATGATCACATAATATAACAACACTAATGAGGTGTTGTTTTTTGAAATGGAATTGGGTAATTATTGCCCCATGACTTATTAGGAAGAATCAGAGCCTCAAGAAGAAGAGGATTGAAGAGGTCTTCTTGGTGCAATGTATCCCTCCTACTGATTTAACTTGGGCACCTCAAAGCACATAAATGTTATTAGAGTCAGACGATGATGAATCTTATGAAGATGGTAATTTAGGATTGTTAGATGGTTTCCAAGATTTCATGGGAAAATGCATACAAGACTAGCTTAGTTTGGGAGCAAGAATGGAATTCCAAGAGCTTTTGATTCCAAATTGGTGTAGAATTCATAATGTTTCCCACTCAGAATTTGAGTGTTGTTTGTGTCAGACAACAGCAGAGCACATCAAAGGACAAGCCACATCTCAAAAGGAGTTGTCGATCGAGAAACTCGCCCTCGACTATGGTGATCATGTTCCCATTCTAGAAATGACAAATGCAAGTTTGTAGCTAAGAAAGAATAAAGTCTTGATTGGCCCAGAAGTTAGAGAACCCTCCAAATTTTGCACGCTATGTTTTGATGGATCCAAGTCTAAGCAGGGGGTTGGAGCTAGATTTGAACTCATCAATCCTATGGGTAAGAATTACCTTGCTTCTCATAGGCTTCAGTTTTATTGCACCAATAACGTAGCAAAATATGAAGTGTTAGTTCATGTCTCTTAATGGATCTAAAAAAGAAAGTTAAAATGCTACAAGTATTTGGTGATTCTGAAATGGTGGCAAAACAAGTCAAAAAATTATACTCTTTCTATGCTAGAAGGTTAGCAAACTATAGGCATAGAGTTTTTCATCTTTTAGAAAGCTAGATGCATTCAACATATATTTGATCCCTTGTTCTCAAAACCATACTGTTGATGCCTTGGCTCAAGCAGCCAACACTCTTCAACCTTTGTCACTTTTAGGCCTCAAAAGGTTCATTGTTGAGTTGACCTCTATCCCATCCATGCCGGATAATGTTACCCATTTCCAGTATTCAATGACGATAAACACATCTTGGAATTTATCACTAGCTCCGATGTATTTGCTACTCAGATAATTGATGAAGCCAAGCCTGAAGAAGTTGAATTAGATATAGAAGGGTTCATCAATCTCAAAACAAACACAATTCCCAGAGGTATGGTTCAACTTGAGCGCATATTTGACATGGATTAGATCTGAGATCAAGATCAACAGGAAAAAAGGGATTCAATCAATAATCAATGTGACACCCACAACCTTTGAACAATCGAGGAAGTTAAAAATGTATTCATTGGCAAGGTATGCACACTAGAAGAAAAGAAAGGAATCATTGATTCTTTGCAGAAGTACCATGATGTGGTAGCTTGGAGTTATGAAGATTTGAAGACATATGACACCTCTATCATTACACACACTATTCCCCTTAAGCCAGACATGTGGCCATTCTAGCAATGACAACATCCCATCAATGCATTACTAGAGCCCCTCATTTACAAGGAAGTGCAGAAGTTGCTATCGGCCAGAATCACCTTTCCTGTCAAGCACTCTACATGGGTGGCCAATTTGGTCCTAATTAGGAAAAAGAACAAAGAAATCAGATTATGTGTGGACTTTCAGAATCTAAACAAATCTTTAGAGAATGACAACTATCATATACCTTCACTTGATGAGGTACTGCAAATCATCAATGGTTCACAAATGATGTCCTTCCTTGATGGGTATTCTAGATATAATCAAGTCATGGACCAATACGAAGATAGACACAAGACCGTGTTCACCACAAAGTGGGGAACCTTTGCATATAGGATGATGTCGTTCAGACTCATCAACGTTGGTGCCACTTTCTAGCATGTAATGGAAATAGTGTTTAAGGATCTTATCAGGAAATGTATCATCATTTACATGGATGATCTTATGGTGTTCTCAAAAAATCAAGTTGATCATGTTTCCAATCTATGCAAAGTTTTTCAAAGATGCTGAGAATTCAGGATTTCATTTAATCCAAAGAAATGCATCTTCAAAGTCATGGAAGGCAAGCTACTCAGGCACGTTATTTTAGAATGGGGAATCTCCATAGACCCCGAGCGCATCCAATCTCTCTTGAATATCCAATTGCTAGGTAGCAAGGAATTCTTCGAAAAGATAAATTTCGTCAGAAAGTTCATTACGGGATTTGCTGAGATTGTTAAGCCGCTCAATGCAATGCTGAAGCAAGATGCCAAGATTGAGTAGACTCCAGAGACAAAGAAATCCTTCAAGGAAATCAAGAAATCCATTGCTAATGCACCTATGCTAGTTAGCCTAGATTATTTGAAGCCCTTCTATATTTAGTCATTCGCTTTAGATCATTTGTGTGCCAGCATCTTGACCCAGAAAGATGACGAAGGGAATGAGAACCCAATTTCTTTCATGAGTGTTCCATTAAAGGATGTGGAACTAAGGTATCATAGTGTGGAGAATCAAGCATATGCTCTCATTAGAGGAGTCAAGAAATTCAGACATTACATCCTACGAAAGAAGGTATTCACCATTGTCCCTAATCCAACAATGAAGACATTATTAATGCACAATGAGTTAGGAGAAAGAAGAGAAAAGAGGGTCACCTTGCTGCAAGAATATGACATGGAGATTCAACCAATGAAGTTGGTACGAGGAAAATACCTCACCCAAATGATAGTTGAAATAGGAGATGAAGCAGGCCCTGAGCTTACAGTTTAGCAATATCACCTTGAAGATGTTTCTCTTGGGGAATGGTACGATGACATTGTCTATTACTTGATAAACAACAAGTGGTTGCCTCATCTACAGGGAGTCCAAAATCATGCCCTCAAAATGAAAAGTAGTAGCTACATGCTGCAAGGATCTATCCTTTACAAAAGAAATCATGAAAGGGTCTACCTCTAGTGCCTTGGAAAAGAAGAGGCAGCATGGGTGCTAAAAGAATTCCATGACAAATTTGGTACTAGTCATAGATTGGGTCCCTCTACTGCTCATCAAAGTCTACGAGTAGGATACTACTGGCCAACTATCTTCAAAGATTCCCACAACCATGTTCACATGTGCCATTTCTTGCAGACCACCACAACTAGAGAAAGGAACTTTGATGTCCCACTCCAACCAGTCTTGGAGGTAAGACTGTTCACCCAATGGGGTCTCAACTTCATTGGTTCGGTAATCCCACCATCATTTGTGAGTCATAGGTACATTCTAACTGCCTCTAATTATTGTACTAGATGGACATAATCTATTGCATGTAGGAAATGTACCATAGAGGTAGTCATTAATTTCCTTGAAAGTTTCATTTTAAATCATTCTTGTTGCCCATATGCGTTAGTTTGTGATAATGGCCCCACCTTTTCCTCGCTTAAATTTGCTAGTTGGGCCTTTGACTATGGGTTTCCCTTATGTTTTCATACAACTAATATCCTTAGGTCAATGGCTTGGTGAAATCTACAAACAAAAACCTGATTACCATCATCAAAAAGTTACTTGATAGGAATCCCAAGGACTGGCATACCCAACTCCATTTTTCCCTTTGGGAAAATCGTACACGCCACAAGGTTTCCCTGGGTGATTCCCCATTCCACCTTGTCTATGGCCTAGAGCTTGTGTTCTCGATTCACCTAAAAATCCCCACTCTCCAATTCATCAATACCTTCTATGAAGAAGGGGATCAAAGGGAAGTTCGTTTAACTGAGTTAATCCACTTAGAAGAAGTGTGTGACCATGCCATTGAATTTTTTTCCAAACATTAGGGCATGGTCAAAATATGGTTTGATAGACAAGCCAAAGTCAAGGGCTTCAGAATTGTTGACCTGGTCCTATGTTGGGACAAGGCCCATGAGAAGAAAGGGGGACATGAAAAATTTGACAAGCTCTAGCTTGGCCCCTTTCAAATTGCTGAAATTCTCAAAGATAATGTGTTTTGCCTCAAGACCTTAACCAATGAAGATGTCCCATTGCCTATCAATGGGTAGCACTTGAAGCATTATTTCCAAGCGTGAGTTCTATCGAGCTGCTCTATAAATATCTATATATAGGTTAGTTTAGGCTTCTTTTGGTCTGCTTTGTTTTGCTGAGAGTGTCTCTTTGTTCCTGATGTGGTGGCCATGCTCGTTCAATGAACAGTTTGCCTTGTTGCCCACTCTTAGTGTTCTTTGAATAACTATTCACTCTTAACTCTTGGTCTTTGATTTTTGTTGTGGGTGGTCTCCTTATTTGAACATTGACATGACCTAGAATGTGACCTTTAGTTGAGTCTAATCACATTTAGTCTCAAATCCTACACAAGATAAACATTAATTGCTTATGATGAGCTATGTAGTGATTGTTATGATGACCTCACAAGCAAAAATCATAAGTTTGCTTCAGTGACCACTATGGTTCCAAGCCCAATGTAAGCTTTGATGTTTACATGATTCAGAAAAATAAATAGTATCAAAAGGAAAGAAGAAATTTTAAAATCAAGCAACTGTGTGGGTGTGCAGACAACTCTACCGGGGCTATGGATGCCCAGCTAGCAGTAGAGCAATGTTCATGGGATCACAACGATAACTCCGTCAGGGCTATGGATGCTTGATTGGCAGTGGAGCAATGTCCAGGTTACTTTTGGAGTTAGATGATTCATAGCTTGTTTGGTTTGATTAACAGTCACCTGCTCTAGTCTCTGGAGAAGAGGAATGAATCTACTACTTACACACACTTTCGAGGCACTTTTGTGATTTGATTCAACCAAGGATCTCATTCTCCTTTGAGTCCCCTAGTTCACTTTCAATAACTAGCCCCTAGTCTACAAAACTAGAGATTTTGGGTTTTGAATGAGCATTTATCCCTATAATGCTCAAGAGCATTCCCTAGAAAAGTCTCCATTTGTTGAACCTATAGCACACATGGCCCATTCAAAACGGGGACCCTCTCTCTTTCCCTTTTCACTTCACCAAGTCAATTTTTTTCGATGCCTCATTTTGCGTTCCCCTTATTTTTGAGTCCTAAGTGGTCAAGGAGTCTTAGAAGAATCACCTTAAGTTGACCATGTTTTTCTACCCTCAAATTTTCAAGGCCTTAGGCCTTGGCGGGATTCTGTTGGCAGTTTTCCTATAGACTTTAAAACTGACATCCTTCAAAAGCTACGAGTTTTCCCTCATGGGCTGCCCTATGCAGGATTTCGTTATGATTTCGCCACCCTTACGGTGGCTAGGCTGATTCGTCCACCCAATCTATGGGTCGATTCATCCACCTACTCTGTGGGAACCGCAACCTTCACCATCGCCCCTCTTCCCAACATTTAAAGCAACCTAATCTAAGGAGTCGTCTGCCATACAAACCCCACCATTCCCACCACCTTTCTCGAAGTGCATGCTCACCAACCATAGTCGCCATCATACCCACATTAATGACATGCATTAAATGATGAAAAGTCTATAAATAGCCCATTTTGAGTTGTCATTTTCACCTACAAACATTCAGAAGACTTGTCAGAGCTTACTGCCTTCGCTGCCTCCGTGCCTACCAAGCTCCATCGCCAATTGGCAATCCTCACTTACAGTTTCTTCATCATTTTCATCACGATTTTCAGGTCAGTCCTCCATCACCACTTGCCTTTTGAGCATTCTTTGATTTTCTTAAAAAATTGTTAAAATATAAAGAAAGAAAAGCTAGGGCACCCTTGGGAGATCAAAACCCATATTCTAGAAATTTGAAATTCATTGAGAATTGTCATTGGGGCGCATGCAGAACTCGAAGACCCCACAACCATTCTTCAACCAGAGCTTTCAACCCTATGGGGCCACAAGGTTCTTGTTGTCGTCGTCCATCTCTCAAGAACACCAAACTTTAGATTGGCCAGCTAATGTTCTCTATAGACCTGCATTCATAGAAAGACGTCCCCACTTTTCCACCATCAGACAAATTTGAAAAAAACCATACTTCAAACAAATGGTCTCCCACCTCATCGAGTCTAGCTATGCGTATTTCCACCCTTCCTTCGTCATTGTTCAATCAATCACTTCAAATGGAGAAAACAATAACCTCCTTCCACTAGGTGAACTTCTCCTTGCGGATTTCTGTCTATGGGTTTTCGTTCGGGGTTCGTTGTTTCAAACGACCTTCACAACCCACCCGTCCACCCATTGGGCCCTGTGTTTAGGGCTGCCATTTGAGCTTGAGACCAAGGAAACCTCCTCTTGCAGGCCATCCTTTGTGGGTTTCCACTTCCCTTTCGCCATCACATTAATGACTACCTAAGAACAGAAAAACCCTAGGGTCCTTCCGACGAGCGGGTCCTAATGTCACTAATGTTGTCTAATTGCTCTATGTTAAATGACTAAGTGTTTGGTCCTTTCATGGAACTTACCTTGCATAATCCCATGCATGGGCCATCATGGCAAGTTTGTTGTTCCAAATAGCCTCGGGTGACCGACTCCCCACCCCGCGGAGCCCACAGTTTCCATCTCCGACTGAGCCCAAATGAAAATGACTAAGTATCAAGCCCTAGGAAGGCCACCTCTTGTGGGCAGTTGTTTGCTAACTTTTGTCCTACTCCCACCATTCCAAATGGATGTTGAACCCTGTTGGTTAGCTACGCAGGGTCCAGCCCCACCATTTCCCTTTAACTTTTCAGTAAAAAATGAGAAATGCCAAAACCCCTCGCAAACCCAATAGTGTAAAGCTCCCCTGCCAGACTTCCATCCCACCTGCACCGTTGTAGGTGGCTAAAACCCAATGTTGTCCCGCACCTTCTGGCCTACACCCCCTTTAAGTGATTTGAACTTTAACCATATAGCACATACCTTTCTTTGAGACTGCGAGTCTCACATGGCAAAATGCTGCTTGCGGGGCGCCACCTTACTAGCGTCATTTTCAATGGCAAGGCCTCAAACAATTAAGCTACCTCCTACTCCCTTAGACTTGGGACCTGCATGCTTAAAAGATGAAATTAACACCTTTGAAACTTTAAAGTGATTTTGACCCACATGTATAAATCGCTTGACCTTCTTGGTGGACCCCACTTCATGACCAAATCATGGTGCGGAAGAAACCATTTGGGTTGATGTGCCCTAATTGTCATTTGTTCACTGATGCCTTTAAACAACTGCCAGCCTAGGGAAGTCCGCACCCCTAGGCCCACATTGTTATAACTCCCTCCAGTGAAAGGCCAATGCTGATATCAAAGGTATATTAGGACTCTTGAATAATGAACTACCTAGTCTAACATTGTTTTGTTGGATTTTGGATAACATTCCTCATGTTTTTATGGTTGAGTATGCTTACTGCTCTCTTTCATGTAGGATAAATGGAACCAGCTGCAGGACCCTCCAAGGTGGCCATGGAAAAGGAAAAGGGAAAGATGTTAGCTAAAGAACCCAAAGGAAAAGAAGATAAAGAACAAATGAAGTACAAGTTCCAACAAGAACCCCTCAATTTTAGTGTCACCACATATTGGAAGGAGATCTTAGATACTAATCTAGGACATATTGATATCGATGAGTTCAAGCAAAGGGTTGTATTCAAAACCACAACAAAAATATCTAGAAGGATTAGAAGCAGTGGGTTGGCTAAGGCTACTGGGTTCCCACCTGACCTTATAGCTCCTAAGCTTGTAATGGCCTGTAGAGAGGCATACTAGGAGGACACAAAGAGAATAGTGGATAAAGATGGGAATATATTGGTTGATTTGTCTGCTAAATAAATAGGGTAAATTTTCCATATCCCTACCTTCGGTGAAATGGAGGAAAAATCCAAAGAATATGCTAAGAAGATGTGGGATGTCGATCCCCTCAAGTACAAGAAGCTTATTAATCAGTATTGGCTAAAGGAGAAGAGGGGACACACAAACAAATTTCCCCAAGAACTCTTCAGAAGTGACTTCTATGAGGATTACCATGACTTGGTAACCTTGCTAAGTAGAGTTATGGGCCTCCCTACTGTGGCCTTCTTCCAAGAATGGATGATATATTTCATGGAGGAGATAATCTGAGAGACCAAGTTCTATTGGGAAGGAATGATTAGACAATGCCTACACGAGAAACTTGTGGTAGTAAAGAAGACTTCACAATTTTATATGAGATCATACTTGGTCTATTTGCTTACCAACCAAGCCCAATATAGGGGACTATTTGTAGCACCAAGTCCAACTCTAGGAAAGGAATTGAAGGTCTATTACAAGTATCCTCAACTTCAATTCCAAACTTTAAGAAAGACTATTGCAGAGTCAATGATGCCTTCATCAGGAATATCTTCAAACTACTTGGGGGTGACTTTGAAAGAAGGGTTACCCATAGTTCCAATGCCTTTATCTGTCGTTTTAGATTTTTGTTCATTCTATTTCCAAAATTTACCCAAATGACTGGTTGATACTACTTGAACTCTCTCAGTAGCTACAATGAGCACACACCCTCCTAAGAGACAAGAATAGAGCAGGGAACCCTTATCCCCTCACATTTGGTCAAGGTATGTATGCACTTCCTACATCCTAGTGTCCAGAGTACTCCGACAAGGAATTGAATGAATACAACTTGGAGTTCTACACTGCCAGACCACGAATGGACCCTTATGGTAAGTTGAAGAAGGTTCTAAAGATAGAGTATTCCCACCTACATAATGTTGAGTACTTTTGGGAAAATTACAAAGGTCATAAGGAGGTGCATATGAGGCATTGCATGCACATAATGACATACTTTGTCAAAATAGTGAACCTATTTCTGGTGCCCGATCAAATTGTTGAAGAAGAAAATACATTAGTAGATCCGAGATATGATATTGTTGGCAACCTGCCACTGCCATTAACTGACTGGAACAAAGAAGAGATCAATGACCTCGACATTCTGATGAAGCCAATTGAGGCGAGAACCAAAGAATGGATCGACGGGAAAATTTCTGAATTGAAGTTGCAGGGAGTTACCCTAACATATGGTGAGCTCGAGGATCCACTCGAAAGTGAGACTAATAGTGCCCCTGCCACTACTGTCCCAACAGGAGAGACTTCAATGTCTCTCATACTAGTTCTAAGAAAATAAAAGATATAGTTTAACAACAGCCTAAACAAAAGGTATATTCAAGGAAATCATTAGAGGGTGAGCCTTTCAAGAAGCCAAAGAAGTCGGGCGATTTCACATAAATGCCCACTATCTAGGAAGACCCACTCTGTGAGGGAGAAGAGGTAGAAACTAAGCAGTAAAAGTCCCCACCTGCTGCCTCCACCCTCACAGTCACCATTGCTACCTTTTCCACTACTGTTGCCCCTCCGCCTACTTCTCAGGTGATGGTTGCCTCTTCTCTGCCCACGGTGGACATTTCAATCCACCTTGCTTCCACCCCACCTGCTGCATAGGTAATGGTGATAGATTCTTCCTCTGCCACTACTTTTTTGCTTTATTCTTCATTCATTTCTCCATCCAAAACTCTCCCATTGGCCACTACAATGACAAAAATAATACTGTCTATCTCACTCTTAGAGGCTCTTTCCTGACATGTGCGTAATATTCCAATGAAGCTTTCTAGGGTCCTAATGAATCCAACTATGCAAGTTTCCTTGGCATAAGTTGTTGTTGGTCTCCCAATGCCTCCTCTTCCTAAGCCACCGAAAATGGAGACAACTATGAGGATCTCCGAGGAATTGGAGAGAAAAACACGAGAAGTATCCAAAGGAGGAAGAGGCTGATGAATATCATGAGCATCCCGAACATCAACACCTGACAATTGATGAAGTTGTGCATGAGGAGAAAGAATCAGAATCCTCTGAGGAGGATGAAGGAGATATCGGCACCAAATACATTATGGAGATCTCTGACCAAGAGCTTGAGGAGGAATTTGCTAAGCACCTCAGAGATTTCAGTAAAGAAGTAGAGAAGCAACCCCTCAAAGATGAAAAGGAATTAGATGATGAAATGGAGGTGACCACTGAGCCTCCAACTGAGGAACTGGGGAAGAGCCTCAAGCATGATGAAGAAGTGCCTCCTCCGCATGAAGAAGAAGAAAAGGAAGAACAAGAAGGAAAGCTTGAAGAAGAGGCTAAGATGAGAAAAAGCCTAGAATTAGAACATGATGAAGAACATGTGCATGAACAAGAAGAAGAAGGGAAAACCTTTGATAGGGAGGATAGCCCCAAGGAACACACATTTACTAAATCCCTAGGAAAGGAAATTGTATTCATATGGGATTTGTATGATGAAGAAGAAGAAAGGATAGAATAGGAGACTTTGGGTGGAAAAGTAATGGAAATTCAATGCACTCATGAGGAAGAAGGTGATCATGAATCACCAAAAGGAGAATCCCAAGTGCCTGAATGGCTTGAAAGGTAGTTAGAAAAGAAAATCCCAACCCCAATGGATCCAAAGGTGAGGCTAGGAGCCATTCTAGCCCTAGCAAAAATAAGTACAAAGAAGGAAAAGAAGCCAAGTATTAGATCCCACATGATGATGTATGCATCTAGATCTAGAATAGTACAAATAGCCACTCTGGTTATGTGAGAAGAAGGGATCAGCTATAATATTTCTACCCTGAATGGCTACAAGAGAACAAAAGATCGATCATTTTCAAGGATCTGTCGCCACCATTTTCCACCAAATGAATAAGGACAAGACCTCTAAAGAGGAACCAAAGGCATAGGTGGCAGATCTGACAACCTACATCCAACAATGGTCATCTACTGAAGAGCTCCCTACCACGTCATCAACTACCCCATTGCTATTGTCCAAAGATCACATCAGTAAGCTAGTAAGGAGAAAGAACTAGACAAAGGCTACTAAAGATTGGTTCCAAAGGGTTATATACAATGGGAATATGGGTATTAACCATGCTGTTAGGACAGAAAATAAGTTCCTAGAAATTTAGAAATAGATGGAAGGCACAAGGAAGTTTTGCACTAATTTCTCAAAACTGTACTAGATCACATACCCCAAGATTGAGGCTATCTTCAAGATGACTAAGAAATAATGGGAAAAGGAGCTTGCATTGTCAAAGGATGATCATTATCTTGTAGAAGCATGGAAGATGGTCCTTGATCATAGACAAGAGGTCTTAGAACAGGTGCTCCATGAAGTGGAGCTTGATATTGATTGGGCTAAAGAGATTAGGATGGCATGCTTGGAGTACCTCAAATTGATGATAGATTTTGGCATGCCCTCTATTGAGATGGATCCTAAAAAGATAAGGCCATATTTCCTCAAGAAAATGGATGAGGGAGCTACTAACATCCTCACTTTGGATTTCATGGATTTCGTCACTTGTTCCTTTTCCCAATCAGAGCAAGTAATAAAGAATATAGCCAAATGCGACAAGGACTGGGATGTGCTCACTGGAATATCTAAGAAATGGAACTTCCAAGTGCTTCAATCTGACATAATGGAGTGGAGTAAGCTCCAAAAATTGATTGAGAAATTCGTAGAATATGCCACTGCAAAGAAGCATGGAGGAAATCTCGTAATTAATGATGAATTCCTCATAGTGTAGCTATAGTAAAAGGATATCAGCTAAAGGACAAAAGAGCTACTGTGTTGCTCAATAGAGAACAAAATAGGCTAAAGAAAAAATGTAATTTTATATTTTAAACTATTTGGGGGTAAGTGAAACCCTAATTGGTTGTGAATCTTGGCCACACAATGAGATTAAATCTTGGCCATTCATTTTACTTTTTGGACACTATAAATGGGCGGTCTCCTCTCATTTTCAAGAGAGAGTTGAGTTGTTGTAAAGACATGTTGTTAGAATGTTAATATAAATTCATTGATTTGGTGGATTCTTGAGTTCCAACTTCATGTTGCAAGATTCTTCTTCTCATAGTTAATGAATTTGAGTAGATTTACTTTTTTGTTCTATGTGTTTTAGCTTACTTTAGTAGTTTAGATAATGTTGTTCACTGGTTTTGAAGAATTTTGTTGTGTTAATGCCCTCCCTTGTTCATGATTTTTTTAGTAGATCGAGTTTGACTAGGGACCCAATGGAGTGCATAGCACATTCCACCCGACCACGTGGACCCGAAGGCCCACCCCTCATGCTTGGAGAAGACAAGAAGGACCTCAGCTAATACCATCAAACAAAACAAGGATTACAAGACTCTACAACAAGAACAACATTAACACAAGTAAACATCCATCCCAAGAATATCTGATACAAGAAAAAGACAACATGATAAGAGCATCAACTAACACATGACAACATCCACTTCCAGAGGCTCAAGAACAACAAGAGGGGAACAAAAACATACAAGGTTGTTAAAGGGTGGAGTGTCATCGCATAGGTAGTCATGGGCTAACCTAGTGTAACCTTTCTAGGCTACTTGGCCCCATCCTGGGTTATCCTAGTAACCTCTACCAGCCGCTAGACCCCCATGCTCGCTATGCAGGATCAACATACCTTGCAAAATTACTATGTAGAGGCAAGGAAGTTGATCTTTCTATTCCAGGTTTTCCCACTCATCCCAAGCCTAAATGAGCACTTAGGCCCATGAGTGAGGCTACATTGTCTAAATTAATATGTGAAACTACCCAAAACCCCTAATTAATTAATTAAGTTATCACTTGATTTAAAATCACAATGGGTTATCCTAGACCAACCACTTGGGTGCCAACTCCCACTGAGAGCCACTCCCCCAACTAACAACAAAATCTCAAAATCACAAATGGGAAAGCCAACTTTCACAAGGTACGAAATCCAATCAAAATAACTGCACCAAGTGAGGCATGCACCATCTCACACTAGAACTTCAGAGTAACAAAAACACATTCAAGTGCAAGGCTCGAACCCACATAAACACAATCCAAGTGTAAAGTTCAACCATCATCAAAATAACAAAATCATAAAACCACCCACTTACAGGTGAAACAACATAAAATTCAAATAAATACTTCAAGCTTGATATGGGTTATCCAAGGCGGATCCTCCTAGGTTGTCATCCCCCATACCAACCCTTGCAAGTAAAAACCATATCCCCTCTAACCTCTGGAGGACTCTCAAAAAGCTAACACAAGGGTTTCCCATCAAAGAAATGTCAACAATAGCAAGATCTCAAATAGCTATTGTCATCCCACAATTAATGAGTCAACAAGTATGAAATAATGATTGGCAACATCCCAACGAAATCTTTAGACGCATCCAAAGCTAACATAATCAATTTTGATACGAAATCAATTAGTTTTTAACTCAATTCAAAAATACATATTAATAACCAAAAACATCCTAAATTCCAAAACCACAAAACTAAAATATTCAGAGCAAACTAGGAAACACAAGAGATATAAATTGCAAAGCACCAAATCTAATAAAATAAAGAAATGCAGGGGTATCAAATCCTAATTACAATGATCACTAGGCTGCATCTAAAATTCATCTCCAAGATTGTTGTAAGAGAATTTTTTTTTGAGAGATGTGATCCATTTCTATCTTTAATCAGACATGATGTTTTAGAGGAGAATATGGGTGGTGCTAAATGAAACAATCTGAAATAAGGGCTTGCACTATACTAGGTACACTATATCTGATTTCAGTAATAATGAAAGGATGAAGAAAGAGACTATCATAGAAGCAAGGTGGAGACTGTGTGTAACAAATCTACATTATATGCATCGAATGTTGTTAGCTATAACCTGCGATTAAAAAATGCTAACAATTTAATGCTACCCATATCTCGAACTCGTCTAGCCCACCTCCACTGCAGTGAGCAAGATATAGTTTATAATAGTTATCTATAGATATAGCATGAGGAGATGAGTGGCACCATAACAAGAAGTTAATAGCGGGTACTCAAAGTTTACTTTAAGGAAAGCATAAATAGCTAGTAATAGGGTAGCAACCTGTTCTTACCAATGAAAGTTAAGACAAAGGATATTGACTACCAATGGAAAATTCAATCAAGGGATAGGGTATAGACACCCATAAAAGCATCGCAACAGGGGATATGTATATTAGATTTTGTGTTGTGAATGCCACAGTAGGCATAAATGCATAATTTAGAGTAATATAAGATGAGTGATTTCAATAAAATAATAAATACACCCACCTGCTCAAAAAGATTTAAAATGGCCTAAGGAAATGCACAGAGCATAAAGGTAGGAGATTTATATCAGTAGATAAGTCTATAATTTTTTTGAAGATATTAATACATGATGGGGAAACATGGACCAAACACCCGATTCAAGTGACAAAATTCCTAGGAGAGATGCCTGATATTACTACTTTCACAGTCAAAAGAGAACTTGAAATAGGACATGGGCATCAAACACATTACATTTAGATGGAAGCAAGGTATTTCGAAAAGGGAAAACAAATACTACCATGGAGCTTATTCAATAAAGATCTCAAGAAAGACACAAAAAAGATAATTTCATATTATACTCCGTTGATCATATACCTATGGAAATACACATATATATGTCTATAAGGATCAGAATGCAAATTGTAACAATTCATCAGTTTAGGTGTCAATGATCATTTAGACATCTATTTATTTCATTATGTATATGTATCTTATACATATTAAATTTACAATGCAGTAAATCAAGCCTTAACATACCCGTTGCAAGAAGGAAACTGAAACCAATAGATAACATAGAAAATATTAGGTTGACTAGAGAATACAGGGATTCAACAATTATAAGGTATGCTAATTATGCCATCAGTTTGATCCCCAACCAACCACTTTTACAATCGATGATCATGGAATAGATGGGTATATATGAAATGGAACTCGTTTCCAAGACTAGAAACATAAATTTATTAAAGATTTCAAGTTTCCACAAATCGTATTGTTGAGAATAGGATTTTAAGGGGAAAGTGGCCTACAAAATAGATTGGATTCTAAAACCATGAAATTTAATTTCTTCGTATCAATATATGTCTCTTTTAGGGCAGTGGAGGTCTCCAATAGAATTTTGCATAGATTTGATCTATTTCATGGAGAGAAATGAAAATATTGTTGAATATACAACTTGTAGATTTTCCAAGGAAACTCTCAAAATACTTGAATTAATGATGGACTCTAAACTCATCCTATCAGTAAGATTGTTTGGGTTCAAAGCACATGCAGTCACACAAGTTTAAAGGATGAGGGCTACACATACAACACACAATAGTAACCCATATTACTTTACATATGCAGTTGTTCATAAGGTGTGCATGGTTAACCTTCATGCTTTTGTTAGCTATCATGGGGACACTCTAAACCTTAAAAAAATATGCCAGTTGTATTGGCAATGCCATTGGAACATGGATGAATATAGGCTGAGTATTTCTAGCAACACTACTTTTATTCTATAGGCTCCTAAATGTTGGGACTTATGTTCTTCTATAGTATTTAATTTTATAACCCCCCTTGAGAATGCTCTTAATATGTTGTATCATAAGACGCAGAGATAAAACTGAAGGAGCTACAGAGGATTGAAGGTTGTAGTTGCATACCTTATTGGAAAATCCCCAAAAGAGGACCAAAACCACAACGCATCCCCCAAGTTCATCATAAATAGACATGAACACCTGGTTTCAAATCTTCTCTCTTGATGTTGTTGAAAGCAATCCCATAATTCAGTATTTGGTATACTAACTTTTGGGAGTGAAATATATTGCTCCAGTCAGAAGTCCTCCAAAGACTCCCATAAAAAAATATGAGATCCTCTCCTCTTAAAGCTGACAGCTACACATTTAACAACACTCTTCCCTTTTCTACCAATTTTAGAATACCAATTCATCTTTTCATTGGATGCAAAAATTTAATGCTCAAGGTAAGTGGGATTTTTTAGTTACAAAAGCACCCAATGCATGCTCTTCTTCCAGATAACTGCCCCTCTTTCCATGCGAGCGGTTACCAAATTTGTTTCATGCATTAACTTAGATTTAGATTTTGTATTATTTTATTTATTTATTTATTTTATTTTTTTACTTTTACAATATACTTTTACATTTATATTTACTTATATATATATATATATCAAACATATATATACCTTTTTCTTAGTGGTTTATTTTATTATTTCAAATCCTCAAAACCTTCTTAATCAAACAAATTTAAATTAAACAAACGAACACATAAAATCAAACAACCTAAATAAAATTTATCAATCACTAAGAAAAGCCAAACACAGAGGGGCACTACATCCTCCCCCCTAAGCTTCAACTTACTCTTGGAAGTCGTAAACAAAAGTAACATACACATTGATACACAACATTGTAATAACATCACAACATAATCAAATAACGAAAGACACTAAACAAAACAACTGTCAAAACATGAAAACCATATCGAAGGGTTGCAAGGTGATGGTACTCATCCTCATCAACAATGAAGGAAAAGTTGAGAACCCTTATTGTCAATTCCGTGTTTCCATGTCATACCCATTGGGATTTATGAGGTTCGTTCAGACCTGACAATGCAAGTGGAGTCGAAGCCTTGTACCTGCAATCCTGCATAAAAGAAAATGTTGTGTATAACATATATATAATATCAAATCAACCTAGTGTAGAGGGAATCATCGTGTTGTATTCCTCTCATGAATGAGTGATATGACATTGTCCTTCTAACACTCTACAATCAGTGAGACATCATAAACGATCATCAATAATAGTTACTAATCATATGCAAACATAGTATTAAATCCACATGTTAAACAGAACTAATTAATTACCTTCATCATCAAGATTAGAAGCCAACTACCTGAAAACCAAAAACTATGGTGGAAATATAACACATTAGTACTATTTATTCAAGCTAATTCATTACCAAGGCACACATTTCTGGTTAAATGTCATCATTTACACATCAGGTATTCCACTCTATTCATTACTCAACACAAAATATCACGATATATGTGACACAAGATCATAGTCTTATGCTCTTTCAAGACATAAAACACCATTTTAACACATCAAAAACACCAAATTTTAGGTTTAAACACACACTCACCACATACACACTCAAATTCACTTCATAGGAAACACACCACAAGGCAACACAAGGGTGTCAAAATGCATTCCCAGTAGGAAGAATATCGGTGCATTGCATACTACACCAAGGGTCCTATCCTTTCCACTGATTTTCTACACCATTGAACCAACACCACCTAGAGACAAACTCGGGTTACTAAGTGCAGATGACACAAATGAAATGACACAACCTTAAGTGTACGAACATCTAGGTGAATGTAATGGGCTCATAGTGCCCAGAGTATGAACCTAGGCTTTGATAACATGTGTAATGCCCCGCCACACAACCCCAAAGGAAACTCATACATCTCACATACATGGCACATTTTTTTTTAAGTAACTAACATGTAACATAATATTAACATACAACACTTGAAATGAAACTATACATGTACAACATATGACAAAGGCCCTTGGGGTTACATGACTGCATTACTTTTTGAGTCATTATCATTACATGAAAGATACTAGTACATCCATAAGAATATAACATGATTATGGACATTACATTAATAACATGAAGATACATTACTCAAGGATCACAATATTACAATGTTGCTTCCCAAAATGAAGTGGGAAGAGTACAACAACATGGATGAATACAAAGTTCCATATCAAGATCCAACACTGGTGCATCTCTAGTGTCACTACAACAGGTACAGCTCGATCTTAACTAGGGACCCAATGGGGTGCATAGCACATTCCACCCAACCACGTGGACCTGAAGGTCCACCCCCCATGCTAGGAGAAGATAAGAAGGACCTCAACGAATACCATCAAACGAAACAAGGATTAAAAGACTCTACAATAAGAACAACATTAACACAAGTAAACATCCATCTCAAGAACATCTGATACAAGAACAAGACAACATGATAAGAGCATCAACTAACACATGCCAACATCCACTTCTAGAGGCTCAAGAACAATAAGAGGGGAACAACAACATACAAGGTTGTTAAAGGGTGGAGTGCCATCACATAAGTAGTCACAGATTAACCTGGTGTAACCTTCCTAGGCTATCGGCCCCCATCCTAGGTTATCTTGGTAACCTCTACCGGCCACCGGACCCCCATGCTCACTATGTAGGATCAACATACCTTGCAAAATTACTATGTAGAGGCAAGACAGTTGATCTTGCCATTCTAGGCCTTCCCACTCATCCCAAGCCTAAAATAGCACTTGGGCCCATGAATGAGGATACATTATCTGAATTAATATGTAAAACTACCCAAAACCCCTAATTAATTAATTAAGTTATCACCTTATTTAAACTCACAATGGGTTATCTTGGACCAACCACTTTGGGCGTCGACCCCCACTAAGAGCCACTCCCCCAACTAACAACAAAATCACAAACGGGTAAGTCAACTTGTACAAGGTACCAAATCCAATCAAAATAACTACACTAAGTGAGGCATGCACCATCTCACACTAGAATTTCAGAGTAGTGAAAACCACATTCAAGTGCAAGGCTCAAACCCACATAAACACAATCCAAGTGTAAAGTTCAACCATCATCAAAATAACAAAATCATAAAACCACCCACTTACAGGTGAAACATCATAAAACTCAAATAAATACTTCGGGCTTGATATGGGTTATCCAAGGCAGATCCTCCTAGGTCATTGGCCCCCATACCAACTCTTGCAAGTAAAAACCATATCCCCTCTAACCTCTAGAAGACTCAAAAAGCTAACACAATGGTTTCCCACCAAAGAAATGTCAACAATAACAAGATCTCAAAGAGCTATTTTCATCCCACAATTAACGAGTCAACAAGTATGAAATAATGAGTGGCAACATCCCAACAAAATCTTTAGACTCATCCAAAGCTAACATAATCAATTTCGATACAAAATCAATTGGTTCGTAAGTCAATTCAAAAATCCATATTGATAACCAGAAACAACATAAATTCCAAAACCACACACATAATTTTCCACAAGAATCAATAGCCAAATTAACACTCCCAAACATTTCCATCTCAATCAAGTACAAAATTCAAACAAACGATCAAGCAACATTACGTCTATGAAGAATAATATTACCACATTTAATGATACTAGTTAGCTTTGCTACTAATTCACTTGCTAATTTAGTTAACATAAAAGGGGAGTCTACATCTTTTAACTTTAATCTAACTCATTTACCTAAACTACCTATCTATCAATTCACTTAATTAATACACAATTTTGAACATTTAGTGTCCAATTAATGATCTTTTATTTTTGTTTCCTTTAAGACATTCTTTACTATTACTTGTTTCAAAATGCAATCATATTAATAAATAATTATCTAATCTAATACATAAACATTAATATGTAAATGTATTCCTATATTTGTATATATATATATCTTTATGAATTTCTAAAATTATAAAAGAACTAAGGTTTCTAGAGATGAATCTTTTAAATTAACTCTAGTAAAGAGAAAAGTTTAAATGCATGATCAAGGTTCCATAATAAGATAATCAACTTTCTTATTTACATTACCAATTAATTATGAAAGCAAAAGTACTTTCCTACATTTAACTAAACTTTCCTTTATTTGAAAAAAACACAATTATGTCAATCTTTCAAGTCGCCTTACAAGTTAAAAAAAAATACCAATCTATATCCAAGAAGGAAAACTGATACTCAGAGCAGACTAGGAAAAACGGGAGATATAAATTGTGAAGCACCAAATCTAATAAAATAAAGAAATGCAGGGGTATCAAATCCTAATTACAACAATTGTCATGCTGCATCTAAAATTCATCTCCAAGATTGTTGTAAGAGAAATTGTTCTGAAAGATGTGATCCATTTCTATCTTTAATCAGACATGATGTTCTAGAGGAGAATATGGGTCGTGCTAAATGAAACAATCTGAAATAAGGACTCGCACTATACTAGGTGCACTGTATCCAACTTCAGTAATAATGAAAGGATGAAGAATGGGACTATCGTAGAAGCAAGGTGGAGATTGTGTGTAACAAATCTACATTATATGCTTTGAATGTTGTTAGCTATAACCTGTGATTGAAACACGCTGACGATTTAATGCTACCCATATCCCGAACTCATCTAGCCCACCTCCACCACAGTGAACAAGATATATAGTTTATAACAGTTATCTAGAGATATGGCATGAGGAGATGAGCGACACCATAACAAGAAGACAATAGCGGGTACTCAAAGTTTACTTTAAGGAAAGCATAAATAGCTAGTAACAAGGCAGTGGCATATGCTTACCAATGAAAGTTAAGACACCCAATGGCGAATTCGATCAAGGGATAGGGTATAGACACCCATAAAAGCATCACAATAGGGGATATGTATATTAGATGTTGTGTTGTGAATGCCACAATAGGCGTAAATGCAGAATTTAGAGTAATATAAGATGAGTGATTTCAATAAAATAATAAATACACCCGCCTTTCGCAAAAAGATTTGAAACGGCCTAAGGACATGCACCGAGCATAAAGGTGGGAGATTTATATCAGTAGATAAGTCGGTAATGTTTTCAAAGATATTAATGCATGATGGGGAAACATGGACCAAACACCCGATTCGAGTGATAAAATTCCTTGGAGAGATGCCTAATATTACTACTTTCACAGTCAAAAGAGAACTTGAAACAAGACATGGGCATCAAACATATTATATTCAGATGGCAACAAGGTATTTCAGATTCAAACTTTTACTTAATGCTGTCGAAAAGGGAAAACGAATACTACCATGGATCTTATTCAATAAAGATCTCAAGAAAGATAATTTCATATTATACTCCATTGATAAAATACCTATGGAAATACCCATATATATGTATATAAGGATCAGAATGCAAATTGTAACATTTCATCAGTTTAGGTGTCGATGATCATTTAGACATCCGTTTATTTCATTATGTATATGTATCTTATACATACTAAATTTATAATGCAGTAAATCAAGCCTTAACATACCCGTTGCAAGAAGGAAACCGAAACCACTAGATAACACATAAAACATTAGGTTCACTGGAGAATACAGGGATTCAACAATTATAAGGTACACTAATTATGCCATCAATTCGATCCCC
Source organism: Sequoia sempervirens (assembly GCA_007258455.2). NCBI lineage: Eukaryota > Viridiplantae > Streptophyta > Pinopsida > Cupressales > Cupressaceae > Sequoia > Sequoia sempervirens. Next base: position 122,699,516 of record VDFB02000002.1, on the reverse strand, counting down.
AACCAGCCACTTTTACAATCGATGATCATGAAATAGATGGGTATATATGAAATGGAATTCGTTTCCAAGACTAGAAACACAAATTTATTAAATATTTCAAGTTTCCACAAATTGTATTGTTGAGAATAGGATTTTAAGGGGAAAGTGGCCTGCAAAATAGATTGGATTCTAAAACCATGAAATTTAATTTCTGAGTATCAATATATGTCTCTTTTAGGGCAGCAGAGGTCTCCAGTAGAATTCCGCATAGATTTGATCTATTTCATGGAGAGAAATGAAAAGATTGTTGAATATACAAAGTAGATTTTGCAAGGAAGCTCTCAAAATCCTTGAATTAATGATGGAATCTGGACTTGTCCTATCAGTAAGCTTTTTTGGGTTCAAAGCACATGCAATCACGTAGGTTTAAAGGATGAGGGCTACGCATACCACACACAATAGTAACTCATATTACTTTACATATGCAGTTGTTCATAAGGTGTGCATGGTTAACCTTCATGCTTGTGTTGGCTATCATGGGGACAATCTAAACCTTAAACAAAGATGTCAGTTGTATTGGTGGTTCCATTGGAACATGCATGAATATAGGCCAAGTATTTCCAACAAAACTACTTTTATTCTATAGGCTCCTAAATGTAGGGACTTATGTTCTTCTATAGTATTTAATTTTATACTCCCCCTTGAGAATGCTCTTAATATGTTGTATCATAAGATGCAGAGATAAAACTGAAGGAGCTATAGAGGGTTGAAGGTTGTAGTTGCATACCTAATTTGAAAATCCCCAAAAGAGGACTGAAACCACAAAGTATCCCCCAAGTTCGTCATAAATAGACATCAACGCCTCGTTTCAAATATTCTCTCTTGATGTTGTTGAAAACAATCCCATAATTCATTATCTAGTATCCTAACTTTCAGGAGTGAAATATATTGCTGCAGTCAGAAGTCCTCTGAAGGCTCCCATAAAAAATATGAGATCCTCTCCTCTTAAAGCCGATAGCTACGCATTTAACAACACTCTTCCCTTTTTTTCCAATTTTAGAATACTGATTCATCTTTTCATTGCATGAAAAACCAATTTAATGCTCAAGGTAAGTGGGATTTTTCAATTACAAAAGCACCCAATGCATGCTCTTCTTCCAGATACGTGCCTCTCTTTCCATGCGAGTGGTTACCAAATTTGTTTCATGCATTGACTTAAATTTATATTTTGCATTATTTTATTTATTTACCATTTATAAATTGTATTATGATTTTATTTATTTATTTATTATTTTTTTACTTTTACATTTATATTTACTTATATATATCAAACATATATATACCTTTTGCTTAGTGGTTTATTTTATTATTTCAAATCCTCAAAACATTCTTAATCAAACAAATTTAAATTAAACAATCGAACACATAAAATCAAACAACCCAAATAAAATTTATCAATCACGAAGGGGTACTACATTATATATATAGTTGTAATATCGTAAAATTGCACCCCCAATGCAATTTCACATTACATACCCTTAACTTTAGCCTAATAAATATGATAATGCAAATCCCCCTTTTTATCACCTTCAATTTCATCCTTGACCCCATCACTTTTAGTCTTTGAAGGAATTTTTGTAAGAGACGCTTTTTTGACGCGCATATCCATGTGCACCGCATGAATGTCCTAGAAGGTTCTTAATCCTATGGTTGTTGGGACAATACACTTCCACTTACTTGCAAAGTGTAATGCCTCTATGGTCACAAGCACACCTAAAAATGGTCGTCTTTCATGCATTTCTTCATTTAAACTCTCATTCTTCCCTCTAATTCATTGATTTACTCATTCTTGCAACTCAATCTCTCAATATCTCATTCTCTCATTCTCCTCCTTATATTTTCACTCTCTTGAGCTCTTCTACACCATTTTTCTCAAGCTTCTTGCATGTTTGTTCCCCTTACATCTTCATCTTGGCTCTATCAAGTGTTGCACTCTCTTTCGGCTTTTCAAGCTCATTGGAGGGAGGGTAAACGCTATTTTATCAGCATTATCATATTTTTTTAAGGAGCATATTTGATATCTAACATGTCTAATTTTTTTATCTCATCACTCTCTTTTGTCTATTTCTTTCTCTTTGTCTTCTTGGTTGTTCGTGGAGGTGGAAACACCAAAATGGGGGTTTGAATAAGGCAAGACATGAAATAGCCCCAACAATTTTCATTTTTTTGTGTGCAGATTCTTTGTGTGGAGCTTTGCAGGAGGCTTCACAACGCTATATCTCATGTGATTCCATTTCTTCCTTTCATCTCTCGGTATTACACTTCAGTAGTTTGGAATCTTGCATGTTTAGTATTATTCTTATTGTACTCTTTATAATTTTCTAGGATTTTGTTAGGTTAGTTAAACTGACATATTTCAATTCCTTAGTTGTTAGTAGGTTTTGTGTGTTTCAATAGACTTGCTTTGTTTTTGATCCATATGAGACCATAGTGTGCCACATAGATGTCCATGCATCATGATATCATAATTAATCTAGCCAAAGAGCTAGCTGATTTATCTCTAAGACCTCTAAGGCCTACTCTTTTGGCTTTGAAGTCCTTTTCCCGAAAATAGTCATAAAACAAAACATTGCAGAAAACTCCCCTTCACCCATATTTGTCACTTGAGCTTAGACTTTGAGGTAGTTGAGTAAAATTCACTTCCTATAGACTCTTCTCTATCCTAGGGACTTGAGATTATTGAATCTCCTATACATTTTGGTGAACCTGATGTGAACCTTTCTTTCCTTTTATCTTTGTGTCAAAAAAATATCTTCTCTCTTGTCAAGATGTGTATTGGATAGCATGTTTTGATTCTTTTATGAGCTTCACAACCCAATATATGTTTTAGTAGACTTGCTTTGTTTTTTATCCATATGAGACCATAGCGTGCCACAGAGATTTCCACTCATCATGCTATCATAATTAATCTAGCCGAAGAGCTAGCCAATTTATCTCTAAGACCTCTAAGGCCTACTCTTTTGGCTTTTGAAGTCATTTTCCCAAAACTAGTCATAAAACAAAAAATTGCAGAAAACTCCCCTTCACCCATATTTGTCACTTGAGCTTAGCCTTTGAGGTAGTTGAGTAAAATTCACTCCCTATAGACTCTTCTCTATCCTAGAGACTTGAGAGTATTGAATCTCCTATACATTTTGGTGAACCCGATGTGAACCTTTCTTTCCTTTTATCTTTGTGTCAAAAAAAAATTGTTCTCTCTTGTCAAGACATGTATTAGATAACATGTTTTGATTCTTTTATGAGCTTCACAACCCAATATACTACCCTTGAGCACATAGTAAGAATGAGATACCGACATAATGATATGGGGTCTAGAAGGTTCAGTCCCCCCCGTTCAAGTCCAAATTTTGAGTACTCTGTAGGACTCACTACTAGAATCTCCCCTCCTCATATTGGAAATGAAACTCATACCCCACCAAACTCTCCTTTGAACTCTTCCTCTTCCTTAGCTGAGGAAGTTTCTCTTAGAGTTCTGGCTTATCAAATTAACTCTTCAAAAGTAAGGCTCGAAGAGCTCGCAAAGTTCCTAGTGAATGAAAATTCTTGTTCTCAAGAATCTCCTCTCATCAACGGTCTAAGGAATTTACTAATTATGATCAAAGAGGATTGGAGCTACTTTGAGAAATAGAAAAAATTATGGAAACCCATGTCCCGTCATACACTTCTTTCTTAGGCGATTCCCAAGATGTTCAATTGGAGATCATTGGTCACTAGTTGAATGTTCTAATTCCTAGAGTGTTTGTCCATATGGTTGACATAGGTCCTTCTATCAATACTTCTACTAATAATACTACCACCACACCTAGGAGATACCTATGATTAGAGTGAATCAATTTCCCTTAGGTTTTGAGATTCCTACATCTAGGACTTGAAACATCTCTACCTCTGGTGCTTTGGCTAGCCATACTCTATCTACAAAGCTCATCCTCAATTCTCTATTATAGAACATGGGGTAGATGCAATCTCAATTGGAAAATTTGACTAGTTATCCTTCTCAGCCTATGTTCTATCCTTATTTTCTTCATAGCCTCTTATCTTTTTCTATCCTAAATACACCCATCCCTCAAGGGATGGATATTCCTAAGTTTAAAAAGTATAATGGTAAAGTAGATATGCAGATGTACATCTCATATTTCTATGCCATGTGTATTGATTTCTTCCATCATGATGCTCTTCTTGGAAAAACTATTCACACATTCTGTCAAGGAGGTTTCCTTGGAATGGTATTTCTCTCTCTTTGATAATTCTATATTTTCCTTTAACTAGCTTGTGAATCAATTCGTACATGTTCAATTCCAGGATAATATCAGACCAAAGGTTACTTTTACCAATCTTGTTCGATGTAAGCAGGGTGCACATGAGAAAGTGATTTATTTCATCACCTATTACCAATCCCTCTTTTTTCAAATCTCCTATGCCCTACCAGATTTTGATGTGCAACGAGTGATTGTTGGAAACTTTCTGCTGGCATTGCAAGATAAATTTCTTCTAATGAAATATCCCTCTTTCACCCATCTGTGTGTTGCTCTATATGATTACCAATAGATGGTTGCTTAGTACAAGGATTCTTCCTCGTCCTCCCATCCAAATGGTCAATTAGCCATGCCTATCTCTGGAGATTCAAGTAAAAATAAAGTAGTAGTCAACATGATGTTTTTTTCCTACCACTAAGATTTTGGTAGGTTGAAATAGAATATTTATAAAATTATTTGAATCTAATACAAATGTCCTAAACAATTTATTAAAATATGGTGTAATTCTCTTCCAAAGATTAGACCACTTTGTAAGCCTTATCCTCAATGGTTCGATGTGTAGAAGTTTTTCTAATACCATTAAGTATCAAGTCATTATGCTGAGAGATGCATGCATCCTTATCATGTTATATAAGACCACATCAACAATGGCACCATCTAACTTGATGGTAAGAACCAAAAATCTAATAAATCTATAGTGAAGCCTAATAGCCAACTATAGATTTACACAGATCCCTTTCTATCCCATTCTTCTAATCTTGTAACGCTTGCTTCTTCTTCTTCTATTCTAAATCCATTTGAGTACATGAACATGGCTTCATTTACTCATGTTCCTCCTCCAGGCCATGTGGATAGTATATTTGATATAATATTTACATCACGTGACCTATCTCTTAACAAAGAGCCTTCTCTATTGTATATCCTCACTCATGTCAATGATAACATCATAATGGGTCAATATTATCATTAAAGAGACTCTTTTCATAAATAATTTGCATAAGGAGAAATATGAGGATTTGTATACCATTCTCTCCACACATGATGAAATTTTTGTTCTACCCATCGGTTTCATTTCTCTATCAGTCCTAGCTGGACCTAAAACTCTAGAAGTTCCATTTGTCACGATACCCAAGCCTAACCTCTTCATATTTAGACTAGTCATCCCATGGCTAGTCTCTATGAATGTAGTTTCCTTGACTATCCATAAATTATTGAAGTTTCCCCATGAGGGAACTGTGTACACTATCCAAGATATTTGGTACAAACCACTAGTGTTGCATGTGGGCTTCTCCCTAGATCACTTTTGGCCTACTCTTGTTGGACCTCTACCACCTAGAGGATACCTATTATACAAGGCTTATTTTAGGTATAATACTAGGGGCTCAATACCTAAAAGTTGTTTCCCACCTTCTTCTCAAGCTATTTCCTCGAAGGCTTCTTTTCATGCACACTCGATGCAATTTCACATTACATAACCTTCACTTTAGCCTAGATGGAGTGGGATCATGGGTCAAAAAGGGATTTTGGCACCAAAATAAAAATGGCCCTAATTTTTTTTGGGATTCTAAACTTCAATTCAGCCTAGGGAGGAGAAACAAACGATGGTGGAAGTGGGAAAAAAATTGGACTTTGACCCATTTTTAGATAAAATCCCAAAGTAAAAAAGTTAATTTTAATCCTAACACCCGACAAGAAGAAAATAGGTTGGGTTCAAAAACTTGGAAGGTATTTGAACTTTTAAACAAAATTCCAAAATCTTTTTAGAGTTCTAAAACCTGACGAAAGAGACATGAAGCGTGACTGAGAAGCTAGAAGGGATTTAGAATTTTAGTATAAATTTTTAAACCCTTCCATATTCTTGAAACCCAACCAAGAAGAGCCAAAAAGAGCTCAAGAAAATAGAAACTCTTGGGACCAAACAAAAAGAAAGGAAAAAATAGGAAAAAGAAAAAAAAATAGGGCAAAGAAAAAAGGGGGGCCTATTTTAACTTAGGGGAAATGGGGTGTGTATGTAGGGCATAACACACCAAGTGTCCCAAAACTTATCTATAGTGTCCTACATGTGTTTCACTCTTGGAGGAATAGTCAAAGTTTCATTGCTACATTCTCAACTCCTCATCCTTTCCTTTATATGTAAGGATCTTTTGTACATTTTACAATTTATTGTTGCATATTTCTTATGATAATAATTTTTATTTACATATTAATTTTATCAAATTTTTATTCATTCTGCAATATATCTTGGCTGCTCCAACATGGTAGCAAAGTTGCATCCTTACAAATCCCTTCCCAAATTGGCTTGAATTTGTAAGTTTCATGGGAATCAACTTTCATACAATGCATCCTAGAGAAAAATGAACATTATCATTGAGCTTAGAGGGGCCAAGAAATAAATTTACATATATAACACTTATATTTTTGGTGATAGGAAATTTTTTGGTTTTTTCAAGCATCATTCATGGGGGGCATACATAATTCTACATAGCTCGTACAAATTTGTACATTTGTATGACCTTTGTACCAAATTATACCTCTTCTATGTAGGTCCTACTTCATTTTTTGACTCTCTAGAAAAAAAATTAGAGACTATATATTTTCCTATGAGTATTTTTGAGTTTTCAGGAAACCATTATTTATTTCCCAATAATGGTTTTTTCTTCTCTAGAAATTATTTTTCTAGAGCACCAGTGGTAGTTGTTTTGGTTTATGGTGTTCCTTGGTGACATTATTTTTAGTCTTCATTATCACTTGCTCCCTAGAAGTGCCTCTTCCTACCATGTCATCTAAATTCAACCCTACCGATGATATATTTCTAACTAGTTGGCAAACAATGAAACTTGTTTACCATAGGCATACACTTCCAAATAGTGACAATTTCCCATAAACCGCTTTTTGGAATATTTTTGGAAGTTTCTCTATCCTTTCAATAGTTTTTAGGATATTTTTATCTATTTTGGAAGTTTACCGACACTTTATATGATTTCTAGGCATCCATAGCTATTTCTCAATTGACTAGAAACTTTCTAATTATATATGGTGGTTTCATGTGAAACTAGTAGCTTCCTAGCCATTGAAAAAATATTTTATCAATAAAAAAGAACATTTGAGCATCAAATTTTTCTAACATCAGCATGATGTCATCCTTTTCTTCCCCTAGTATAGACCCCTTACTATTGACCAGCCTAATTTCTTGCCTCAACTTAAGAAGCCTTGTTCTTGGTCATACATACACATTTTTTTGTGTAATTTTTTTTATTCTGAACTTTTTAATGCTTTATCTAGTGATTTAATTTGTTTTCTAAGTTGATGTATGTATTATTCTAAAATAAAATATTCTCAAAGGTCACCATACATAGAATCTATTTTTGGAACTTCATAGGGCTCATTTGGTCACATATAGACTTCTTTTTTGGTTCCTTTTATAAACCTACCTAATTTTTTTAGCACTACAAATTGGTGTAGTTTTTATTAATTATATTCTAGAAAGGTAATTTCAAAATATTCCTCCTTATGAGTATTTATACATCAAATCCACATTTTGTAAACTATAAATTCATTACATATGAAGTTCCACATCATTATAAAAGTGTTGGGAGTTCATGTATTAAATAATTGGGCATTAATCTTTATGTTTTTGTTATTTTTGAAGTTTTGTAAGGAATTATTTTTCTAGATGTCTTCATTTTCCACCTGATGACATAAACTATAATTGCCATTTTTAAGGACACTTCTAGGAACTCTAAATAAGTATGTATCTCTATGAATGCACTCATGCAAGGTGACAAAATTAATTTTGTGTTCTTTAGGGGGGAATTTTGCACATATATTGTGCCTCTTTTGTACTTACACTAAGCTATATAGTGTCATTAGGGTTTATGTAGTGCCTTATTTTTCCATCACATCTTTGTCATGTTAGTATTCCTCCATGATAACAATGAATCCTAGTGAGTATTTCCTCGTAGGTTTGTGCCTTAGTTTTCTCACACCCTTTTTTAATGTTTCTTGTACATTATACTGGACTAGATGCTACATTTTACATTCTCTGGCACACATATGTGTGACATTTTAGTCAATCTACCTATAACATAGGAAAACAAGCGACATTAAACAATACAATGCAATAAACTCAAATCTAACCTATGCTAACAACAAAGAACAATGGAATGTAAAAGCATAAATAACAGAATGATCTCACCAAACATCTATGTAATTCCATGAATAAACTCGATTGCACTACTCCATTTTTCTGGTGCATGATAATTGCCCTCAGATTTCTCTTAAGTGTGTAAGTATAGCCTCATGATAGTGTTATTAGCAAAACAACGAAGATTCTAAAGTTTGATTGCTCCCAAAAGTCATAAGACTTTAGGAGGAGCAATAATGATGAAGGTCAATCCAATTTA
>VDFB02000002.1:122616946-122690721 GCA_007258455.2 Sequoia sempervirens | reverse complement strand
GGAGCATATGTTCAGTCCTACTCTACCATTGACTAAAACTCATCTGACCTTATGCTAATGGATAAAGACTTCAATGTGTAATGCATCATTGTGATTGGACTTTGGTGACAAATAATCTTGATCTAAAAATTTTACATGATGGGGTGTAGTGAGGTATCCCACCATGGCTTCAAATTGGTTGACATCAGTGTCTTGAGGGACAGAAGACTCTTGCAAGGTTTTGTCAAGTATATCCTTATGCGTGGGAGAAATGTGAAGCAACTCGAGTATGGGAATCTATGCGGGGGTTTTTCCTAGTTGATCAATGAGTTTAAACTGTCCCTTAGGTTGTGACTGATTTGCGACTGAGCCTGATTGTAATTTCTTAGCAGAGGGACCAGGTATTGTAATTTTTGGCTGCTAAGGGGGAGGAGGACCAGCTATGGTGATTTTTCCACCATGGGTAGTGACATTATATTCAGGTGCTCTTTTGACAGTTATGGTATTGACATATTCATCATCAGTTTGGACGTGGTTGATAATAGTTCCACCAGAATAGTTGAATGTGGTGCAGGTATAGTTGGCGTGATTATTATTTGTCTTAGGACTTGATGCAGAGGGATTATTTGAACCATGGTATTGTAGTGGGTTTTTTTTAATAGTATGGTCTACGTTTCAAGAAAATTGTGGCCCACCCAATTCAATTGTGTGATTTTCAATGAGGTCTTGTACAATATTTCTTAGTTGTCGACAAGAGGATGTCGTATGCCCTTTGGCCCGGTGGTAATCATAGAAAGCATTATCATCCCACCATGATGGTTTAAATTATCCTAGGTCATATGGCTTAGGATCCTCTAGTGTAATGAGACCATTTTGAAGAAGCTTCTTAAGGACATCTTTGATTGGTTCCCCCAAGGCAGTGTATGTTCGTCTTTTTAGGAATTGCCTTGTTTGGCGGGGTTGTCCTTGACTTTGACTGTTTTGACCATTTTGGTTGTTTGGAATGACATTGGAAGGAGGTGTTATTGTAGTTTTTGGTCTATTTTGTGGCTAAGCTCCCTTAAGGGTAAGTATAGGACCCATTGTGTTTACTTCCTTGGCATCGAAAACACCATCATTGGTAACATGTTTATTCTTGACCCAATATTTATTCTTTTCGGTGGATGGGTTTGCATTTGTGTTTTTAGGGCCATATTTTAATTCTCCTTTAGCAATGAGGTACTTCTCAAGTTGGACACCCTTTTCGACTAGGTCTGTGAAGGTTGTACAGCAATGAACTTGCAATCCGTATTTCAATGGTCCTAGGAGTGTTTGGACAAACATGCTGACTTTTTCTTTCTCGGGTATGTCAATATGGCAATGATTTTCTAGGCTTATCCATCTTTGGAAGAATGGGATAAAAGTTTCACCAGTGTCTTCTTGTGTAAGTGTGCATAAGCTAGTGATGGAGGTGTATGTGTCAATGTTATAGGCATAATTTCACACAAATATGTCTGCAAGTTCTTCCCATGTTTTTATTCCCTTTAAAGTTGAAAACCATTCAAGTGTGGGTCCTCCAAGACTCTTGGAGAAGAGTCTCATCAAGTAAGTATGCTCATAGGCAATGTCCATGTTTAATAGGATTTGTCTTGCCCTTGTACTTGGTGAAATTTGGTGATACATACCCAGGAGGGAATGGTGGCATATATAGATTTGTGTCAAAAGGATATGGACATAGATCATATGACATGTGTGACTTTTTATTGGAAACTTGCATAATCTCTATTGTTTTTTTCAAGTTTGCCACTTGAGTTGTTAAGGCATCAATTATAGGATTGTTTGTTGCATCACACATGGGAGTGATAGGTATCCCATTGGTCCCCATTTGTTTTGAAGAGATGTTCTGATTTTGTTGTGTGATATGTTGTTGTGAGATGTATGACATGTTTTGATTTGAATGTTGCTAATATTGCAAATTTTGGTTAGGGACATGTTGATGGGAATGGATGTGTGATGCATATGTAGGAATGTGCCCTCCAGCCATTTGAGTCAATATTTGGGGGATGTGTTGACCTGAAATATTTTGGTGTCCAAATGAAGTCATATGCTGCATATTTTGATTGCCTTGTCCAAATTGTTGAAATTGTCCATGGGGAATGTTGGTGTTTTGACCTTGGAAAGTATTAGTGTTAAATTGTGATGTCATGTGGACATTTGGTTGTGGTCCTTGAATGAAGATGCATTGTTTACTTCTAGCAAAGGGATTGAATGAAGATCCAATGAAAGGATTTGATGAAGATGCCCCCATGGCATTAGATGAAGCTCCAAATAGAGGGTTTGAAGAACTTTCCCCCATTGATGAGGATCCAAATGTAGCTCCAACTGATTGTGACAATGTTGTTGACATTGTTGGCATTGATTGTGACATGGCTTGTGACATAGTTGGTGTCCCTCCAACGGATGTTGCATTGATTGAATTGGCATTGTTTTGATTGGTTGTGTCATTAGAAGTGGCATCAATGGTGCTTGTGCCAATTTGTGAGGTGGCACCAACAAAGGCATTGCATGTATTGTTTTAAGGTTGACTAGTGTTGGATATTTTGTTTGTATTGTTGTTGTTGGAATTGTGATTAGGTGATGCTGATCTTAAAGTGTTAATGTCAAAGCCACGTGGAAATTTAACCCCTTGGGACAAGATCATAGCTAAATATCTTTGGGGGTCATGTAAGACTAAGTCTTCCACAAAGGAGGCTATGTCAGGATTTTATGTTGTGGCTTCTAATTCTTCCATAAACACATGTCCATGTCCGTCTCTATATATGAATGATTCAAAGGGGTTGTGTGACAAACATGGCATGTTCATTTCACTGAAAGGATTGATAAAGGATGTTTCTTGGTTCATGTTTTGATTCATGTCATTGGAAAAGATATAAGTTTTCTTGTTGTCTTTTCCAAAATTAGCCATTTGTCTTCTTTTCCTTTGAAGCCTAGTCTCAACCATATAAGGAGTTGCTCAAATTATGAAGAGGACAAAAATGACAACTAGATGATGACACTATGTTTTTGGATTTTTGAATAAAGGGTGCAAATGCAAGGGATGACAATGCAAACTATGTTTTTGGATTTTTTATTATAAGGGATGACAATGCAAACTATGATAATGTTGCCTAAAGGAAATGCCAAAGGACAATAAGGACTATTTTTTTTGGATTTTTAGGAATAAGGTATGCAAAATGAGGACTAAGATTCAACTTAAATGTGCTAAGGTATGCAAATAAAAAGGTCTAAATGATTTAGAAGAAGGTTACTCAACCACCCTAGGCTTAATCTATGTCTCAATTTGGGTCATCAAAGGACTTACTAATGTGATTAAAGGACAAGATGACAAGATGACAAGGTGAGTTTTCCTAACTAGACTTTTGAGTTGGAAAATCTCACAAAAAGGACAATGAATAAAAGAAATTTTGTTGACTAAGTCCAATGACCACCTACTCTTGAAGGAAATGATTTTTCAAAGTATGGTAATGTTTCCTAATCCAAAATCTACAAATGAAATGAGGACATAAGGACTATTTTATGACTAAAATGAAGATGATGGTTTCTAAAGGATGCAACTAAAATTTTCCAAGTTAAACCTATAGGTAAATGCAAGCTAAAGATGCAAATGATGGAAGATTTGAGCAATTTTCTTTCTGGTTTTTTGGATAGAGACTGCTGGAAAAGGATGTTTAATGATAGATTGGACAAGTTTGGTTTCAGGTTTTAGTTTACAACAGTGTTTTTTTCCGTCAGGCAAATGCATTGTTCCAGGTTGTGAATGCATTGCAGTTTGGAAGATGCGTTGCACATTCAATGAATGCGGTGTTACAGACAGCAAATGCAACTCAAAAAAGCACTTGCGGCATTTTGTAAAGCGAATGTGGTTCAAGCCAGGAAAATGCGTTGTTAGAAATGGAAAATGCGGCTTAGTAGAGGGAATGCATCACAAAATATAGCAAATGTTGTGTAGAAAGGTGAATGTGTTGTGTTAGATGCATTGAAGTAGAATAAGTCAAGTTTTTTTGCAATTTTTGGTGAAAATTTGAAGTTGTCTCAAATTGAATTTTTATTTCTAGATTTATGAGATGGTTTTAGTTTGTTTGAATGTTTCAAAAAACACTTGGAAAACACAATATTTTGTCTTGATCATGCACAAAGAAGACAAGCACAATCCTAGGTTAGGCAAGGACAATATTTGCTAGATTCCACATGGGTTTCCCCAACCACACTTATTCTTAGTGGATGAATCCAGAAGCTTGGCTACACAGGCTCCCCCTTATAGTGCACTACTTCTTGGGTCAACCAAGCTTCCAACCCCCATAAATCTCCCATTTCAGGTTAATCACCTCTACTAAGAACTACAAGAATGTGGATTCCTTCACAACGACCGTTGTTACGCTAGCAAATAGAAAGGATTTTGTAAACTATACAAAAAAATTTAGTTCAGGACCCCCATTTGAGTGGCCACACATGGGGAAATATTAGCTCTGATAAGGATGAACTCTAGCCTGAATAGGTTACGCTCAATGGGGTTTTGTGGAGTTCACTTGTCTGTGTGACACATCCGCACTCATAATCCTAAGTTTTCCATTAGGATTCACATTTATATCTTTAGTGATAAAATTTGGCTTTCGGCCAAGGGGTTTCATTGTCGGTTTTGAGTCCTTGTAGGGTGAGTGAATTTTTTCCCATAAAGGAAGGGCCCAGTTCCTAGGAGTCAATAACTGGTATTTTTCTCTTACTTTTTAAGATCCAGGACAAATTATGTGAGGGAGAGGATACTTCAATTATTGAATTGGGGCAACACATAAAATAGATGGATCTGGTTTTTTGATCACCTAGTTTGCACAAGATGAGAGAACAATCACCCACCACCTTCAAGCACAATCAAGCAAAGTTCTTTAACCCCCTAATTAAATCTAAGTGAGATAAGCAAATGTTCCTTTTAGAGCACCAATGGAAGTGTTTTCTAATCTAAAAATAAACACAAGACGTTTCAAAAACAAAAATCCTTGGATATTCGAACCTATAAAACCACTTGTTAGTAGTCTCAAAAAGATGTCTTGGACCCACAAAAATTCAAAGCCACATGCTACAACAACCAATTAGTAGCCAAAAAACCCCTAAACTACTTGCTTGAAATAAGAAATCTAGAAAATTCTAAAACAAACCGAAAGCAAAAGTTTACTAGACAAATGTGTTGCAACAAAGCAAATGCGTCACTCTGCATAGCAAATGCGGCTCAGGTCTATACTCTGGAATCTATCAGGAAAATGCATCATTATGCAGAATAGATGCGTCTCAAAGTAGAATTTGGAATCTGTCAGACATATGGGTTGACCTGCAAATCAAATGCATCATGAGATGGCGAATACAATTTTTTGCAAATCAGATGTGTCACACCAAAGCGTATGCATCGTTTGAAGAGGTGAATGTGTCGCGATATATCGAATGTGTCACAGGAAATAGCAAATGTGTCATGTCATACCTGTACCTACAAAACACAAAAAGGTCGTACGGAAAAAACAAAAGTGTGTGATTTTGGCATCGGGTTCACTAATGTCACTACGGGAAATTTCTAGGTTAGCAGATTAGTAGCTAAATAAATCAAAACCCAAAGTAATAATGAAGCACAAAGGAGGAAAACATGAAAAACAAAGAGAGATATCACCTTTAGTCTTCAACCTCCATGATTGACCTCCATTATACCTTCTCTATTTGCTGCAATATGTGGTTTGTCGTCAAATTTTATGTGAGCAATATATGGCAATGCCAAGACCAAAGCAAATGTTGAAGGATTTGATGACAAAATGAAATACTATGCAACTAGTAATGTAACTCTAAACTATGACTAAAGTATGCCAAAATGCTAAGAATGATGAAGTATGCCTAAGACAAGAGCTAATATGACAAGATTGCAAGATGATAACAAGATTGCATGAGATTCCTAAAATAAGATGACATGAGATGTAAAATGCCAAGAGCTAAGATGTCATGAGATGTCAAAATGAGACCAAAATTATCATTTTATAGGAAATACAATTTTGAATGAATGGCCAAGATTGAAAATTGACAAATGCCCCAGAATCAATGGACAAGATTCAATTTGACAACCCATAATTAGGGTTAGGGAAATATTAAGTCAAATTTGAAATGAATGGAAAAGATTTAATTTGAGAAAATAAAATCGAGGGTTGACAATGCATGTGACAAGGAGATAACAATGGCACCGAAAAAGAGAGAGCTAGAAAATCAAATAATATTAGAAATTACTTGATCAATTTATGAAGGAAAAAGACTATTTTGATTTAAAAATTAATTTAATTCAAAAAGTGGGGTCATGTGACAGTAAATAATTAATTTAAATTATTTACTGAAAGAGGAAAAATTAGAAAGTGGAACCATTTTAAATAAACAATTTTATTTAAAATGGGGAAAATGGAAAAGTGGACAATAATTAAATAAATTAATAAATTTATTTAATCATAAGAAGACTTTTTAAAAAAAATTAATGACGTATTTAAATAAATAAATGAAACTTATTTATTTAAATAATCAGGAGGAAATAATGGACATGATATTTAAATAAATTAAGAAAATTATTTAATTATGAAGAGACATTAGACAATTAGCGAGGTATTTAAATAAATAAATAAAATTTATTTATTTAAATAATCAAGAGGAATAAAAAGACATGAATTAATTAAATAATGATTAAGAATTATTTAATTAATAGTCGAAAGTGGACAAGGGACATAATTAAAATGTTTTAATTATGCTAGGAAGAAGATGGTGACAATAGAGTTTGTAGGCCTAAGTCATTTTTATGTGTCTATAGAATTTCTTTAGCATCGACTAACAAATTTGTTTAGGATCAATCAATTAATATTCAAGGAAAACCATGAAGGAAAACAATGATCAATGTTAGGGCTAACCAATTAATAAGTATACACGTGAATAAGTTAAGCATGTACATGTGAATAAGGGAAGCACAAGTACTAAAAAACATGTAAGCCTTGAAGTATACACATGAATACATAGTATACATAAATTAATACAAAGTATATGCATGAATACAAGGTATACGCATGAAAACACGTAAGTTGCAAAGTATACATTGGAATACACATAAGTCACAAAGTATACACGTAAGTTGTAAAGTATACACTTGAATACACGTAACTCATATCTATTAAACCTTGGATTTATAATGCAAATATGGACACCATCGATAAAAAATATTTGTATTAACCAAATATCCATGTAGGAATACATCAATATATGTCGATATAAGTATAAAATATAAGTACAAAATAGCCATATAGGCTTATGAGAATGCCATATAGGAATACAATGCCAAATATATCCAATACAAAATATGTACAAAGGTGTCACATGGGCATACAACAAGAGGCTCCTAGAATCAAAAGTCATACGCTCTCCATGCTCTGAAATAGAAACTCTTGCCCTTTGCTTGTCGATCAGATGGTGATAAATCTGTCACTCATTTATATTGTGGTCAAGGAGTGCTTCTGGTGCTCCTCCTAGGGTTTAGTTCTTCGTCAAGTCTTATCTGTTACAATAAGAAGTAAATGCATTAATATATAGAAATTATATTAAAAAAATGATATATTTAACAAAATAATAACTTACAGCCATTTGATGATCCTCCATGAAATATTCAAATTCCTATGTTGAGGCATGTTAAAATACCTTATAAACCATCCAAATGAAATTAAACTATGAATCAAGAATGGTTTTATTTTTTCACTAACTAACATCTATAACAACTTGAATGTAAATTGGGGGATTTAGTAATTTTCCTCATACCTCCCCTGTCAGAGCCATCGAGGATTCTATAGTAGATGAAACACTGATGTCCATTGCCATTTCAACATTTGCAGGTATCTCTGCTTGCAACATCTGAAAATAAAACAAAAAATTATTCAATCATAAAAACTACAATAGCAATCCACGTCATGACTTATAATGTATGAGAAAATGAAAAAAAAATTGAGTACTTATTAAACTATATATTTCTGACTATCATGCTTACTATTTTCCCTATCCATATCTTGTTTGAAAGCCGTGTTTTTAGGATTTTACCCATAGTAGCAAGCTAGGGAACCATTTGATAAATGCTTTCATAGAAATGTACAATAATTGTGGTGGCATAGAGAAGGCAGTGAAGTGTTTGAGAAAATGCCTCAAAGAAATGGGGTCTTGTGGTGATGGAATGCCATTACAAACAAATCCACATCATGGAATTCCATCACCATAAGATTGCATTTCTTTCAGGCATTTTTCAAATAGTTCATTTTCCTTCTCATTATTATTTCTTACTATTATGCTTTGATAGAAAAATTTTCCAAGCATCCATAGTTTGTTGGAAGCTTTCCTATTTTAGGCTTTTAGCCACCACGTAACAGCAAGGAAGTGAGTAGTTTATAAAAATAATTTGGTACACATGTATGGAAAATGTGGTATCATAGAAAGGTGGTGAGTTGTTTGAAGGAAATGCCTCAAAGAAATGTGATCTCATGGTGATGGAATGACATTCCATCGCCATGAGTTCCTAACTTTGAACGACCCCAAACTACTAACCTTGTCTATGTTATTGCTTACTATTATTCTTTTGATAGTTTTTTCCAAGCATCATAGTTTTGGAAAGAACCTTTTTAAGCTTTTAGCCATGGGATGAAATGAAATGTTTGATACAATGCTTTGGTAGACATGTATGTAAAATATGGTAGCATAGAAAAGGCGGTGAGCTATTTGAAAAAATGCCTCAAGGAAATTGGGTCTCATGGTGATGGACATCACCATGAGACCACATTTCTTTGAGGCATTTTTTCAAACAACTCATTGCCTTGTCTATGCTATTGCTTACTATTATTCTTTCATAGATTTTTTCCAAGCATCCATAGCATGAACAAGGTAGTGAATTGTTTGAAAAAATGTCTCAATAAAAAGTGGTCTCATGGAATGCCATGACAAGCAAATGCAATTGGCAGTTGCTCCTAGTTATTACTTATTCTATGTGAAGTAATTGCATCACCGCTTATGTTGACTTTCTAAAGCAACTATATTGTAGTTGGAATTTTGTCATATATATCAACATCTATTAATTAGTTATGGAATGTGAAGTAATGCTTTGAGTTTGAAAGATGTGCAATACAAGCGTAATCAATGATATGAATATAAACTACACAAATCTATTAGAAATTATAATTCATTAGTTAAACTCTTATTCTATTACTGTGTGTAAAGTTTGACTAAATCCACTGGCACTGGGAAGTGTTCCCTCAAAACCTCCAATATTAGCTTATTCAACATCCAAAATCACATATTAAAATACCATTCATAAAACAATGCTATTAACATGTAATAAATTTATAATTGTTTATTAGTTACATACCTCAATAGTAGGTGCAATGGAGAAATAAGTAGGTGTAGGGCTGATGTATCTAGTATCAACATTGGGACCCTACAATTTTATTAAAATCATAAAACTAAATTAGTTAATCTTGCATTTCAAAATAAAAATTTACAAATTAAATTCAATGAACATGCTAAATTTTACCTTAGTATCAATTTCATAGGCTTCATGCAAAATTTCAGATACCCTTGCCATCTCCATAGCTATAGACGGATCTTACATAGAAGCTTCTTGAGTGTTGGTGAGGTCATATGAACAAGTCACCCCGCAAGATTAACACAAATGGGATTGAAGCCCACCACTCGAAGACTCCCCTAGATGGTGTTGTAGAATAGGGCTAGCATGCTGGATGAAACTCTGTTTCAAAGAGTTGGTGGCTTCCAAAGTCTCTACATCAGCACTCTCCTTCGTGATAGAAGGGATGACGATGTACTCATGAGGCAGCCTAGTGAGAGGTCATCTCCCTTGTCGTGTAGGATCATGTTGTACACCAGGTCTATCTTGATCCAATCCCCCACCTCTCCCCTAGAGGTCTCTCATATCAAAATAATTTAGGATTTTGTTCAAATGAACTCAGTATAGTTTCCTAAAGAAATAACACAGGACTTCACAATTGTTGCATGGTGGGTAATCAAAAACCAGGTGTTGGCCTTCTACAATGATTTAACAACTAGGCCTTTATAGTGGAAATATAACTTGAATAGATATTTCAATCATCATGAAGGTACATTTATCTTGTCAACCCAAGGATGTGAACTTGAAATGGGTTAGCACAGTATGTGCACTAGGAACCCAAAGTAGTCATTTTCATTCTACAGCTAAGAAAGACACAATGTTGAAAAGTAAGTTGCTTAGAAAGGAATAACATAAATGTTGAACATCAACCAACAACTATACTAAGCTAAAATGCATGATAGAAATGAAAATATGAGCAAACAACAGGAAACTACTTTGTTTGCTTTGTTTGCAAAAATAGTCACAAAATAGAATTCTAGTGGATGCAGGAACATTCAGCACCAGATTTTTAACTAATTACTGAACATAAAGTAATAACTCTACTAAACTAAGCTAAAGGATGGATTGCTCAGCAAGTGGCCCCCCTTGGATGAGTATCCTCTAAAACTGATGTAAACTCAAATACTCAAACTTAGAACTTCATTTTATTCACTGGAATTCATGAGTACAAAAGAGTAGCATAACTATATTGTTGAAAACTTAAGAATGCAAGTACAATATCAGATCACACAAAAACCCCTCAAGAAGGAGCATTTGATTCTTATTTATACTACCAACTAAGCAAGGCAGTCAAATCCATGAATTGGGAGGATGCCACTTAATGGAAAATAGAGAAAATGGAGAGGTGATTATGTGTGCATGGAATCTGGTCAAACATGCCCACAGATTTAGCACAGTAGTAATGCCAATATGTGCTCAATAGCATTAAATTCCACTACAGGGCGGTTACATTTGATTTACAAGGGGAATCTCCTACCATCGACTTCCTTTGACCTTCAAATGATTCCCTCATTGGACGTTATGGTGCATGCCCAGCTGGTGGTGTCTTTCTCAATTTTGTATCCTATATGGAAATGTTATAATGCACAATAATCACATATATATAACTACCTTAAAGAACATTCATCAATCACATGTAGAATTAATATAGAGAGTCCATATAACATTCTAGTGTCATAAAAGATTGTAGAAATAAGATTAGGCTCAATGTCTAAAGTTTGAGGAAATATCATAAAAATATCAACACTTAACATCAAGGTCCATGATAACTTCAGCAAACAAATCATAAATTCTACCCAAAATTAGACGATAAATTAGACTCATCACTCCCCCCAACCTAAGGTTTTTTGGTCCTCTAGCAAAGGAAGGGTTGTTCTTCTGCTTGGTCAATGCTTTGAAAATTTCAACTGACAATTGTCCTACATCAATGTTTGTTGTGTAGCCCTCAGGTCCCAGTAGAATCCTCCCAATCTTTCCAATCTGCTCGATCTCTATCTCTCTACAACAATATCATAGTTGTAAAACCTAAAGTTTGGTATGAGCCACATCAGGAGGGGTGGCTGAAAAGTCAGGGGAAGCCAAAATCGTCCCTTTGTTCTTCCAACTTGTATGTATCTGTCAATTCTCTTAAGTGTTGCAGCATAGTTCTGGATGGAATGAGGCTCAGCCTGTTTTAGCTCATCAGTTAGGCTGTTCCATCTTTGTGAGAGGTATCTCTTCATGGTTTACTCTTTTGATTTTTCCTTTACCTCATACTCACTGTAGATTGCTTCTATCCAAGGCATAATCCTATTACCATAGCTAAGTCTGAAAAGCATTCTATGCCATTCCCTGTAAATGTCCCTTGGATTCCTTGATTTAGCCATGATGGGCAGATGGATGTTGGATTCCAATTGATTATAAGCCTCATGTTGTTGTTCCCAACTAATCTCATTTTGTACCCAAGACATAAATTCCTTAATTTGGACCATCCCCAAGCACCCACAAAGCGTGATTTCAATCATGGTGAGAGTCACAGCTTATAATTATGCAAATAAAACTCACCTGACAAATTCTTTGTTTTGGGGAAACAATTAGATAAACATTGAAAAAATTAATAGGAGTCTCAATAGAAGGGTTCAAACCTGAGACAATTCTTTCTAGCTTAAACGAAAGATATTTCTCCTTCAAATTCAAAGAATAGACCCTTGGAGGGGTCCTGCATTCTAAAATATGTGGTACCAAGGCTATTATATCATCCACATTCTTCTTCAAGGTGGCAATTTCTGCATCCTTGTCTTCAATCTCCTCATCTTTCTTTTGAATTTCCTTCTTCAACCTGTGTCTCTCTTCTTTCCATTCCTCTTCTCTTCTTTGCATCTCTTTCCATAAATGCATAGCTACCATGTGCATTGAAAAATTAGGGGGGTTATGTATTCCTACTAGCATTTTTCCTAGCACTAATTCTTGCTCTTCATATAATACTAACTGCAAGGATTCAGGCTATCCCATCAATTCCGGATGCAGGGGAACTAATTGTTCTCCCAATTCTTGTTGTTGCTGCAGGAACTCCTACTCTTGTTCTTCCTCTTGCTCATGTTGTATGATCTCTTGCTGTAGGAAATCCTTATTTTCCTTATACCCTTAATTTTTGACTTGTTCTGCAATGTCAACAAGATCTGCCAATGTTATGTTGGTTGTCATCTTAAATATATCCTCTTCCTCGACATTCACCTGCACCATTGGATATTTTTTGTCCCCCTATGATATTTCTCTGGACTTAGGGCTTTCTTGTGGAGGCATACTAAAGGTTGGCCCGGTTGGCCTTGATTTTCTAGGAGGGATTTCATTTTTTTCTTTGGCTGCAAGATGAATAGTGTCAACCTTCTGCTTCTTAGAGCTTGATACTTTTTTTTTCTGTTTGCTTATTTTTAGATTTTCCTTTTCTCATTTTTTCCTCTCTCTTATGTGCCCTAGTTTTCATTAGGATGCCAAGTGGAAAATCATCATCAGAATCTAGAGGAGAACTTTCTTTGTCCAAGTGCTCTATCCTAGAAGAGCTAATTTCTATGGTTTCTTCTGCTACAGGAGGGTTTACACTAGGGCCTGCGCCAGAGGTTGAAGCACCAAAGTGGCCGGTCGTGCTTTCGATCTCTTGCTAGACCTGAGGGTTGAGGTAAAACACTAGGTTGCAAGTGCTTTCGAGGGTCTAATTTGATCATTTTTTATGAATTATTCCCAAGTCATTCTATACATATCATACGAGACTTTTCAACTAATAATTTAATTGAACAATGAGTGAAATAAGCTGTCCCTACCTTTTTGAGTCTCCACTGCCATGATTGAATGAAGATTGCATAGCATGTTCGACACATTCATCCTCCTCCTGTGCCTCATGTGAATCAAAAGTTTGAATGCAAATTTTACTTACGACCTTCATAGGTGATATATTTTATGACATAAATAGCTATCTGCTTCCATGGCTCGGGTTGAGAGGTTATCTTCACACCTTCTTTATCTGTGCTTAATGGAGGGTCGCTCGGTTCTATAAATTCGACCCTAGCTAATCTGGCATCTCTTGAAGTAGGGTAATTTTCACTGTCAACAGGAAACCCTGTAACTTCTGCAATCCTTTCCTCAGTCACCAATACTTCTAGCCCTTTTACTGTGGCCTTCCCTTCTGACAATTTCTGGGTGAATTCTAGTGCAATTCCTTCATCAAAACCATCCAGCTTCAGGAAGTAGTCTAACCACCCACAGTTTTTGAATTCGATCAGGCAAGGTGCATCCTATAGTAATACATCGTGCACCATGGGTTCATTTTGAATTAACCCACCTCCCATTGTCTGCAATCAAAAAATCACTCTATTGTTTCCTTCCTGCAATTCTTGATTGAAAACCAAATTCACCTTCCTGCAACACTTGCTAAATTTCCAATGCCAATGTCAACTGAATTTTCCCTTTCTACTTTACCTTTTTTTTGCAGCTTGAGGGTATGATAGGGTCAATAATGAAAAGGAAGGAGTAATAAAGGAAAGCTATGATGGAGAGAAATGAAAGTAGCAATTGGTGTCACTTCACACATGCAATCCATCCTCTCTTAGATTTCAATTAAATTAAGTGATAGACTAGCATGAATTTGACATGTGGGCTAAGTATTACATCCTTTCCTCCACCTATCAAAATTTTGCATGTGTCCTCCACATGCTGAGATGAATCAGTGAAATGGTGACATAGACCAACATGGACCGACACGTGGGCTAAGTATTCACATTCTTTTCCTCCCACCTAAACTAAATTTGGGCATGTGTCCTCACATGCGAGATGATGATTTAACAGGGGTAGGGAATAATGGCATGCTATGGTGAACATCCATATTAATTTACAACAATTAAATGAATTCACTAAAGACAATCAAGATATAGAAATTAATGCGCACATACCTAAATATGTGGAGGATTCATTGCAAATATTGTGGAGAAAGTATTGTTTGTCTTTTTAGGAAATAATTTGAGCAATTAATGAAAATGAGGTGGGATGAGGTGGAGTGGAATGAATTGACGTGATGGAAGAGAGAAAAAGGTGGAGATGGATGGGTGGATGGGTGGATGGGTGAAGAAATGGACTTCCACAAAAGTGGAAGTATTTATTATGACAAGTACATACCTTAATTAGCCAAAAGGAGGGACACTAGGTCCACTTCCTTCGGCTGTAGGAAGCTCGAGTGTAGCATGTTGAGTGAATTTTTGTAGGAACTCCTCCTTGGAAGTTGTCTTGCGGTACAATCTGAGGTGATGACCATTGACAAGCAACTTGAATCTGACTAGGTCAATAGTAGTGAGCTAAACAACGCCATTGGGAAAGACCTCAGCAACCTCATATGGTCCTAGCCACCTTGTCTACAATTTTCTAGCATTGTCCTGATATATGGAATCATAAATCAAAGCCCAATCTCCTAGTTGTAATTTCTTGTCCTTGATGAATTTATCATGCCACCCAATTCTTTGATTTTGCACTACCTCTGTGTGATGCAAGGCTTCTCTCCTCATCTCATCCAAAGCATTCAGCTACAAGATTCTTTCTCTTTATGCCTTAGAGATATCCATCCCCAAGTCTACTACAGTCGTAAGAGTCTTATGTTCAAATTTAATGGGAATCATGGCTATTTTTCCATATAGCAACTCAAAATGAGTGAAGCCTATAGTCATTTTCCAAGTTGTCCTATAGGCCCAGACAGCTTTGAGCAACCTATTTGCCCAATCCTTTTTATGAATAGCCACTATTTTGGTCAAGATGGCTTCAATCTCCCTATTAGTTACCTCAACTTGGCCATTGGCTTGGGGGTGATAAGGAGTAGACTTCCCGTGTCTTATGTTGTACTCATTGACCAGTGCTACAACAAGGGTTGATGTGAATTGAACCCCTTGATCAGTCACTATCTCTCTGGGAACTCCATACCTTGTAAGAATATCCTCATAAAAAAATTCAACAACCTTATTATCTCTTGCATGCTTCATGGCCTTAACTTCTACCCACTTAGTTACATAATCAATGCAAACTAATATATAAGACTTACCATTTGATGGAGGATCAATGGATCCTACAAAATCTAGTCCCCATTTTTCAAATGGAGTGATTACTACCTAAGGGAAAAGTGGCATATCATTTTATTTGGTTGGTCTACCCATCCTCTGGCATCGATGACATTTTCTTGTGTACCTTCTTGCATCCTTGTGGAGTGTTGGCCAGTAATATCTTGTGTTCAAGATCTTCATTGCTATCCTCTTGGCTGCAAAATTTCCTCCACATGGTTCGTTGTGACATGCATGAAAAATTTCATATGTCTCATCTTCTCTCACACATCTCCTCATGACATGGTCTGGTCCAATATAAAATAAACATCCAACAATCCATGAGAAAGGAAAATATTTTTCAATGAGTGCCCTTCTCTCTTTTGGAGAGAAGTGAGGAGGAACTCTACCCGTGACTAGATAGTTAGCTATGTCAGCATACGAGGTTGTTTGTATACTGATGGAGAATAGATGCTCATCAAGAAAAGATTCATCTATGGCATGATTATCCCCTGATGTAGTCAGCCTTGAAAGAAAATTTGCAACAACATTGGTCTTCACTGGTTTATCCACAATGGTTATGTAAAACTCCTCCATCAACAATAACCATCTTGCCAGCCTACTAGAGATAAAAGGTTTATTCATGAGATATCTAATGGCTGCATGATCAGTGTGCACAAATATTTGATAGCCCATTATGTAATTCCTGAATTTTTTTAGGGCATAGATCATTGCAAGCATTTCTTTTTCTATTACTGTATAGTTGAATTCAGCTCCTTGCAAGTTTTTGCTGACAAAATAAATTGCATTTTTAATAGCTCCTTCTTTCTATCCTAAAAATGATCCCATGGAATATTCTGATGCATCTATATGGATGTGAAAAGGAAGCTCCCAATTAGGTCATTTGAGTACAGGAGCATGAGTCAAAGTTGTCTTTAGATCAAAAAATGCTTTGTTACAGTCTTTTGTCCATTGAAATTCAACATCTTTGGTGAGAAGAGTATACAATGGTGCTGCTATTTTTCTGAAATCCTTGATGAACCACCTATAATAGCTTGCATGTCCCAAGAAACTCCTAACATCTTTTTGTTTTGAAGGCGTGGGAAAATTTGTGATTACCTTAATCTTTGCAGGGTCTACTTGATTTTTTTTGTGAGAGATGTAGCATCCAAGAACTACACCTTCCTACATCATTATGAAACATTTTTCACTGTTTAAAGAGAGATTGTGACCTTCACGTCTCTGTTGGAATTTCCTGAGATTCTCCAATGCTTCATTGAAATCAGCACCATAGGTGGTGAAATATCCATATAAATTTCCATGCAATCATGAGAAATGTCTAAAAATATGCTAATGACTACCCTTTGAAAAGTTGTAGGTGCATTGCATAAGCCAAATGGGAGTACCGAGTAGGAATAGGTCCCCCATGGATAGGTAAAGGTGTTCTTCTCCTAGTCCTCTAGTGCAGTCCAAAACTTGATCTATGAAAGGTAAGGGAAAATGGTCCTTTCTAGTGGCAGCATTTTTTGGGCACAATCACTAATGGGGACACCCATTGGCTATTTGAAATGGGGTAGATAAATCCCGCATCTAGAAATTTATGTGATTCTCCTTTTACAAATTCTCTTAGTGCAGGGTTGATTCTTCTTTGTGGCTATCTAGCTAGGGTGCAATCATCTCTGATATAAATTATATGAGTGCAAAGCTTAGGGTCCAATCCATTCATCTCATGATAGTCCCACACAAATGCATGATAGTGGGTCCTCAGCAAGTTTTCCAACAACAACTGTTATTCTTCATTTAGTTGTTAATATTTAGATATTTTCCTTCTAACACATGTACATGTGTAGTTGACGCTATCATAGTTTCTTTATTAACACATTGTACCTTGAGTTCATATGTTAGCAATGTATGGGACATACCTATTGTTGTAGGAATTTTTCTATAGGAAGAGTGGTTGCAAGAAGAGTGGCTACAGGAAGAGTGTCTATAGGAAGAGTAGGCAGAAGTGTCCTGACTAGAATAATAGAATGAGAAGATGATGCTTCCTCCACTTCACAATTATTCTTAATTATGTTAGCCAATACTTTATCTTCTTCTTGAAGCTACATGAAGGAGCTTCTTCCTAACATCATAAGTTGTGCCATAGAATTAACTTCCTCAGTATCTTCACCAACATGTGGCCATACGAGATTATCCTCATCATGAGATGGCTGAGCAGAAGGATAAAGAGCAACCTTTTTGGTTCTTTTTCCATCAGAAATGGTCATGCCTCCTATCTTGTATCCAGTATATGCATCTTTTGTTGCTAACCATGGCCTTCCAAGAATAATGGGATACCCACCTAGTGTGGCTTTAGGAGAAAGAATCATGAAGTCTGTTGGGTACTCCCAGGAGTCTAGAATCGCCACAAGATCCTCCACTATACCTTCGGGATTAATAGTAGAACTATCAACAAGTTGCGGGATAGTAGAAGTAGGTCTCATGCTTGCAACATTTAGTTGTTGCAGGGTATTCTTAGTCATTACATTTATTTATGCCCCTAAATCAATCAGACCATTCTTTATTTGAATCTCATTTATAACAATTGCTACCACATGACTACTTGGGTCATTATACTTAGGGATAGTCACTTTTCCAAGCATTATGTTAGCTAGTTGTCCCACCACATGAACCATAGTGGGGTCTTTCTTCTCCCTACCTGGCTTCTTAAGGCATGCTTCCTTGATTGCCTTGCCATAAATTGGAACATCTTTTATTGCCTGAAATAGGGGTATCTGGACACACATATGCTTCAGCTAATCTATAATGTCAAAATTTGTGTCATTTTCTTCATTTTTCTTGGAAACTTCCAATCTCTGAGGAAATGGTGGTTCTTGTTTAGTCTATTTGATTGGGAATGGTTCAATATTTTTAGGTGCACTGGGCTGAATGGGGGTATTTAGGGGCTCCTCTTCTTCCATAAGAAGCTCAGTGATAATGGGTGTGGAAGAAGCTGGTATAGTAGTTCCTAAACATAAGTGGATGCCACTCACACTCACGACATATGCAAGGAATTGATTTGAATTAGTAGAGTATATAGGCTATTGTTGTGTTTTGTTATTTGGATTCGGTGTGGGCTAAGCTGGTAGTTGAGTAGGTTTAGGTGGATTTGAGCTTGAATTAGAAGGTGGAGGCATTATAGCAGGTTGCTAGGGCTGAGAAGGTGGATGTATATAACTGGTTTTCTGGGTAAGCAATTGTTGTCCTACCCTCCATTTATTTATTTGCTGCCAATTTCCTAGAGGTGGTTTCCAATTCCCTTGAAATTTCTGCCAATTCCCCTGAGGTTGCCACCACTGGGGTGGAGAGTTTTGATGATTGGGCCAAGAATTTAGAGGGTTACCCCAAGCTTGTGGTGGATATCCTCCATAGCTAGATAGATATGGGGGCTGCCATTGGTTACTAGATGAGTAAGAATTGAAATATGGCCCAGCATAAGATAGTGGATCCAATGGCATACCTTGTCTTGGATCCCAAGGCCTCCTTTGTGCAACATAGTAGATTTGGTCTTCTTTAATCTGAATTGGCTTGAACTTGGGTGCAATCTGATTGCTTCCAATATTAGCTACCATCTTGCATCTACAGTCCTTTTTTTTGCAATGGGGGCAATACTCTTCCAACATTGCCTCTGCCTCCTTTTGTTTCTTCTTGGACTGAAGTGTATCCAACTAAGTAGCTAGATTGTTTATAATGTCTTGCTTGAAGTCTACTAGCAAATGAGTAATCTCCATTCTTGAGACTCCACTGGTAGATGACTTACCCATGGAAGATTGGTAAGCTCTCACTTTCTTTGAAGCTTCCCTAGAGTAGTTCTAGCATATCTTCTTGATATCCTCCCAAGGAACTTGGGAGATATCTCCTCCTCCCATCAGGTCCAAGGCATCAATGCAGTTGTCATTGATTCCTCTTAGAAAAAACAACTTTTGTGAGTCTTCATTAAGTGTATGGTGTGGGATTTTTGTGGGAAAAACAAAACCTTGCAATGTAATCCTCCAGGCTCTCATATTCCTTTTGCATCCTAAAGATGTTGCCTCCTCTCATGTCACTACCCCTACAATACTCCTTGTATTTCTCAAGGAATTTTGTCTTCATGTCATCCCATGTCTCCACAATATCTTTTCTTAGGCTCATGAACCATCTTAATGTAGCTTCTTTTAGAGTGGTAGGAAATAGCGTAAGCCTATGGGAATCAATGGTATAGTTATAACTCCTACAAAGTATGTCAAACTCAAACAAGAAGGTATCAGGATCTTCTATGACAAGTCCATAAAACTTGGGAAGGACTAAATCAGGGATATTTTTGAGGTTGTCTACTGCATTCTAATGATTAATGGGGAAAGGAAAATCCAGTTGGTTAGGTTTGTTCCTATTTGCATCACGTATACCTACTTGATGTAGTTCCAAAGCAAAGGGATTCTCAAGTTGATTTTGGTCTTTAGAAGAAACTTCAGAGCTATTCAGATCAAGAAATGCATCAACAAAGGGGTGTGGATCTTCTTCTTCTTCTTCTCTTGGTAGGTTCTGATATTCAACTAGTTGGAATGGAATAGGATTGTTAGGAAGGAATCTCCCATAAGCATCTCTTCTCCTTCCTCTATGCATGTGTTATCAACTCACTATCAGCTAGTTCACACAAAGAATTGGTAAAGAATAAGGGGGTCATTACTTCCTAAATGAGGGGTATACTAAGAACATACTTTTAGAAATACTACAGAAAGAAAAACTACCAATAACTCTAAAGAACTCCCTAGTTTGACACCATCCCCGACAACAACACCAAAAATGTTGGCCTCCTACAATGATTTAACAACTAGTCATTTACAACTTTGATTTAGAGATTGGACATCTAACTTGAATAGCTATTTCAATCATCATGAAAGTGCATTTATCTTGTCAACCCAGGGACATGAACTTGTGGTGCAGGAGCACCTACACCTTATCTTCAAAGTTTGATAATTTGATGTTGGTCAAAAGTGAGTCAAGGGGGTAGTTTAGTGTGGTTTGAGTTTATTTAATCCAAATAAGGTCTAAAAATACCATCCTTTATGTAATTTTTGGTTTTGTGTGGTCATTTGAGTTTAGGGATTAATAAGTTGCATAAAAAGGAAAAAAAATGATGTTAGGCAAAGTTGTTGAAATACCATTTTACGGGAATCTTAAGAGTCTTAGGAATTTAAATAATAGTTATGGATGTTTGAAGAAGTTAGTTTCAAATGGGAAATGTATTTAAAATCCTTCAAGGGCTCGAGTAAAGGTTGGGAAGTACTATAATTCATTTTCTTTAAGAAATACATCGTCCATCTTTGCATTTCACTGTGTTTTCTTTGTTTTCTAGAACTTTTGACATTTTGTATGGGTCGTACAATCTATGGTTGGCCTTTAAATTTTTTTGATCTTTGTGGGGCATGGAATATCTTTCCATTTGATTAAATTTGAGGCTTTAATATTGTATTTTGTGAGAGAAAACTTACTTTTTCTAGAATTACCTGTTTAGAAACAGTAAAAGGCTATGTTTGTAGACAATATGACACATTAGTCATCCCACCTACTGTATAGACCCTTTGTTTTAGTGGGATGACATAAATAAGGGTAGATAAGATGTACAAATAGATTTGTGGGCTATGGAGGTGAGACATTTGATGTAGGGTGAAGAACTAGCATTGAAAAATGTGTTTTCCCTTATGAAAATATGGAACCAAAGTAGTGTTTCGACAAAGTATTGATGGGACAGTCTGTGTGATGGTATTTTTCCCTTAAGAAGGGTATTTGTGACTTTTTTAATGCATTATTTGTGCTTCATAAGCCCTGGTATGTGTATTTTCAAGAAAACCCTAGATCTTTGTGTGAAAATGAGGGTTTGTCGGGACAACGAAGTAAAAGCCATAAATTTGCAAATGGCTTATGAAATTGGGAGTTTTGGGATTTAATTAGTGACTGTCTAAGGAGTTTCTATGTGTACAAGGTGATTGGAGGATACTTTATTTGTAAAATAGGGCTAATTCTTGTACCCTTTTTGTAGGGTGGACTGTTGGATCTTAATGATGGTGAAAAGAAACCTTGGTGATCTGTTGGAGTATTGTTTTGGGATCTATTTCATTGCTTAAGTGATTATTTTTTGGCCATTGTATGGCCTTTACAAAAGGAAATCTCTATTTTGAATAATTTGAGGGCTAGAAGCCTTTAATGGTGTTTTAGTGAAGTTGGATGTCTTAGTGATCAGAGTTGGATTTCATTGATTGAGTCAAGTTAATTTGAGTTGGGAAGTGAGTTCCTCCACCTTGTCTGCATCAAAGTGGCATCATAGCATTAGGGAGAAGATCTTTTGATTTGTATTTTGCAGGTTTGAAGGATAAGGTGAAGAGTCAAGGTTGAAAGGATGCCTCCAAAAGGTGTTAGTGCTACTAGAGAGTTGCAGGACCTAAAAGAAAAACATGCTAAGCTTCTAGAATCTTATAATGCAGTTTTAACAAGGCTTGTTTCCTTGGAGACAAGGAAAAGGAGAGAAGTGAATGAAGAAAGTGAAATAGAAGAGGAGGATGAATACTATGAAGACGCTGAAGAAGAACTAGATCCTGAAGACCAAAGAATGATGAAGATGCTCAAAGCAGTGAAAGGTGAATCAATAAAGGTAAAATTTGATCTTCCTATTTATGGTGGTAATTTAAATGAAGAGGAATTACTCTATTGGATAGCTTCTATGGATAATTATTTTGAGAGTGAAGATATTTCAGAAGAACAGATGGTGAAGGTGGAAAAAAAAATCTAAAAGGACATGCTCTTCTTTGGTTGGATTATGAACAAGAAGAGAGTAGAAAACAAGGAAAATCAAGGATCACTTCATGGGACAAGATGGTGCAGAATTTGAAAGGTAAATTTCTTGCAAAGGACTAGGAAGTTCAGTTGTATAAAAATTTGCAAGGATTGAAACAAAAAGAACTAGATGTAAGCCTACACTGATGAATTTTACAAATTAAGCATAAGATCTAGAAGGGATGAGGATGAGGCTGAAAAGGTCTCTAGGTATCTAGGTGGTTTAAGGTTTAATATTCAAGATGAACTTGTGGTTGCTAACCTCAAATCTATGGAAGAATGTTTTCAACTAGCAATCAGGGTGGAGGAGAAACTTAAGAGGAGACAAGAGAAAGAAATTAGAGGAAGAGGTGGTACTAGTGCAAGAGGAAGAGGAGTAATTTCTACACCAAAGCAGCCAAGTGAAGAACACGAAGGAGAAAATAAAGGTAAAGAGAAAAGTGTTGATTCTAGAGGTGGTTTTGGAGGTAGAGGAAAATTTAGTGCTGGTAGAGGTTCTAATGATTTTGCAGGGAGATGCTACACATGCAATGAATTTGGACATCCATCTTGGAAATGTCCCGAGAGAGTTGGTAGTTCATCAAGTGGTGAAATATGGATTGATAGGAGAGCACAATTGGTTCAGGAAGAGGAGTGTGAAAGCAATTATTCTACAAGTAAGAGGGTTGATCTTGAAACAGGGAAGTGTTGATGGCGAGGAACACAACGTTGAAGGAAACAAAAGAGGTAGAGCCTTTGCAAAGGAAGAGCCTCTTCAAAACTAATTGTAAGTGCAAGGATAAGGTATGTAGAGTTGTAATTGATTCTGGTTCCACAGAGAACATGGTGTCAACTGAGATGGTAAACAAATTAAATTTGAAAAAAAATCCTCATGAATTTCCTTATACAGTTTCATGGTTAAGTGATGGTCAGTCTTTGTTAGTGAATGAAAAAGCAGTGGTTGATTTTCAGATTGGGGACTATAGTGATAGTGTTGTTTGTGATATCTTACCTATGGATTGTTGTCATCTACTTCTAGGTAGACCCTAGCAATATGATAGGAAATCTTTGTATGATGGTAGGGATAATATGTACACTATTATGAAGGATGGAAAAAGATTTGTTTTAACTCCTTTGATTGTAGATGAGAACGGAAAATCCAAGGTAATTATGTGTGGTAAAATGGAATTTGTAAAAGAAAACAAGAAATCTGATGTGGCAGCTAGTCATAGGTCTGCTAATGCTTTGACAATAGTTGTGAGGGTTGATATAATGGTGAGAAGAGAGTTGGGAGTGGATTGGAGTAAGAATGTAGTGGTTGGAATATTAATATGTCCTTTGATGAAAGGTAAACTTGTAAAGTGTGAAGGTTCAACAAGTACAAAAGTATATAAATCTAACAGTACAGTCAGTACAATGAATTGTAAGGATAGTAAAATGATGGTAGGTGCTATTAGAATAGAAAGTTTGATGGCAGAGGCAAAGGGACAGAGTGTGTAGAGATTTGAAGACAAAAATAAACATGGAGATGAGATAAAAGAAAAGGAAGATCAAAGGAATACTAACATGTGTTTTTTTGCAGGTGTGGATGGGAAAATGTAGTTTGGTTTTGATCAGGGAACAAGGAAAAGACCATTAATAGGTCTGAATGTCAAGATGGAGACACAAACAAGTGTAAACAAAGCCAAGAATGCAAGGTAGTATAAATCACAATGTATGGAACAATGGAATGTGTTTGCAGAGCAATGGAGAGTGTATGAGGCTTGGAAAAATTGGTATAATCTGCAACTCATGAGGCATGATTCTTTTCCAGTGGGGGTGTATGGTGTAGGAGCACCTACACCTTATCTTCAAAGTTTGATAATTTGATGTTGATCAAAAGTGAGTCAAGAGGGTAGTTTAGTGTGGTTTGAGTTTATTAAATCCAAATAATGTCTAAAAAGACCATCCTTTATGTAATTTTTGGTTTTGTGTGTTCATTTGAGTTTAGGGATTAATAAGTTGCATAAAAAGGAAAAAAAATGATGCTAGGCAAAGTTGTTAAAATATTGTTTTATGGGAATCTTAAGAGTCTTAG
Organism: Sequoia sempervirens; assembly: GCA_007258455.2. Lineage (NCBI taxonomy): Eukaryota > Viridiplantae > Streptophyta > Pinopsida > Cupressales > Cupressaceae > Sequoia > Sequoia sempervirens. The sequence continues at coordinate 122,666,312 of VDFB02000002.1, read as the reverse complement.
GAATTTAAATAATAGTTATGGATGTTCGAAGAAGTTAGTTTCAAATTGGAAATGTATTTAAAATCATTCAAGGGCTCGAGTAAAGGTTGGAGAAGTATTGCAATGCATTTTATTTGAGAAATACATTGTCCATCTTTGCATTTCACTATGTTTTATTTGTTTTCTAGAACTTTTGGCATTTTGTATGGGCCCTACAATCTATGGTTGGCCTTGAAATTTTCTTGATCTTCGTGGGGCATGGAATAAATTTCCATTGGATTAAATTTGAGGCTTTAATATTATGTTTTGTGAGATAAAACTTACTTTTTCTAGAACTGACTATTTAGAAATAGTAAAAGACTCTGTTTGTAGACAATATGACACATTAGTCATCCCACCTACTGTATAGACCCTATGTTTCAGTGTGATGACATAAATAAGGGTAGATAAGATGTACAAATAGATTTTTGGGCTATGGAGGCAAGAAATTTTATGTAGGGTGAAGAACTAGCACTAAAAAATATGTTTTCCCTTATGAAAATATGGAACCAAAGTAGTGTTTCGACAAAGTATTGATGGGATAGTTTGTGTGATGGTATTTTTCCCTTAAGTAGGGTATTTGTGACTTTTTTAATGCATTGGTTGTGCTTCATAAGCCTGGGTATGTGTATTTTCAAGAAAACCCTAGATCTTTGTGTGAAAATGAGGGTTTGTTGGGACAACAAAGTAAAAGCCATAAATCTACAAATGGCTTGTGAAATTGGGATTTTTGGGATGTAGCTAGTGACTATACAAGGATTTTCTATGTGTACATGGTGATTGGAGGATACTTTGTTTGTAAAATAGGGCTAATTCTTGTAGCCTTTTTGTAGGGTGGACTATTGGATCTTAATGATGGTGCAAAGAAACCTTGGTGATATGTTGGAGTATTTTTTTTGGATCTATTTCATTGCTTAAGTGATGATTTTTTGGCCATTGTATGGCCTTTACAAAAGGAAATCTCTATTTTGAATAATTTGAGGGCTAGAAGCCTTTAATGGTGTTTTAGTGAAGCTGGGTGTCTTAGTGATTAGAGTTGGATTTCATTGATTGAGTCAAGTTAATTTGAGTTGGGAAGTGAGTTCCTCCACCTTGTCTACATCAACGTGAAATGGATCAGCATAGTATGTGCACTAGGAACCCAAAGTAGTCATTTTCATTCTATAGCTAGGAAAGACACAATGCTGAAAAGTAAGTTGCTTAGAAAGGAATAACATAAATTCTAAACATAAACCAACAACTATACTAAGCTGAAATGCATAAATGAAAATCTAAGCAAACAACAGGAAACTGCTATGTCTGCTTTAGTTGCAGCAATAGTCACATAATGGAATTCTAGTGGTTGCAGGAACATTCAACACCAGATTCTTAACTAATTACTGAATAGAAAGTAATAACTCTGCTAAACTAAGCTAAAGGATGGATTGATCACCAAGTGGGCCCCCTTGGATGATTATCCTCTAAAACTAATGTAAACTCAGATACTCAAACTTAGAACTTTATTTTATTCATTGGAATTCATGAGTACAAAAGAGTAGCATAACTATATTGTCGAAAACTTAAGAATGTGAGTACAATATAAGATAGTGCAAAAACCCCTTGAGAAGGTGCATCTAATCCTTATTTATACTAACAACTAATAAAATCGGTCAACTCCATGAACTAGGAGGATGCCACTTTACAGAAAGCAGATAAAATGGAGAGGTGATTACGCGTGCATGGAATTTGGTTAGATGTGCCCACAAATTTAGCATAGCAGTAATGCCAATATTTTCTCAACAACATTAAATACCACTACAAGGCAATTACATTCGATTTGCATGGGGAATCTCCTATTGTTGACCTCCTTTGACCTTCGAACAATTCCCTTGTTGGAATTTATGGTGCATGCCCAACTGGCGGTGTCTTTCTCAATCTAGTATCCTCAAATTATATCTACATGGCAATGTTAGCATGCACAATAATCACATATATATATGTTCCTTAAAGAACATTCATCAATCAGATGTAGAATTAATATAGAGAGTCCATATAACATGCCAGTGTCATAAAAGATTTGTAGAAATAAGATTAGGCCCAATGTCTAAAGTTTGAGGAAATATCATAAAAATATCAACACTTAACATCAAGTTCCATGATAACTTTAGCAAAAAAATCATAAATTCTACCCAAAATAGACCATAAACTAGACTCATCACCAGGTACCACCTATCCTAAAAACAGTCCTTAATCTATTGGTGGTGGCACCAATGAATATGAAACCTCTTCACATTGAGGGTAAGATTTGCATTTGACCGTATTCCAGTGAATAATGAGCACAAATCACCTTTTGTAATTTTTAAATCTTTTACATCTTTATATGATAATTTATCTTGGTAATGAGCCCTAGCTACCTGCCTCCTATCCTGCCAACCAATTAATTGTTTGTTGATTGAATCTACACGTTTTAACATTTCTTTCAATGAAGTTGTCAGGATCATTTTTTCCATAGTTGAACTATTTGGATCATTCAACCTCCTGATTAAATCCTTAATTTATTTTTCATTGTTATGAATTTCACTCATTAAGTTTTGATGAGTTCCAGGAGGATGTTGAGGGATTGGTGGAGGAGATTGAGGTTGTGGTTGATTAACTTGAGGATTTTTGTTGTTGTTGTTGTTGTGCTTGTTAAGTATTTTGTTCCTCTTCTTGTTGTTGTGCTTCTTGAGGATTTTGAGGAGGTTTTGCAAGTTGATTAACATCTCCTACAAATTCAAAAAATAAATATCAAAAACAACCTAAAACTAACAAATTCAAAAAAAAAAAAACAATCCTTACCTCTCAGACCTCCTCATCGACGTGGTGGCATCCTCGCAATGAAACAACAATCGTTGATGAAGAATTTTCAAAATACCTCCTCCCAAAATGCAAGCATAGAAAATTGGGGTTTTGGCTACGGGCAAGAAAAAAACACAGTCAAGTGCAAGAATGAATTCAAAATTTTTTTTCGTTGCTTTTAATAGGTCATAATGCACTTGCATTATGGGCTTGTTGTGGTCGAGCCTTAGGCTCGGTACACCAAGCCATAACACAAGCGTGTTATAACGTGCTTGCGTTATGAGCTTTCAAAACTCTTTTTAAAAGTTGGCCACAAATTGGCTACCCATCTTTATGCACCTGCCCTATGTGTATATTTTATCCATCAATTAGGTCGACATCATATAAGGTTAACACATTTCTTATTTTGGCCAAACATCCATAAAACATAACTATTCCTCATAATATATTGCATATGCTAAGTCATCCAAGATCTCGAATATCAGAATCATAACTTGTCTCACAGTAGAAACCGGACCCAAAAACCAACACTCTGAATCACATACAACAAACATCTTCGATAGGGAATAGATTATGGTAAGCATCTCATACATTCAATACTATGTTGATATCAATGAAAACCTGTTGACATTAATGACAACCATTTGATGCAATCCAATTTCCAACAACAATAACTAGGTATTTATGCACAATTATTCTAATTTCCCAAAAAATTAAATCCTAATAGCTGGCTTTGGGTATTTGAATTCAAAATATTAAAATTTTGACACTGACATATTTGAATTTGGAGCCAAAATAGGGGGACATAGGTTCCCTAGGCACCAATGTCCCAAACCTTTTTTCCAAGAATTAAGGAGTCACGGGGAAAGCATTAAACGAGTGCATTTTTTTTTTTGCAATTTTTCAAAAAATGATAAAGTGGGCCACACAATGCATAATTTAGGAAACTAGGTGTTCAATTAGGTCCAATTACTTACGAGGAAGCAAAAAATAGTGTGAAATTGTCAAGGGTGATAATTTATAATGCTACATTTAGCCCCCACTTTAGTGAGAGTATGAACTTACACTCAGACTCACACTAAAGTAGAACATGTTTCAAGAGGGGTCTAATTGTCTCAATTTGAAGAGATATGATGACTATGGATCTAGGGGGAGTACACAAGCCCTTGAGATTCAAGATCTAATGGAAAAACAACACAACCACAAAGGAACACACACATGTATGAAACATGTAATAAGAAAACATACACAAACATACACAAACATATACAATGTCAACACAAAATACAAAGGTATGATTACTCATGAAATAGAAAGCTATGTTATGATAGGATCCACACCCAAAGGCATTCATGAATCATGAGCTAAAAAAGTATGATATTTGCTAGGTGAATCACAAACCATGTCAACCATACCAAGAAACACACAGGGAATAGTGAAGTTTGATATTCACTAGGTGTGTACCCATGTCAACCATACCAATAATTATACTCCTTGATGATTTTTTGATAAGGTGCTATGCAAATGATCAAAATGCTATGCCAATGCAACACTAAGTCCAACGATTATGAACAAAGTGAAGCAAGAAAATGCTAATGTAAATGCATCACTAAGTCTAATTTGTATGAAAAAAGTGAAGCAAAAATGTCAATGTATGCCCCCACCTTAAAGTAATTGTTAAACACCATGTTGTGAGCAATTACTTTAAGGTAGAAAAATGATAAATGTCATGCGAAAAAGATCATAAGAGCTTATTTGGAAAGCCCTATGCCAATGATATGTTTCCAAAAAAAGTTTCCTCATGAGAAGGGTTTCCCCTAAATGAAATACCACAAAAAAGATGAACACATAAGGGATCCACGAATATAAGGTCAGGATACATCTTTTCTACCATAATGTAGATGAAATTGGAATCAACATCATTCCCCAAGTACTTGTGGAATAATGCACACAATGGAAGAATGACACATAGAGAGAGAAAACAAAATTTTGGGTCAACATGGAAGAGACCTAAATATCTCAACACCTTGCATCATCCCAAAACTTAAAAAACAAGATAACAAAAGGAAAAGTTCATGACATAGAGAAGAATGAAGATACAAATAGAATAATGGCACAACATATTTGTTTCCTTTATATCCTTGCACCAACGGAGCAAAAATGGCCATCCAAATAAAACTCACACACACAAAGACACAGCAAGCAACACAACACAGGGAATCACATCATGTGTAAGCAAACACAAATAACACAAAAATAAAACACTATTGATTACTACACATGTGATCCAATCTAAAGAAAATCTTCTACATCCCAATATTTCTCATCATATATGGAAGGAAGACAACTAGACAAAGGGACTACAACAAGTGTTGTACTAGGAGAATCACTAGGTTCAACACATGGTGAATCACTCTCATCAAGAGGATCATTATAGTTACCCCCATCTAATTCTATATATTTTGAAAATAATAAAGATAGGTCTTTATGCACTTGTTCATCAATTTTAACATCCCCATATTCATCATCCAAGTTTATCACAATGGGAGGTTTTATGAAAATGTCAATTGTATTTTCTTGTTTCATTCTTTATTTTGGTTGGGACATGTAAGGCTCAATTTCATGTTTTGGTGAACTTTGTAATTCATCTTGATTTTATTGCATAAGTTTTTTGTTATTAGGTAATGTATTATTCTTTTCTTCCAACTAATGAGAAATAGCACGAAATATATGCCTATAATCTTTAGCATTTTTGTCTCTTCTTGTTCAGTTTTCAAGTCGTGAAGGGTTAAGAGCAGGTTTATCAACCATCAGTCTCTTTTCATCCCTTTGGGAAGGAACTAAAGGGACCATCAAGGTTTGGGAAGCCACTATCTCCTTAGGTCTATAAATTTTTGTTCTTTTTATGGCACAAAGGTAAAATTTTGATTGTCTCTTGTTCTCTTGTATGAAATAGGTGGAGCTACTCTAGTATAAATACCTTGTAAATTTGGAAGGGCCTTTGTTTTAGGCATGGATTCATCCACAACTTACAGGGTGGGAGGAATAACTATAGCCTTATCATTCTCAAGAATATTTCTAATGGATAATTTGTTTATGTTCTTTTCCTTGAATTTTCTATATAGTCTTTGCGAGGTTAAAATCATTTCCACCACTAGGATGCACTATGGATAATTAGTTTTCAAAAGGGAACTTTATACACTTGTGGATAACTAACGAGACAACATTTGTGGAGCGTAGCCATGGATAGCCTAACTTCACATGGAATTGGTCCAACATTGGGATGATAGAGAATGACACATCTAATTTTTTTGGTCTAACTTTAAGAGGAAGAGTGATCAAACCTATCGTAGGGCAAGCAAAATCATCATGAGTTTTCAACCATGCTTTATATTTTTCATAGGAGTCTTGATAAACCTTGTGCACATACAAGAACTTCTCAATGATCAAATTCTCTATGAGCATGAGATCAGTGATTATTCCTTGTGTAGTTTTGTCATTGATATGTCTAATGATATAGAGAGGACCATTAGGCACATATATAGATGCATTAATATGGGTGAAAGAAATTTTGGCAAACAAAGTGATTTGGATCTTATGAGGTTGAACATCTATTAAAGAAACCATGTTATCTACATCATTCTCATTGTTATTTTCATCATCATTCATATCATTATTCATATCATCAACTTTATCATCATAAGGTTGAACAAAGTTGGATGTTTTATTTGGTATTGGATTTGTGAAAATTTATAAGTTTTGATTTGGTAAGAACATAGATTTGTTTTCTTTGTCATTAACATCAGGCAACTGGATGTGATTATAATCAATAAGGTCTTAAACTTGATATTTAATATCTATACATCACTCTATATCATGTACATGTGTATGATGATATTCATTTAAAGGATTTTGGGTTTAAGTTTGGAGATAATGGTTTTGTTCTATCCATGGGTCTAATCAATGGCAATTGGATTAAGTTCTTTCTCAAAATTTGTATCATGATTGAATGAAGGGAATCAAGCAATTGTGTAAATTTTCTATCTCTTGATCTAAATTGATAAGGATTTGAACTTATGGATGCAACTTGTGGCTCAATGTGGTTAGCTATTTGAGGTGTGTTTATCTTGATAAAGTTCTTTTTTTAATTTTTGAATGGTTGATAGTTTGTGTTGAGGTATGAATTTGGATTTCTCAATAGAAGTCAATGAAGATGCTTCTTCATACTGACTAATTGCATTCTAATAGTCACAAAGAGTCATACATAACTATGTAAAAGATGTATATCTCATCAATAAGATCTTATCCCTAATGTCAGCTTACAAATTCTCAATGAACACTCTTTAAACATCTGCATCAGGAATATTAATATTGATTTATGAGTATAGTAATTGATATCGTCCTATGAAGTCTATCACTTTTTCATGGTTTCCTTGTTTGCACCTTACTAAATCAATTAATGTGATTTGTGGACCTATGTTTTCTTGGAAATGTTATGGGAATGCATCAACATGTTCATTTAATGAATGAATTGAGTTATTTGGAAATCATAAAAACCATTCCAAGGCCATGTATTTCAATGACCTAGGAAAGAGTTTAGCTAGGAGCTTATTTTCAAAGATAAAGCCACTACACAATGACATATAAGCCAATATGTGACTATTAGGATCTCCTTTACCATTATACTTCTCAAACCTAGGAATTTTTGTGTTTAGCAACATGGTTTTTTTCAAAATTTCAAGTGGAAAAGGGATCCTTTTGACATATTGTGATGGTTTTCTATTTTGATCTTGGTTCAATGTTGAGATTTGTTGTTGGAGTGAGGTTAAATTTTGCAAAATTTGATTAATAATTGATTTATTGCTTGACATGTTTTGAGAGTGTGGTGAATATGGTGGGATTGTGTAAGTTCTTGATGGACTACTATATTACAATTTTATTAGAGGGGATGAATATTGAGGTGTCACATTTGATGTCATGAAGCTATGAGGATTCCCACTTGAAATCCCTAAGCTTGGAGTTATTCCATTTGTTGGTTTTATCAAAGAAGCTATAGTTGGAAATGTGTATGTAGGGATAGAGGGTATAGTTGTAGGGAGAGAGATTTTTATTCCTCCTTGGCGTTGAGTGGATCCCAAAGCTTGAGTGAAACTAGCCATTGTAGGAATGTTTGTATCCATGATATGGGCTAGGCTACACAACACCTCTAATCCTTGGGCATCATTGATTAGTTTCCTTAAGTTGTATACTATAAGAACTATTTTCCCCACTATAGATTCAATGCTTAGGTAGTCTTGCAATCACTGTAAGTATTTGTATAATTGTTTCAATTTATCCTCAAAAATGTGGGAAAAAACAATCTCAACATCCATAAAGGTGCTTGTTTGTGAAGTTTTCATTGGTATGGTAGGATTAGGGATCGAGTCCAAAATGGGAATGGTATTGGCAATACCTTACATGAAAGAGTTGGAAGATTGAAGATCCACAGTGGATGTAACAACACAAGATGTCATAAGTCTACAACTATGTCTCATCGATGTATTGTAAATAGGGAACCAAGTCAAGAAGCTCACATGAGTTTCAAAACACTAAGTGTTCCCACAATGAACACTAAATTTCCAAACAGTCATAGTAAAATACTCAAAATAAAAAATAAGAAAGCAAAAGCAGACAAAAAACACAAAGACCAATGTCTAACAAAAATATGAGCCAAAAAAGGTAGGACTAGGGCACCTAGGGTTCCTATATCTTGGACAAGGTTTTGTAAAATTCAAAGTTTGTCTATGTGTAATATTGGTTAATGTTTTTGTGTTTGTGTGTAAATAGGTTTGACAATGAATTTTTTTCTAGAATTTGTTCAATTTAAGACTATGTAACACAAAATGTAAATGTGCAACAATGTTAAAATATTTGAACAATAAATGACAATTGTGAATACAATTTCCAACAAAAAATAACCAAATCTAATATGCAAAATTATGAAATTGATGATGTTGATATGCTTTTTGAAACAAAATAATAGAAATTTTCACTTTTTAGCTATATGTAAGATACCTAAATGCATGCAATGACACTTTCTATTTTTTTTTTCAAATTTTATATGACCTAATGTAAATTTTTGAATGCAATTGAGATGTATATCTGAGGTATAATGACTGAAATAAATTCTATTACAACCTATAATGTAATATGATATGCAATTTTCCTCAAATTTTTGTCTTTTTTGATGCAAAAGTGAATGCCTAAATGAGCAATGCAAAGAATTGTAATGCAAAACCTAGATCTAGGATGAATTGCTTCATATTTCAAAAGGTATATAATATTAATTATGTCACATTCACCAAAATCAAATGTAGAAAATGAATGTGTGACCATTTAGGGGAGATCTCCCTTTGTGGGGGTTCAACACCTTTTTCCTATGTCATTAAATAAAGAGAGGGGGTTTGATTTGATTTGGACAAGATATATGATTGAATTACAACCTAAAAGGTGAGTCAACCTATCCTTGACCAAATCTAAAATGACCTTAAGGATGAAATGCAATGATTCAATTGACCTAATGATGTAAATTATTGTTCTGATGCAAATACAACAAATCTAAGATGTCATAGAGAAATTTGGACTTCAAAAATGAACTGAGCAAGACACTATGCACCTGTGGTATAAATTTGAGCTTAATTTTGAAGGAATTTTCCTTTAGGGCTGCCACTATCCTTTTTGACCAATTTTAGATATGTTTTTATAGGCCTCTAGTGTCATATCAGAGCTTTTGTTCTCCTCTTGTTGCAATATTGGATCACTGTCAGATAATTCTACATAATTGATTTTTCATGAGTTTTCAAGATGTAGGGTTTGATTGCAACAACGAATTATTGATCCTAAAACTTTTTCCAATCTTATTTAGACCTAAAACCTACACATTCAAAGAGAGAAGAAAGGTTGTTTCATTTAGGGGATTTCCTTACTCAAACCCTGTGTTAGTGTTTCCACTTCCACAATGGGAATGCCAATGATAAAAGACCTATCCTTTTGAGGGATAGGGATAAATGATAAAAAGGAATGATGAGTAAAAACTGGACTACAACTCACAACCCTTCAATGGCTTCCTTGAAGGACTAAAGTCATACAAATATCCTCAAGGATTGGATCTTGCTTGCTTGAATTGCTTGGATGCCTACAAGGGTTAGTCTTCACAAACATTTATGATAACATAAACAAGAATACGCTCACATACACTTTGGCATGATGCTTGGATCTTGAATTTTTGCAATGAATAACTAAAATTTTGCTCTTGATAATAGTTCTTGCTCAATAATTCTTGATAATTCTAGATATCTCTTGTTAGTTTTTAAATTGATGCAATAACTAGGTATTTATACACAATTATTCTAATTTCTCAAAAATTAAATCCTGACAACCAACTTTGGATATTTGAATTTCAAATAATGAAAAGCTAGCACTGACATATTTGAATTTGGAGCCAGAATAGGGGGACATAGGCACCCAAGGCACGAGTGTCCTAGAACTATTTTTTGGGAATTAAGGAGTCAATGGAAAAGTATTAAATGAATGCATTTCTTTATGCTTGAAATTTTTCAAGAAATTATAAAATGGGACATGGAATGCATAATTTAGGAAATTAGGTATTCAATCAAGTCCAATTACTTAGGGGAAAATAAAACATAGTGTGAAATTGTCAAGAGTGATAATTTACAATGCTATAGTGGCAAGTTATGATGCCACAGGCTAGAAGATAGAGGTTTCCAATATTAAAAAACACCACACGTGCCCAAAACAAACACGCCACCATGATTCTATTGTGAGTCCAAGTTGTATGCCTAACTAGATGCCTTTGAGGTAAAAAAAGGTTTACAAATTAAAAAAATACAAAAAAATAGGCATGAATTCTCTTTGATTATAGATGTAGGGGCTATTTAAGTTCTCTTAATGAATTTGCATGTATTCACTAACCCATGCTAGTAGAGATCAATCTATAGAAATCAAGAGGTGTGCTTTCTCAAGTGAATGTAGTCCAAATATTTTCACAAAACCTATAAAAGAAACAACATTGAGGAGGAAAAGGTTAGTAGATTTGATGATGCCCCTATTGAAGACCTATGGCACCAACAAATGGACAACCAAATATGAGAAAGGAGGCCAAAAAATGGCTCTCCTCCCTTTTTTGATCACTAGAACTATTGGGATTACATGTTGCTAAGAATATCACCTATTTAAGCACGTATTACAAAGAATTTTGCTACCACCAAGGATCAAGGATTCCAATCACACCTCTAAATCTATCTTCCTCATGTTGAGATCAAAGGGAAAATAAAAAACTCTATGTGTTGACTCCATACACCATCACACCTCCCACATGCTTCACACAACCTCTCTGAATAAATATTCTTGACAAAAATCCTTAGTATCATCGACCAGTTTGAAGATTAGAAACACCCACATGTGGCCTTCACACCAAGAGATTAGAAATGAAATGAGTATGATGGCTTGCAAAAGAAGATTGCAAACTTGCAATATGATGAAAAAATTTCCCTTCTCATGTCAAGTCAATGTTAATTGTCCCATTGATTTTCCTATGCATAATCAAAATGCTCATGCACAATAAGAAAAAAATAGAACAAAGGTGTATTGATAACTATTAGAATTGTGAAAAAACACAAAACCATGAGCCACAAGATCAAACAAAAAACAAATACACCTTCCATTCAAGAGATATGCAAACAATATATGCAATATTCATCAACAAGAAAAATCTATAGAAGAACCTCAAGAATACTCAAGGAAAACAAGAGTCCTCAAAGGTTGAGAGTTCAAGAGTAAATCTCCAAAGTGATAATACAATAAGGGTTGAGTGTTATATAGGAGAAACGATAAATGGTAAAGGGATTAGATCAGGACAAGTGTCAACATCACATGTGATGAGCCATAATGATCTAATAATAGCTCACTTTAGTTAACATAGAAAATCACTTAGTTAACTTAATAAAGAACTCCTAAGTTTAGCTTAAGTGCATGAGAATAATTTAGACTAATAATTAATTATTAGCTAATGCATGAATACTCTAACACCCCCTTAAGATGAACTTAGGGAGTAGTTAAAAACCATAAGAAAGAATACATGATGGTTCTAGAAGACAAGGCCTGGTGAGGTACCCATGTACAAACAAAAGATCTCTCAAAACTGGAGAAAAGGAGAAAACCATAGTGGGAGAAAACTCCTCTCTAAAAGAGAGAAAGGTGAATTAAGGACTAAAAATCCTCCAAATAAAGTTGTGAAAGACTGAGAAGCCTCCAACCAAAACAATGTTCTAAAAAGGAGGAACTTGTAGAACATTGTTGAAGCACGAATAAGTTATAGACTATTGTTGAATGATGATTGATATAGTGCTAAAATGAAGAACCTCTAGAAATAGGAATTCAAGAGTGTCCATATGGTAAATGATCCATCTCACTATAATGCATGCAACCAACCATTGATGTACATTGCATCTAAAAGTAGATAGGAACAAGAACTAGATACATAGATCACTCCAAACCACGAAACCAAAGAAGAATTAGCACCAACAATAGAAACTCCCCCATAATGCTGAAAAGGGAGAGCCATGACAGATACACTAAAACTATGTAAAACCAAGAAGTGCATGTAGGAGAAATAACCTGCAAATAAAGGGGTGTGCAAACTAATGCACACACACATGAGGCAAGAATCACCAAGATTCACTACTATCATGGAAGGGATACTCACTTGACAAAGGTGTGATGAAAAACCAAAGGAGAACATCAACCCCCCATGGCACTTTATATCATAGTGCAAATTTACAAAAGGCACAAAAAGATGTGCAAAATCCCCAAAAAAATATACACCAAAATGGCACTTTATCTCAGTGCATCTACAAAAGAGAATGTGCATGAAAAATATTTCTAAATTGATCAAATAGAATAGAATACTAGAAATACATGAAGAACATCCAAAAATGAATCATCCCACACAAACAAAAAGTTTCCATGAGCTAAGACATCCAAGTAATTCACTAGAGTGTGAAAACAAAAAAAATTGAATAAAATGTACCTGGAGAGCAATCTGACAAAAGTGCATGGATGGATGTGAAGTGATCTAAAATGTCATCCTAACATCACTAGAATCATGAAAAATGAAGAAAATGGTGAAAAGCTATGAGCTTGGGACTAAAAACAACACCTCTGACTTCAACAGGATGTAGAATGCACCAACAACAAAACTAGGTGATGCAACCCACACAACTAGAAAGCTCCCAGAACCAAATTTTTTATGATATCTTGTTTGCCAAAAACCAACATCGTATACCCAAGTTATGGCTAAAAGAAAAAAAATACCCCTTTTAGGGCACAATGGGGTCTTGAAGGATTCCTTGCCAGTTACCCATATAGTTGACATCAACATCCATATGGATGACATCATGTTGATGTTAGCATGACATCAACAAGAATATTTCTTGCATGCTGGAAAAAAATTCCAATGCTTGGAAAAAAATGATCACCAAAAAAGTTGAAAATTGAACAAAAAATTGTGTGGCTACCAGACCTAGAAAATGATGCCAGACTTTTGTTTCACGGCCACTAAAAAAGAGTCAAAGACCGCCATGAAAATTTGAAAGTTGTCAAGTGTTGAAAATACCATCGCCAGCGGTTGAAGAGAAAGTCAGACACTGAGAATAGGCTGTCGACTATGAGTAAGTGGGCCCCGCAAGGCTTTCAACTTGTAGGTACCCTATCATACCTCATTAAAACTTGTAGGCCAAGAAAAAATTCATCGCCAAAAAAATTTAACTACCTTTTTTTTTTTTTTAATTTCTAAAAAAGAAATTATATAAAAAATATAGACCTTGTATTTAATTTTTTTCAATCCACGTGCCCACAAATCCGTACAAGGGTTGTATGACCCTTGTACAAAAATTTTTGCCTCAAAATCTCCCGACAAGTAATATAGACAAATTTATAGTCAAAATTTATGGAATCAGCCTCCTAAATGCAACAGAGAGGTCCTTTTTGCATTGAAATGCATGAAAAAATGTAGCTACCCTTTGAATTTGGAAAAAAACAACTACTTCAAACCCTCACATATTTGACCTTAGGAGTCCAAATCAGGCCAAACAAAAGCCAAAATTGACTTTCTTGATAGTTCTAAGTATAATGGTTAGGTTATTTTGTGCCAAAATGCAACTAAAATTTTCCCCCTCCAAAATTTTCCAAAAAACAAAGGGGATTTAGATCTAAAGCCTATAACCCTTGTTGAAGAAAAAAAAACTCATAAATTAAGAAGGGGTTCATTGTATCCACGCTCTGATACCATGTTATAATTTTGAAAAACCACAAAACCATGAGCCACTGGATCAAACAACAAACAAATGCACCTTCCACACAAGAGATCTACAAACAATATATGCAATATTCCTCAACAAGTAAAAGATACAAAAGAACCTCAAGAATCTTCAAGGAAAACAAGAGTCCTCAAAGGTTGAGAGTTCAAGAGTAAATCTCTAGAGTGATAATACAATGAGGGTTGAGTGCTATATAGGAGCAACCCTAAATGGTAAAGGGATTAGATCAGGATAAGTGTCAACATCAATGCAATGAGACCTAAAATATGTTAGCATATAAAGTAGATCAAACCCAAATGATCATGATAACACTCAATTAACACTAAAATATAAGTGGCCTTCAATGAACAGAACACACATCATATGCCTAACTTCAGTCCAATTTGCTCTGTCCCGGAGGCCGAATAAGGATCAATACACTCACGCCCAATCTTCACAGCATCCTTACGGGAGGCAGTAGGCGACAAAGTGGAAACCTCAGCCTTATCAAGGAGGCCCGATTGTGAGATCTGAGGAGAAGACATGTCTACATTGGCAGTGCAAGCATCAAAGCCTTTATCTTGCGAAACACACATTGGAGGGGAAGATGAAGTGTTGTCATCCACCAACTGAAGGGAAGGATTTGTCGTGCAAGCAGCCACCAATTTGGGGGATGGGACAGGAATTGAGCTCGAAGAAGTGGGAGTGGAAGAAGTTACAGTCTTTGAAGGAGGAAAAATTGCATAATGGCATGATTTAGCCCCTTCCCACCATGAAGGTTTGCGAATAGGAGCATCATTCCCATGCACCCCGACACGTTTTCGCCTGCACTGAACAGTACCATGGTCTGTGGCAAAGCAAAATCTGCATCTAAATGCTATCTTTTCGTAATCTATTGGCTGGCACCAGTGTCTCTTTCCAACTTTGAGATAAATATCACCCGGAAGTCCTTTTGAAACATCCATCTCAACACATAAGCGAGCAAATGTTAAATTCTCATAGTTGATTGTCTCATTTGAAAGGCCTTGATATTTCCCCAATCCATTGCCAATCGCCTTTAGACAACCAATTTCCCATAACTGCAATGGGAGGTAGGGCAAATGGATCCATAAAAAAGCTGTTGAAAAAGTCTCTATACGTGGGTCAAATGAGGGAAACCAGGGCTTCATGCATAAAAAATTGTCATGGAAACACCACGGGCCAGTGTTGAGCACCAATTCTTTGTCTTCCACCGCTTCAAATTCTAAAATAAAGAACCCCTTCGCACATGGGTATATGTTGATTTCATCTTCGAGATAATCTTTCCAATTTGCATCAATCCAAGAATGAAGGTCGCAGAGTTTAGGCCAAACCTTCATAAATCGACAAATGAGCGCATGCTCCACCAGAAAATATTCTCTGTCGCAGGCCAAATCATTAAGGCAGATCTCTGGAGCTGAGGCTGAGTGCCGAACAGCAAAGGGAGGGCTCACAGGAGCGCCGCTAGAAGATAAAATGGTATCGGATTTATGCCTGGGAGGAGATACACCAGAAACACCCGATCCTGGGTTACCCTCCACCTCATGGGGATGTTGAGAAGGGGGGCGCCCAGCGAGTGCCGCCGCAAAACTCCTCTTTGAGCCACCCCCAGATGCCACAAGACCCCTATTTGGAGTGTTTGCTGTTGAAGAAGGGCAAATCGTCGCCCGCTTACCACCAATATCCCGCCACAAATCATCCACCAAGCACTGTGAGGCAACAGAGAGCCGGATGTGAGGGCACATAGGAGGAGCCCCAAAATCCGCATAGAACCATCCAAGGTGATGATAGTATGCCATGCTCTAATACAGTAAATATATACAAACAAGAAATCAATCACATCAATGGATTTTTATATACACTATTTTTCAAGAATTAATTCAAAGATAATAAACTTGAACCAACAATCAAATATAGAGGGGCTCTAATACAATATTGGTACAACCAAGATCTCTGATTAAATGCCGATATCAAAAAGTCTATGAAATTGAGAAACAATGAATACAATGCAAAAATGGAATAAATTTAAGTATGTGAAATCCTCAAAGAGGATGATGTACATATATGAAGATGAGTTTGAGTCGCTATAGGAGTGCTCAACTCAAGGTGGCAACAAGGTTCCACCAATTAGAAAATGAGGAATGCCACACAACTTTGAAGAGTTCAACTACCTCTTCAAGTGACACATCACCGCATAAGGTGGCTTAATACATAAATTAAAATAATCAATTAAATAATAACTATTTTACTCTAACAAAACACTCATAAATTTTACAAATGAAAATAAAATTTGATGATTTATTTCTAAAATTTCATAGAAAATCATGAAGAATCATATGGTGACATTTTATTTTTGTATGTTCTCAAATATGTTTTTTATTTTTGTATAGAATTTAATTTTATTTCTAACACTGTATCCTTGCAATAGATTGTGTTTCAAAGACTTTGATCTTTGAAAACTTCTAATGTGTTTATTATAGAACATTGGTCCTAGAATATTTCATCAAACTTATAATATATTTAGTGCAAGATAGTTTATAGAAGACATTTATTATAGAAATTTTCTAAAAAATATATTTTTCTTCTTTGCATGTTTTCTCACATTGAACATTGGTATTAAACTTAACTTTCACACTTGAATTTAGGATAAAAATTAACTAGCTTATTTTAATATTAAATGGGTAAGGCACATATTCTCTTCTCTCACATTTTTGCATAATCTAAAGAATAAGAAAATAAACTTCTTCCCAAATTTATTTTAATATTAAATGAGTATGGCACATATTCTCTTCTCTCACATTTTTGCATAATCCAAAGAATAAGAAAATAAACTTCTTCCCAAATTTAATTTTTAGGGGGGCTACCGTGAATTTCATCACCAAGGGAACAACCTCAACTCTAGTATTATTAAGAAATATGGGTAAATTGAAATTCATGCCTCTTGGAAGTTAAAATTTATTATTTGGGATAAGTCCCCAAAAACTTTATACCTTGGTAAATAAAGGGGAAGAGTGGGTTATCCTCTCCTCCTAACTATTTGACATCTTTCACTATCATTTTTATAAATTAATCCTCATGTACCCTTGTGGTATATTGAGGATATCCTTAGAAGACTATATATCCTATATTAAGACCAATTTTCATATTTTCTTATAGTGCATTGGATATTATTTAGATCTAAGAAGTTACTTTATACTTTTAAATTTGGGAGATAGAACTAACTTTGGGTAAGGATTTGACCTCCAAGGTATGGGATGCATAGGTGGTACATGACCTTGTATTCATTATATATGTGCTGGCATAATGTTGTCATCAATGTCAAAAGGTGTCATTGATGTCGAAGGGGATGTCATTGATGTCAAAGGGGATGTCATTAAGCTTAGTAGACTTGATTCTGGAAGAGTTGGTGAAGGAAGATGGAGAGAAGAGCATGTTTTGAAAATATTGCAAAGTTTCTCAAATGTTGCAATGTTGTCATGTTGTTGCAGATGTCACTTCTAGAAGTCGGAGAAGAAATCAGGTTTTAGATTAAATATGGGTTTTTTTAGTAGATTCAACTAGTGTGGTTCACATGATCAGAAGACATGCAATGTGCTCATAATTGAGTTGTTTCTACTCTTTGGTTGAATTAGGGTTTCTCAGTTAAACCCCAAGGTTTTGTATTCATGGTGATGAATAGAGTTTATGTTTTTGTTTTTACTGGATGTTGGTGGTCACAAGATGCTTAAGTGACAACTTAAGCCTTCAATTATTTCGTTGGGTGATCAGCCTCCTTTACCTAGTGCTACTGGTTGGCAGAGTGTGTGCATCGCAACAACTCTTCACATCATTTCTTGAGTGTTACTGTGGCTTAGTGTTTGTGCGATGTGTGATGAGGAAGATCAATGGTGCACATCAACATTTAAAGATCAGATGACTATCACATTGTCCCCCCGTATCGTAGTTTTATGTCCACTATGGGTAAGTGTTTCATGATATATGATGGAAGATATCAACAATGATGGTTAGAGCATATGAAATCAGACAACTATCACTCAAGTTCTTCTCATCACACTTTGAAGTTTACCATGACATATTCTTTGAGTGATATGTGATAGAGACATATCTACAGATGAAGAAGATCCAATGATCATCACATTTTTGCTTTGCATCATTGTAAAATTGTGAAGCAAATGGGGTTATGCAATTTGTAATGTGCAACAGTAGTGAATAGTGATGTCAATAGGGACAAGAGTCATGTGTTGATTACATCACAAAGATTTAATGCATTGTATTCCTTCATCTTCAGGCTATAAGGCTTTCAACAATATGTGATGGGTAAAGGCATTAGTGGAGTATGATGTCAACAATAACACGTAGCTACATGTAATTTCATCGCTACATTTATTCACATCGTTGTTGTGAAGAAAACAGTGTTGAGAAAAATGCACTTGATATACTAAAGGGTTGTGATAAAGATGTTAGTAAGTCCCCTATTCTAAAGGATGATCGAGCGATAATGTGGATGCGTGTTCAATAAGATAGGTGTAAGTTTTCTATTGCATCACAATGTTTCTTCATATTGCAATTTACACTCTTTGCACATATATCAAGTTGTGCTAGGCAAAGAGAATGTGATGTCTTTCCAACGATATAGATTACATGATGGTGATTGAATAGTGATTGCAAGACTACTTCACATCATTGAAATAGAGGTTGATGCCCTAGGTGAAAATGCGATATGCTTAAGTGAGGCAATAGTCATATGTCAAGCGTTGAAGATCAATAGTGGTAGTTTAAATGAAGACAATTCATTGGCTATATTTTAAATTTGGATTGGATGAAGTATTAATAATGGATTATGGCACGAAGGTTACTAATCGATGGCTATAAATTAAAGGTGAACCTCTCCAATGGCTATGACAGTGTGAATGAGGGTTTTGATTATAAGCTAACATAGTGAAAAATTAAAATGGTTCAACCACTCTAGCTACAAGGATTAATGGTGATTGGTTCATTTGGGTGCAAAAGATCTTGTTCCTATCAAACAAAATATTGGATATAGGTAATGAGCATTAATGAACACAAATCTTAGATCTATCATATGCTAAACATGGAATTGTAATTTTTTTTGATAATGATGGTGTATGGCTCGATGTACAAGATGCTTGTTAAATAAGATAACGTGTGATAAAACCCCAACAAAGTTTTCTAGATCAAAAAGAATTTGAATATGAAATTAATCTGGATGGCAATGTGTGGCTTGAAAAAGGCATGATTTTTTAGTGAATGTAATAGAAAAGAAGACAATCAAAATTTTGTTGAAGTGTTGATGCACCAGAGTGTATGTGTGAGCTAACCAGTGGATAGAGATTACACATGTGAAGATTGAGTAGAAGCCAAAAAAAAATCATACATCATCATCAAGGGTTTACACTCAAGGTGTAAAACAAAGAATGGTGTAGATCAGCGAGAGGTGCAAGGAAGAGAATTAAGTAGTAAAGATTGTAGTAAAGAATTGAGTAGTTGCAAATAGAGTTGCAACATTGAATTGTGTTCAATAGAACAAATTGTAATAGTTTCATTGTAAATCTGATTGGTGGGTACCATCAAATAACTGGGTAGTTGCTCAATTTAGGGAGCTGGTGCTTCCTTGGAGTGGGTGATCCTAAAACTAGGGGATTGGTGTCTCCATAAGGTTGGTGCCCTTAAACTTTGTAATAATAAGATTTTAATTATGAGACTAGATTAGGATAGTAGATCCTAGCAACTATTATTACTGTGGTTTTTCCCATCTTGGGTTTTCCATGTATATGTTGTGTTATGTTCAATTATGTGTGTGTCTATCTCTTTGCATGTTTAGTTTTAATCTGCACTAAAAGGGCTAAAAGGAATTAAAATTATTAAGGTGTTAAGGGTTAAATTTTAATTAATCTATTGATTCACCCCCCCTCTCAATAGATTGTTGTGTTCCAACAATTGGTATCAGAGCCCTGGCTCCCTAGGAGAAGCTTAATTAGCTTAGGTAGATCTTAGACAAGTGAACACAATGGCCCGTCAAGAGGGTTCATCTACAAACAAGGAAACTATGTTTGATGGATCATATTATGCTTTCTAGAGCATTAAGATGGAGATATATTTGGCATCATTATGGTTTGATGTGTGGATGTTTGTTAAAAATGGATAGACACCTCCACTACTGCTCCTACTGATGTTGCAGGAAAGAAAGATTATGAAAACAATGCAAAGGCAAAGCATGCTATTCTTTGTGGACTATCTAGCTTAGTGTTTGTCAAAGTGATGCATTATCAAACTACACATGATGTCTAGAGTAAATTGAATATCATCTATGAAGGAGATGATAAGGTAAAACTAGCAAAGTTGCAGACACTTAGAGCCAAGTTTGAAAGTCTCATAATGAGTGAAGAAGAAAAGATTGCAGATTATCTTCTCAAAGTTGATCAAATTGTGAAATCAATAAGAGAGTTTGGAGAAGAGGTAAAAGATTCAATCATTGTTCAAAAGGTTTTAAGATCCATGCCATCCAAGTATGACCCCAAAATATTTTCAATAGAGGAAGCAAAAGAAATAGAAAAACTCACTCTTGATGAATTTCATGGCATATTCAATGCATATGAAATCAGAATGGGAAATGTAGAGTCATCCAAAAGGGAAGTTTCTTTCAAGGCTACCAATAAGGGGAAGGTTGAGGCTTCCAAGAAATACAAGGAAGAAGCTTCTACATCTGAACATGAGGAGATTGATGAGGAAGAAACAAACTTCATCAGAAGACTAAGGAGAGGCTCAAGAAAATATAGAGGTAAGCTACCCTTCAAGTGCTTTGATTGTGGTAAAGTAGGAAATTTTGCTACCAAATTCCCTTACAATAAGAAGGAAAACCTTGAACAATAGGTAGATAGTAAAAAGAAGAAACCCGACTTTCTTAAGATGATTTTTTTTTTTTTTGAAGAGTTTGTACATCTAATAGGAAAGTGATTCATCTAATGCTAGTGATAGTTTAGATGATGAAAAATATTGTGCTTTGGTAATGGAAGAAAACAAATTCTTTTCATGGAAAAAAGACTCTAAAGAACAAAAGGATGGAAAGGTTGAGAATCTTGGTGAAGAAGTTGAAGAAGGAGAAGTCTACCTTTAAGGTGAACTGATATGTGCTTTAGAATAGATTGATAACTTGAGAGAGGAGATTATTAGTCTAAAAAGGGAGAATAAGAATTAGAAAAAACTTACACAAAATGATATTGAACGCTAACTAAAAATATTGAAGAATCCAATCAGATGGTAGTGAGCTTGAAGATACAAGTGGAGGAAGCCAAAATAATTGAAGATGTAGTCAATTCTAAACTACAGTTTGAGGTTGACAAATGTATGTAGCTAGAGGCAGAAATAGTTTCCCTAAGAAAAGATTTGGAAAAGGAAAGATAAAAAATAGAAAAAGGCTCGAAGATCCTTGATGGATTATTAAATACACAAAATCCTTCTAACAAAGAGAAATCCGGTTGGGTCTTGAGAAAGGAAAGAGTACTTTTACTAGTGCATCTACAAAACTGTATCAAAGATTTAGAGTAGAAGAAAAGTTTGGTGTAGTTGGTGAGAAAGCCTATAAGGAGAACACCTTTGAAGAGGAAAAGAAGACTACTAAGATAAAATAAAATTGAAGAAGAAAAGAATCCTGCTATAGACAAGAAGAACATTTAATCAATTCTTAATCATCTGAAGAAGAAGCAAAACATAATAAGAACTGATGTTGATGTATTCACAAGGGTGGGAGATCTAAAGAAGCCAAAGAAAAGTAGAACCCCTCATCTTGCTCAAGGAAATTCTATGACCAAGTATCCTTCATACTTATATGGGTATTTTTTATACTTGTAATCAATTTGGTCATAGGGATAGATATTTTAGAATTGTTCCTAAAAGGACTACAAACTTTGTAAGTAAAAATACATTTGCTCCTTTAGTTGTCATGAATGTAATTTGTTATAATTGTAATAATTTTGGTCATATAGCCAAGAATTGTAGAACAAAATTTATAAGACCAAATATACAAAGTGGGAAAAAGGAAAAAACACCTCCTAAAGTGAACAAAGGGTCTAAATTCCCTGAAAATAAGAAAAAGAAGGCAAAAAAGAAACCTAAAAAAGTATGGAAAGAAAAAGAGTAGATGCCCACAATCAATGATTGCAAAAATGACACTTCATGCTAAGAAGAAAAATATATGGGTGATAGATAGTTGCTTCTCTAAACATATGATTGGTGACAAGGGAAAGTTAATCCAACTTAAGAAAAGTAAGGAAGGATCAGTCGATTTAGGTGACAACACTGCAAAATTTTGTGGTAAAGGAACAATAACCATAGATGGTAAATTACCTACAAAATATTTTCTCTATGTTGAAGGTTTGAAGCATAACCTATTGAGTGTGAGTTAGATGTATGGTTATAAAGTCACTTTTAATTCAGAAGGATGCAAAATAAGGAAAAATAGAAAAATAATTGCACAAGGAATAAGGAATGAAAGCAACCTTTATAATCTCAATGAAGTAAAAGGTCAGAATTGTCTAATAAGTCAAATTGATGAGAGTTAGTTGTGGCATAAGAGAATGGTGCATGTAAATTTTGATAATTTGGTTAAAGTGAGTTCAAAAGGACTGGTAAGACACATTCCTAAGATAACTAAGCCTATAAACACCATTTTCAAAGAATTTCAAATAGGAAAGCAAACAAGGGTCAAATTTTAGACAAATGAATACTCAACCATAAATCTCGTGCGGCTAGTTCATATTGATTTATATGGTCCTACAAGGACAAGAGGATTGAAAGGTGAAATATAATTCATGCTACTGATTGATGACTATTCAAGTATGACATGGGTAACCTTTCTAAAGGATAAGTCACAAGCATTTGATAGATTCAAGATATTTAGAGCCATGGTTGAGGAGATTGGCAAAAGGATCAAATGCAAAAAGATCAAATAGAGGTGGAGAATTCACATCAAGTGAATTCATTGATTATTGTGAGAACCATGGAATCAAAAGACAATATTATGCACCAAGAACTCCACAAAAAAATGGAATTGTAGAGAGAAAGAATAGGATAGTTAAGGAGATGGCCAGAACAATTCTTAATGAGGCCAAACTACCTAATGTGTATTAGAGAGAAGCATTTCATAATATAGTTTATATTCTAAACAGAGTCTAATTGGGGGTAAATAGTGAGAAGACCCCTTATGAACTATGGTATAGTAAGCCAACATTTGTCAAGTATTTCAAGGTGTTTGGTATAAAATTATTCATCAAAAGAGAAGAAGATAACTTGGGAATCTTTGACTCTAGATGTGATGAAGGAATATTTCTTGAATATTCCACCCAAAACAAATCTTACAAGTTTTATAACAAAAGGCTACACAAGATAAATGAAAGCATCAATGTCAAAATTGATGAAGATCAAAAAAATGTTAAATTTGATAGATATAACTTTGAAGATGAATTAGAAAGTGAAGTAGATATTGTTGATGAAGAGATAGAGGAAGAGAATGAAAAAGAACCTGCAAAATATGTTCAAAAGGATCATCCTACAAATTAGATAATTGGAAATAAAAATGAAGGTGTTCAGACAAGGAGAAGAATTGCAAAGAACAAGGAACAAGTAAAATTTTCTCTCTTGTCATAGATTGAACCTAAGAGTTATGTGGATTCCAACAAGAATGAGATATGGATAAAGGTAATGGAAGAGGAACTGAATTAGATTGAGAAAAAAAAAACATGAAAATTGGTTCCTATTCCCCCAAGAAAAAATGTGATAGGTACCAAATGGGTGTTTAGAAACAATATCAATGAAGATGGAGTTGTAATAAGGAACAAAGAAATGTTGGTGTACAAAGGATATGCACAAGTTTTAGGCATAGAATTTGAAGAAACATTTTCACGTGTTCCAAGATTAGAATTCATCATAACATTTCTTGCATTTTTAGTCTATAAAGGATCAAGGTACATCAAATGGATGTAAAATCTTCTTTTCTCAATGGAAACCTTGAAGAAGAAGTCTACATAGAACAACTAGAAGGTTTTCAGCTATCAAAAGAAGATGATTATGTTTCTAGACTGAGGGAAGCATCGTATGTTCTAAAACAAGCACTAAGGGCATGGTATTCAAGATTGGACCAATATCTACAACAACAAGGATTCAAGAAAGGATGTGCAAATAGAAATTTGTACTTCAAATTAGAAAGAGAGTATATGATAGTTGTTGTTATATATGTGGATGATATCATATTTGGTGGTAGTAATGAAAAGATGTGTAAAGAATTTACTATTCAAATATAAGATGAATTTTAAATGTCAATGCTAGGAGAATTGTCATTTTTCCTTGGTTTATAGATAGTACAAACTGATCATGGGATATTTATATCTCAAACCAAGTATGCTAAGGAAAGGCTTAAAAGGTTTGGAATGGAAGAAAGAAAACCAACTAGTACCCCCATGGTAACTGGATGTAAGTTGAGAAAAATAGATGAATCCCCAAATGCAAATCAAACAATGTATAGGTCTATGAATGGAATCCTTTTATACTTAACTGCATCAAGAACTGATATTATGCAAGTTGTATGAATGGTTTTGAAGTTTCAAGCTACTCCAAAAGAGTCTCATGTCAACTCAATAAAAATATTTTTTTGAAGATATAAAAAGTATTGTTGACTATGGACTATGATATCCCAAGAGAAAAGACTTCACTTTAACTACATATATAGATGTTGATTGGGCTTGAAGCGTAGATGATAGAAGCACTAGTAGTGGTGAATTTTTCTTGGGGGACAAACTTGTTTCCTAGATGAGCAGAAAGAAAGAATCAATCACTCTATCTATAGTTGAAGCAGAGTATGTAGCAGTAGAAACATGTTGTACTCAGGTATTGTGGATGAATCAGACACTGAAATACATCAAGGTTGAATACAAGGAACCTATCTCTATTATTTGTGATAATTCAAGTGCAATAAACATCTCAAAGAATCTAGTGATGCATTCTAGGACAAAGCATATATCAATCAAGTATCACTTCATAAGAGAGAATGCAGCAAATCAAGAATTCAACATTGAATATATGCCAACCAAAGATCAAGTGGAAAACATATTCACCAAGCCTCTTCCCAAGGAACAATTTGAATATCTAAGGCAAAAACTAGGAGTGATTGCTCCCACATCATATCACTAAATTTCAGTGATAGGGTATGATTCTAGGGGGGGATTCATTGAAATTTTATTCATCCCTAGATATGGAGAGATCAAGTCAAGTAACCTTGGTTTTACAAATTTCTAACGACTTGATGGTTGTAGACTTATGAACCTCTTCTTTCTCTTTGAATGGTCAACCAAAGGGGGAGAATATCTGTACCAGCCCACATTGATATTAGTCAAAGGGAGAGCAAGGTCCCTTTTCCATTGCTAAGGGGGAGAGTAGAACTACTTTGAGTAAATGCATGGAGAGACCCTTTTCCATTGATGTCAAAGGGGGAGAGATTACACAAATGCTCATGAAATTGAGTAGGGAGCGAATTTGAGAAAAATGTCTACAAGAAGAGGAGATGTGTCTAAGGGGGAGTTGTTCTGTATGTGCACTCATATGGTTTTGTTATAATTGATATAGTGCTAGTTTAGTTGGTACAAGAGCATGAGTTGGAACATTTAGAATTGATACAAAGAAGTTAGAGCATTTGGTTTTGTCATCAATGACAAAGGGGAAGATTGTTGACATAATGTTGTCATTGATGTCAAAGGGGATGTCATTGAGCTTAGTGGACTAGATTCTAGAAGATTTGATGAATGAAGATGGAGAGAAGAGCATGTTTTACAAATATTGCAAAGTTTCTCAAATGTCACAATATTGTCATGTTGTTGTAGAGGTCACTTCCAAAAGTCGAAGAAGAAATCAAGCTATAGATTCGATATGGGTTTTTTGAGTAGATTCGATTGGTGTGGTCTTCAAGATAAAAAGACATGCAATGTGCTAATAATTGAGTTGTTTTTTCTCTCTAGTCAAAATAGGGTTTCTCAATTAAACACTAAGGTTTTGCAATCATGGAAATGAACAAATTTTATATTTTTTCATTGACTAGATGTTGGAAATTATAAGTCACTTAAGTGACAATTTAAGCCTTCAATTTCATCAATTGATTGGCCTCCTTTACCTAGTACTATCGGTTGGTAAAGTGTGTCCATCACAAAAACTCTTCACATCGCTATTTAAGTGTTACTACAACCTAGTGTTTGTGTGATGTGCAATGAGGAAGATCAATGGTGCACATCAGTGTTTGAAGATCTGATGGCTATCACATTGTCCCCTCGTATCGTAGTTTGATATCTACCATAGGTAAGTGTTTACACAATATGTGACATGGAAGAGGTCGACGGTGATGGTTGGAGCATATGAAATTAGATGGCTATCGCTCAAGTTCTTTGCATCACGCTTTAAATTTTACCATGACATATAATTTGAGTGATATGTGATATACACATATGTATGGCTAAAGATAGATGGAGAAGATCCAATGGTCATTGCATCTTTGCTTCATATCATTGTTGTAAAGCAAATGGGCTAATGCAATTTGCAATGTTGCACAATAGTGGATAGTGATGTCAGTAAGGACAAGTGTCATGTGTTGATTACATCGCAAAGTGTTAATGCATCACATTTCTTCATCTTCAGGCTATAATGCTTTCAATGATATGTGATGGGTAAAGGAATTAATGGAGTATGATGTCAGCAAGAACATGTGGCAATATGTAATTGCATTGATAAATTTATTCACATCGTTGTTGTGAATAAAATAGTGTCGAGCAAAAAGTGATACACTAAAGGGTTGCAATGAAGATTTCTGTGAGTCCCCTCTTCTAAAGCGTGATGGAGTGATAAGGTGGGTGTGTGTTTAGTAAGACAAGTGGAAATTTTCTATTGCATTTCAATGTTTCTTCATATCGCAATTTATACTCTTTGTGCACAAATGAAGTTGCACTAGGAAAAGAGAATGCAATGTCTATCCAATTGTAGAGATTACATGATGATGATTGAAGGGTGATCACAAGACTACTTCACATCATTGAAATAGAGGTCGATTCCCTAGGTGAAAATGTGATATGCTTAAGTGAAGTGATAGTAATATGTCAAGTGATGAAGATCAACGTCAATAGTTTACATGAAGAAAATTGATTGATTGAGTTTTAAAGTTGGATCAGTTGAAGGAGGAATGATGGATTATGGTGCAAAGGTTACTGATCGATGGTTAGAATTTGAAGATGAACCTCTCCAATGGCTATGAAAATGTAAACGAGGGTTTCGATTGTAAGCTGACACAATGAACAAATTTATACGGTTCAACTACTCCAACTACCAAGATTAATGGTGATTGGTTCATTTGGGCGGTGAAGGTCTTATTCCTGTCAAACAAAAGATTGGATACAAAGAATGTGCATTAATGAACATAAATGCTAGACCGTTTATATGCTAAAAATGATATTAGAACATAAATTGATGATGATGGTGTATGGATCGATGTATAAGAGGCTTGCTAAAGAAGATAACATGTGAGAAAACCCTAGCAAAATTTTCTAGATCAAAAAAACTTTTAATATGCAATTGATCTAGATGGTGGTGTGTTGCTCGAGAAAGGAATGATTGTTAATGAATGTAAGAGAAAAGAAGACAATTATAATTTTTTCAAAGTGTTGATACACCAGAGTGTATGTGTGAGCTAAGCAGTAGATAGAGAATACACATGTGAAGATTGAGTAGAAACCAAAAGAAATGAGACATCATCATCTGGGGTTTACACTCAAGGTGTAGAACAGAGAAAGGTGTAGATTAGTGAGAGGTGTGAGACAGAGAATCGAGTACCACAAATTGCAGTAAATAATTGAGTAGTTGCAAATAGAGTTGCAACATTGGATTGTGTTCAATAGAATAAATCATAATAGTTTCATTGTAAATCTGATTGGTGAGTGCCATCTCATAACTGGGTAGGTGCTCAGTGTAAGGATTTGGTGCTTCCTTGGAGTGGGTGCTCCTAAAACTAGGGGATTGGTGTCTCCTTAGGGTTGGTACCCTTAATATTTGTAATTAGAATATTTTCATTGTGAGGTTGGATTAGGACAATAGATCCTAGTAGCTATTCTCAATGTGGTTTTTCCCATCTTGAGTTTTCCACGTATATGTTGTGTTATGTGCAATTATGTATATGTGTCTATCTCTTTGCATGTTTAGTTTCAATCTACACTAAAAGGGCTAAAATGAATTAAACTGCTTAAGGTGTTAAGGGTTAAATTTTAATTAATCTACTGATTCACGCCCCTCTTAGTAGATTGTTGTGTTCCAACAATATGCATCACTTTATAGAAAATATATTTTTGGGCCCACAATGATTAGCATGCCTACATTAATAATTATAGAATTGTTGATGTGTATTACATGTATATCAATGTTAGATCAACCTTCCCTACTTTAAGAAAGAAAGGGGGAAATTATTATTTTGATTCTTAGGAATTTTCTTTATGTATTTTATTTTTTTGAGTCATAGCTTAATTTTTAATAAAAAAACTAAAAATAAATAAAAAAATCCTTTGTTTGTTTGTCTATATTTTCACCACTTCATAAGGTTTAGACACCAACCATTTTCCACCAACCAAGTACACATCCACCAAATAAACCAACCCCAAAAAATGCATTTCATATACATTAAGAATAATCATACTTTGCATCCAAATCCAAAACTTTCACAAATTATCCCACATCCATAATATAAGTCATCCCATTGTCCACTTTAATTGAAATTTGTAATCATGTTTTCATTTAGCTTTTATGGGTCCCTTTGTCAAAGTAAAATCCCCTTCTTTGATGATTATGATAGCCTTGTTGATGAACCAAAATATGACCCCTATGATGAAAGTATTTTAATAACTAGTTATAGCCATGATACCCAAGGTCAAAGCTCAAGAACCAAATACATTACAAGACTATCAATGAACGAGAAGATCTTGTAATCCAACTTGAGTATGATGATGATGATGGTATCCTTTTTTATCAACCAAAATAAGAACCTTGGGATACTAATGAGTCTTGTGGATCATATAAATTCTTTCAATCCTTATATTTCACTTCCTTAAGAAATTTTTCCACAACCTTTAATCACCCATCCATCAATTCATATAAGAAACTCACTAGAAAAATATCCCCTATTAATCCTAAATGTTTATTAATGAATCCTAGACAATATATGATGAAGTAGGGATACACTTTGTTGATGGTGTTTTCTGCATAGCAACAACTTAGGCAGAATATGATATTCTATCTCTCTTGAAAGGTAAATATCTATCAACAAGCCTCAAGACCCAAGGTCTCTAATTTCAAGTGTTGACAATGCAAAAATATCTCAGTGATAAATGTGAAAATGTTGGTAATCACAAGGGCCCTTACAAAACAAATACTGGAAGCTTCAAATTCATCAGATCTTGTAATGTGTTGATGCTTCTATAATCCTAAACTAACTCAGGTTTAAAGAAATAAAAAAAGATAAAGGGTTCAGAGAGATTTCTAAAACTAAAATCTAAGACCAATTGTGCAAACAATCAAACATTCAAAGTGGACCAATCCTTCCAAAATCAATTCCTGCTAAACCCATATTAGACTTGCAATCTTACAGAAATAGTGCAATCTTCTAAGGGATCAAGATTTGCAGATAATGGGGAATTCACATGAATCAACCTTATTTTATAATTAAAATGAATAAATAACCACAATTGAACTCAACACACAATATTTAGGCTCAGGATAACTTTACACAACAACTTACAATCAACAAATTGCTAAAAGTATGGACCAAGGATTGCTCAAACACTTCAAATATTGAATCGTCAACACAATTGCATCAC
Source organism: Sequoia sempervirens (assembly GCA_007258455.2). Classification (NCBI taxonomy): domain Eukaryota; kingdom Viridiplantae; phylum Streptophyta; class Pinopsida; order Cupressales; family Cupressaceae; genus Sequoia; species Sequoia sempervirens. The sequence continues at coordinate 122,636,197 of VDFB02000002.1, read as the reverse complement.
ATATAAACTTAAAATCTAACATGCAACAATAGTTCCAAATCAATTTTGAAAATTTGGAAAACAAGAACCATGCAGAAGTGAATAACACGGGAAAGAACACCAAAACAAAATTTCTTTACTTGTATTGAATTCACCTAGATTTGCAACAATTCATGTATCCATAATGTTACATCACTTGCTCTCAGAAAATCCTAAGTCTTTTCTCAATTATAATAGTATCAACTATGTCTAACCCTTACAAATGAAGCTGAGGCCTCAATTTATAGAGAAATCACTTTAGGTTGGCCCAAAATTAGGGTAACAAAAATGAGGTCAGCCAGACAGGTCGGCCTAGAGAGTTTTTTTAATAAAATAAAATTATATTTCATTTTTCAAATAAGTTCTAGGTTGGCCTAGACCCTTCTAGAAATATTCCCTTCTTGGCACAAAATTCTAGGTCGCTCCTCCTAGTTGTAGAGTCATGTGACTGACACTTTTCCCTAGGTCATTCCAAGTTTGATGTTTTCTCCTTCCTTAGTGGATTCCAACCTGCTGGAGAGTTCTTTGACCTTTTCTACTATTTCTTTCATGTCATTTGGATCTAGAGTTGGAATAAATTTTATTCTTAGCTTATGAGTTTTTAACTCATCAACATATTTGGGCATCATTTTATTCCATTCAATTTGCAATTCATGATATTTGTCTACCTTAGAAATATAGATAGTTGCATCCTCCAAATGATCTTTTGCAATGGGAGCACTATCAGATGGAGCATAAATTTCATGCCACCATGCCTGCAATAAATTGATGTTCATATTCTTCTGCCCAAATTTTCTCCTTCTAGTCATAATTTATAGAAAGGTGATACAACTATCACATATTTCCTTAATTTTTCCTTGTAGCTTCATTATTTTCTTCAATTCCTTAGAAAGAAGTTCCTTCCTATAGTTCCACACTTCTAGCCATTCCATCACCTCGCCAATGTCATCAGAAGTAAAGATGTTCATTTGAGCCAATTCTTCTTTGGGCACTTGCAAAATCTTCTTCAACTCCTCAAGAATTGTTTTCATCAACTTTGTTGCAATTAGCAACAAATTGAGAGGTGTCTTCTAAGAATTCAACAAATTTGGCATGAACATTAAATATTTTTTTAATGGATTCATCACCTCTTTTGCTGACATCATGTAACCATATCTAAGTGTTGTGGACTGAGGACTTCAACCTTTCAATATTTGAGACAACTTCCTTTGAAAATAATCTCTCTGGAATTGAAGAACCATCATTGCTAGTTGTTTGCAAAGGTTTCATCAAGTGCTGAACATATTTATACACATCATTAAGTTGCCTTTGCGACTTCTCTTTCTCCTTAGTTTCTTTATCTAGCCTTCTGAAAATAGCCTGGGATGATTCCTGGAACTCTTCTTTCTCTTATTCATTAGTAGATGGGCCTAGATTAATTGTGTGTACCTTGTAATCTATGGGCCTTACTTCATCTTTGTACTTGTTATCTGCAAGAACAGCTACATGAATAACTCTGTTGTTGAACTCATACCTTGAGAATTTTGAAATAGTTTTGGCTCTTTTTCTTCCCTTGGGCTGTCCCCATTGTTCTAAAAACTTATCTTGGCTGGGAGTCTCTTCTTGAAATATAATTGGCTTTTTGCTAAGCCTCTTTTCTAGCCAATATGGGATAACATGCTGCTCTATCTCTATGTTAGTGGAGGGAGCTTCTCGTTCATCCTTGTCCTAGGTTGGACTATCACCAATTTCTTCTACATTTTTTTATGCCTCTTGCTGATTTTATTGCTCATTAACCGTTTCCTTTTGTAGAGACTTGGATGGAATCTCTTGAGTAACTTGTAATTCAACATTCTTGCTCTAAGCTCTAGAGGTTGATTTAGCAATTTCCTCCATGAACTTTTTCCATTCTCCACTTCTCAGAGTAGAGATCTCTTCATCTTTAGACTCATGTTGCCCAGGGTCATTTGATATATTACCTTCCTCATTAATTACTTCCTTTGGGATTAGTGTATTGTGAAGAGTGGAAGGAAGAGGAGAATTATTTCCTGTAGTTTCTCTCCTTGAATTATCATCTATAGGTTTCTCTTCAATCTACACTCCCTTTTCAGAAATCTTTACTTCTATTGTTGGGGATGTCTTGTGCTTAGGAGAATTTATCCTAACATAAACTTGAGGCTTCTCCCCTAAACTTTCTATGTCAACAACCTTGGTTGAAATGATTGGAATAGTGGCAGTGTTTGTTTTTCTTGCTTTAGCCACCTTCTGACCTTCTGTGACCAACTTCCTCTTCTTGGTTGGTTGTGAAGTTTCTCCTTCTTCAGTTGTAGTACCAGCCGTAGGAGCCTTCTTTGTTTTAGGAGACTACTTCTCAACATGCTTAGCCTGTGTTTGACTCCTAGTTTTCCTCTTCAGTGTAAGAGGTATGTCTTCCTCTTAATCATCTCCATCATGGGGCTCAGTGATGTCACCCTTATTAACTTTTGTTTCCTCTTCAAACTAGGATTCAAGATCTCCCATTAGGTCATAGGAATACCTTCTACTTCGAGTTCCAACACTTTATGTTTGACTCATAGCCTTGAATATTTCCTACTAGATCTATTACCTGATCTAGGTCATTTACTTCTTCTGACTAGTTCACTATAGGTAGAGGTTTGTTCTTGTAAGGCTCATAATCATGGTGCTGAATTAGATCTGCCTCATCATCTTGAACTTGGTCTGGTACCTCTATTACCCTGTAAAGCCTTATCAAGTTGAGGGGTATCCTGGAGAACCTTCTCCTGATAATTTCAAACTCATCATGACAATTGGCCCAATAATCCTAAATATGATCCTTGTGCCTAAATTCTCTATTAGCCTACTTTTGAGATTTTCCATAAAGATCAAAATTATTCTTGTTAGTGCAAGAATATAGTTCAAATTGTACCACCTCCTTCTCAAAATATTGAGCACTTTGGATGGAGGGACATGCCTCTAAGGTTTCAATTCTCAATGGGATTTTTGTCCCTAACCCTTTCTTATGCAATTCCTTTTGTAAGATTGCCTCAAATGCCACCATCTGCTTGGTCAACTCCAATAGTCTGAGCTTATTGGTCAGGTATCTTGGTAATCTGAGAGGGACAATAGGAGACCATTGTATCATGATATATGTGAATATTTGGAATTGAATAAACCACTAACCATATTGTTTGATCAGGTCCATTGTATCAGACAAAAGCCTAACATTGAGGGAATCCTACAGCAACCTAGGAATGTACATAAAGAATGCATCACTAGCCCACCTGTAATTTGTTTTTTTGTACTACAATTATTGATAGATATCCCATATCCTATCCTTTCCCAGGGTTCCATTGCAACTAAGACCTTTGTACCTAGTTTTTCTCACTAACATATACACAAGGTAGGAGGTCATTGTGAACCTATTAGTGTCTTGCACACTCCTTAGTTACACATCCAAGTTATTGCTTATAATCCTGGCCCAATGGTAATTATTTCCACCCATGATTTGTGTGATGGGATAAAACATCCAAGTGTGGAAAATGTGAGCCTCCTCCATCCCCATTATTCTGCCTAGGAAGATTATGACATCATGGTACTCAAGCTTGAAATCACTTCTCTGTAATTGCTTGGGCCACTTGGAATAATGTGGTTTAGGCTTCAATATCTAGGAACTATTCATTATCTCCAAGGCTCTATTGGGATCCTCATCATAAAACTTTATTTCTTCTCCAATATTTATCTCCTCAATGAGTTTGTGATGTGAGGCACTGTTAAACAACTCTGCTATGGATTCCTCAATGAGATTGGTCATGATTCTACCTTGAGGTCCAACTATGATCCTCTTATGAGAATCATATTGCCTTGCACACTCCAAAACCAATTCAGGGCACAATTGTGTGGGTGGGAACCCTGCTACTTGAGCTAGGCCAATGTGACTAAGGATTTGTGCTAGTTGAGTGGGTGCACTGCCAAAAATACTTTGTTGAAAGTCATCATAGTCCACATGCCCCATATTTCTGTCTGCAATCTTGGAACAAGTAGAAGAAATCCTTGATTCTGACCATATACCTTTGAAATCATACTTCATTCTTTCAGCCCTCTTTTTCACCTCCTCTTGCACTACAACAACTTTTGATTTGGAAGTCTTGTTAGGGTTCAACTCTGCTTGCATCTGTTAGAGAAACCATAGTCACCCATATGTATATAATAGCACAAATCATTAATACATGCCATTCATTTAATGAGATCTATCAATATATTCCCAAATAATACCACTAAATGCAAATCAAAATGACAATATAAACCCCAATGGCAATGTAAAGTAGACAACTTACTCAATGAAATTGTACCATTAGACCATCCAGAAAGCATGCAAGTGAATCTCATATTCAAGAATGAAAATTTCTCAAAATTCAACAAAAATTCAACAATGAATATCACATAATCTCATACACAAGCCCAATTATCATCAAAACTCAGGATTTGATGTCATTGAAGAAACCTCAGAAATTCCACCCTAAGGAGGATTCTTCGGCTAGACTAGACTTTAGGTAATCTAATGGAGCTTGGATTTTCTAGTAGCTTGTTGAGTGTGAACTCTTAGCTACCAATCAAGGGATCCTAATGCACTTTTATGGGGGTCTTAACGTGATAAATCCCATGCATTATTATCATCATTTATCTGAGATCTTGCTCCAAACCATATACCTCAAAGTTCAATTCATCACATGCATTAGGTATTCACGGACTTGAGGGATTCAAAGATTCTAGGGGAGGTCAGATTATCTAGGTAGATTGAGGCTTAGAAAATTTGAGCTACCTTAGAATTTCCAAAGGTGATTCAAATTCAAAATTTCACTAAGTGCTAAACTCCCTCAAAGTTTCCATAATTTTACTTATACCTTTTGGTTTCAATATTTTGAGGGTATGAAGGATTTAGAGATTTTGAGGGAAGCCAGATTCTCTGAGTGGATTAAGGCTCAGAAAATCAGAGCTACCTTAGAATTTATGACGTCTTTCCCAAACTCAAAAAACTCCTAAGTGTCAAACTCTTTCCTCATCAGATATGCAGTTATGATCACTTTGCTTGATTAAGGTTGTAAATCCTATCAATTTTCCGCATTGAATCCTGGATCAATTTTTTTTAAACAATCCTTTTACATCACTTTACTCATTCATCGACTTCACTGGTTGACTAAAACAAAAATCCAAAAGCTAGGGTTCCTAATTTGAATTTTGAAGCAGGGAGACACCCCATAATCTAAATGTCAGCATGAAAACACAATAAGAAGGGTGAATCTTGAAGATTTTAACAAACCCTAGTATCTCATTCCATTCAAATCGAAGTCCCAACCAAAATCATTAAAATGCATACCCAAAGAATGATAAACCCTAATGATTACACCAAAATAATCAAATCCACTCCTTCAAAATCCATATACAACAACACATATTCCACAAGAAATCCCTCATTAAGCTTAAGGAATATTAAATCATCATGAAATGAAGCTTAATCGAAGGCATAGGGGATAGCCTACCTTGAAATGGCGCACGAGGAGAAAGAATCTAATGACGGCTCTCAAATCTCGTAACAACCACCAAAGAATCACTACCTTCACTTTAGGGTTTGGAAAATCACAAGATGGGAGCAAGTTCTCTCAAGTTTCAAGTGTGAACAATGCAAAATGACCACAATATCAACATTAGACATTAAATATACCTCACATTTGTCCTAAAAGATCACTCGTGTGTGCCATAAATTCTTTTGGAAAGATGTTTAAAAAATCTCAATAAAACAAATGCATCAAGGACTCAGAAAATATGAGGGAGCTTGGAATTTCCAGGTGGATCAGACTTCAGGTAATCTAAGGGAGCTCGGGTTTTTTAAACTTCTCCCAGACTTATTCAATTTGGCCTCCAATTGAAATTTTTAGTTAAGGTATACTTCAAAGAGCTAGACAATGATCATGATGTTGCAAAGAAAACACCTCGAGTGCATATTAAACATGGAATTCCCAAGTGAAACAAAATCAAAACTGAGGAAACTATCCCTTAAGTGAAAAGGTCAAAACCCTAAAGCAAGTAGGAAAACAAAATAAACAAAAAGAGGGTCCTTGCTTTCAACGGGGTGTGTGTGTGAAAATTGCACAAAAAATTGACTCTTGCTGGGAAATGCTCTAGAGAATTTCAATGACAAACTGGAATCAAGAACCCAAAACGTCTAGTTTTGGTCCTCGCATCAGGTCATCCATAAACAAGGTTTTAGAGCCAATGGACAAGCAAGTCCTTCTTGTGTTGAAATCCCAATGTGTGCATATGTGTTCATTTCCCTCCCTCAACTACTGCAAGGAACCAAGGTCAGTCAAGTCAAGCTACGTAAATATTCTAACTTCAAAAGAAACCTAGATAGAGCCTCGCTAGCAGTCAAGCATCCATAGCCTCGATGAGATTATTGTTGTGATTCTCTCGAACATAGCTCTACTACCAACTAGGCATCCATAGCCCCGGTAGAGATATTTGGATACTCCTGATAAGTTGAATTCACTTCTTTTGATTTTCCAATATTTTCCTTTTTCTTTTCTTTTCTGATATAATTTTCTTTTAACTTTTTCATTTCAACCTATGAACAATGAAGTTCACACTCAGGGTTGAGAACCATAGTGGCGCTAAAGCAGAAATAGGATTTTTCACTTAACCAAACCTCACAAGGAACCTTCAACAACTTCAAGATTCTTAAGATGTGTGTATAAGTATAAGACTCAAGCACATTATGGAACTAGCTTAATCTAGGGACTCATCTACTCTAAGCATTTAGCACATGTGACATTGAATAAAGGACTTCTACCAACTTATCCTAGAAGGATGATTAAAGTTTGTAAAGGAAATACTTAGAACAATCCTTGATAATGCAATGGTTGTTATGCAGGTACAACACTCCCAGAAGAGAACAAGGGAAACCAAAATTGGAAAAGAAAAAAAAAACCAAACCCAAACCTAGACTAAAGAAAACCTACAGTAACTAGAACTAGAAATAAAATCCAAGAAAAGCAAACCAACCAAAGTAGAAAATGAAAGAAAAAGCAAAAGTAAACCCAAAAGAAACCAACACCTAAACTAACTATTTACAAGGGAGAGCTGAAACAGCTCAGGCCAGGAAGTAATGCTTCAAATACTACCCATTGACAAGCAATGGGACATCCTCTCTAGTGAGGGTCTTCAAATAGAAAGCATTATCTCACAATATCTCTGAGATCTGAAAGGGGCCAGGCCATAGTTTGTCAAATTTTCCATGTTCTCCCCTTTTTTCATGTGCTTTGTCCCAATATAAGACTAGATTAGAGATTTTGAATGCTTTCACCTTGGCTTTTCGATCAAACCATCTCTTGACAATTCCTTGGTGCTTAGAAAATTTTTCTAATGCTTCATCTCTCTTCTCTTCAAGTTGTAGAAGCTCAACCAAACAAGCCTCATGTCTATCCCCCTCATCATAGTAATCATTAATAAATTGCAAGGTGGGAATTTTTTAGCTGGATTGGAAATATTGGCTCAAGACCATACACAAGGTGATAAGGAGAGGTTCCTAGAGAGGCTATGTGTCTAGTGCAATCTTTCTAAGGAGAAAATCTAAGGTAAGTGTGCCAATCTTTGGGATTTCTCTCTAATAGTTTGGGATGACTATTAAAAGGTTCTTGTTTGTAGACTCAACCAAACCATTCCCTTATGGGTAATAGTTAGAAGCAAACTTGATTATGGTGCCATCATCAAATGCCCATCCAAAAAACTTTAACAAATAAAATGTAGGACCATTATCATAGACTAAAGCATTGGGACAACCAAAATGATTGATAATACCTAATTCCAAAAAAATGATCACTACTTATAGGCAAGGGCTTCAGTCCATCTAGTAAAATAATCAGTTACGATAAGAATGTACCTATGGCCTATAGAGGAAGGTGGGTTAATTATACCAATGACATCCAATCCTCACTGCATGAATGGTTTTACCTCAATTACCGACTGTAGTGGAAGTGTTGAATGCTCTCGTTGCTAGCTGTAGTTTGACATACATGGCAGGTTCTTACGTGATTGTGTGTGTCCTTAAATAGAGTCGGCTAATAATATCCTACTCTTAGGATTTGATGTACAGTAGCAGGTCTAAAACCATGGCATGTACCATACTTATCATGAAATTCTATCATCACTTGGGAAGCCTCTTCTTTCCCAAGACAATGAAGGTAGATTCCCTCATGGTTCTTATACAGGATAGCTCCCTTCAACATATAGCTATCACTCTTAAAGCATAAGACTCTCTGTTGTGTTGTGCTTAGATGAGTGGGACACTTTTGATTTAGCAAGGAGTAGACAATATCATCATACCATTTGTCAAGAGAGATTTCTTGAAGGTGGTACTATTGGGTTGTGATATCTGGACCAATCTTAGCCATATTCTTAGTCAATCCTTTCCCTCTCACAAGTTTCATAGGTTATATTTCGATGTCATACTCTAGTAGCATAGTAACCTATTTTTCCCTTCATTCCCCTAATCCACTTTGCATCAACAACAGTTTTACCATAGGGTCCAACACTATTGCAAAGACCTTGTTTCTCAGGATATAATGTTTGAACTTCTTCACATCCATGACCAACGCATAAGCTTGTTTTTCCACACTAGGGAACCTTAATTCTACATATTTCAATGGAGAACTCATTAAGGCTATAGGGTTCTCACTTCCTTGATCAAATTTTTGAGTCAGCATACCAGTACACGAATGATCATATACAAATGAGTATATGTAAAAAGGCTTGGAATAATCTGGAATCACCAACACTGGGGAATCGACTATTTCCCTCTTAATCTCTACAAAAGCCTCCTTTGCTTCAGCATGGAATTCAAAGGTTTAACTATCTTTGCAAATCCAGTAATAAACTTCCTGATGAAATTAATTTTCCCAAAGAAGGATTTCTTCTCCTTCTTACTGGCTGGAGGTTGGATTTTTAATATAACTTCTATTCATTTAGGATCAATGGATACAACCTTTTCTGAAATAACATGGCCTAGTAACTTCCCCTCATTAACTCCAAAGATGCACTTCTTAGGATTGAGTGAGATACCAAATTCCTAGCATTTCTAGAATACCTTGCATAAATTTAAAATGTGATCACCTCTTTTCTTTGAAAAAATAGTCAAATCATCCATGTAGATGAAAATACACTTACTGATATTATCCTCGAAGGAAATTTTTGTGGCCCTCTGAAAGGTTTCCCCTACATTGATTAATACGAAAGGAATTCTTCTATAGGCAAAGGTACCCCACTTCATGGTGAAGGAAGTTTTGTGTCTATCCTCATATTGTACCATAACTTGATTGTACCCTGAGTATCCATCCAAGAAGGACATCATCTGGGATTCATTAGCAATTTGTAATACCTCATCTAATGATGGGACAAGGTAATTTTCTTTTTCTGAGGCATGATTAAGATTTTTGAAGTCAACGCAAAGCCTAATTTCTCCATTTTTCTTCCTCACTCGAACCAAGTTAGCAACCCAAGTAGAGTGTCTGACTAGGAATATGATTCAAGCAAAAAATAATTTATGTACTTCCTTCTAATTTTTCCAATAGGGCATTAATTGGTCTCTATCTTTGCCTAAATGGATTTGAACCAGGCTTGAGAGGAATGGTGTGTGTAATGACTGAAGTATCATACGTCTTTAGATCTTCATAGCTCCAGACTATGACATCTTGGTATGCATGAAGTGCATCTATTAATCCCCTCCTTTCTTTTGGAGTACACACCTTCCCAATGAAAACATTCTTAACATCATCTGAAGTTCCCATATTATACAGGTCACATTGGTTGCTAATAGGGTCCTTGTTCTATTGTTCTCGATCCTTTATTATGTCAAGATTAAAGATCCTTTCTAGTTGTACCATTCCTCTTGGAATTGTATTTTTTTTCAGGTTGATAAATCCTTCCAATTTGATTTCTTCCTCCTGAGGTTCTACTTCATCAATTATCTAAGTAGTGAATACATCAGAGCTCGTAATGAAATCTAAGATATGTTTGTCATCCTCAAATACTTGAAAATTGATTATGTTATCCTGCATTGAGGGTACCATAGTGAGCTCCATAGTGAACTTCTTTAATCCCAAGAGTGAAAAGGAATACAATGTACTTGCTGCCTATGCTAAAGCATCTACAGTTTGATTTTTACTTTGGGGTGTTAGTTGAATGTTAAAAGCATTGAACCCTTCAATTAAATCCCATACTCTATGCATGTAATTAGTCATTCTTTTGTAATGACATGAATACTATTTTTTGACTTTCCTAACTACCAACTTAGAATCCCCAAAGACTTGTAAGATCTTGACCTTCTTTCTCAAAGCCGTCAACAACCCACGAATTAAGGCTTCATATTCAACAACATTATTAGTGTAATGGAATTGAAGTATATGAGTAGTGAAGAAATTTTTACCTCTAGGAATGATTAGTTCAAACGCTACCCCAACTCATTTTTTGGACTTGGATCCATCAAATATGAGTGCCCAACAACCAGCAGCACCAAACCCTTTTGATTTGTCCTCATTAGTCCTACTGCTACTTAGAGACTCCTCCTGGGGCACTGGCATTTTTCCCTTAGGATCATCTTGGATACTTTGTGCATTTATCCTGATGGCTACAGGTGGGTTAATGAAATTATTTATTTTCTCCACTATTGTTTGGCATAGACAACATTCTAACTTAGGGTGAGAGGCATTGTGAACTCTACACTAGTTTGGAAGGAGCAATTATTTAAAGTTCATATCTCTACCCAGATGGATTTGGTCTTCTATGCATTTTTTAATAAACTATTGGAAGTTATCCAACAGGTTGAGCTAACCATCTTCTTTATCATCCCCCTCTTCTACTAATTCTACCAATGCTCCAGTACTATTAGATTCTTGAGTGAGCTCGTTAGGTACATCCTACAGCATGAAGATTTCATATGTGCCTAGTTCCTGGGGGGGCTTCCAGTACATAATTCCCTAGGCTAGCTTTGGATATTAATACCTCATTTGAAGTATTTTGATACTCAATAATCGAATACTTCATCCTTGGTTCCCTCTCAATTCTAATTTGGTTTTGCATTCCTTTCCAAGGGAGCCACATGTGAGAATGGTCAATTGACACATATCCATTTAATCCCTTAGTGAAATCCATGCCTAATATCAAACCATATGCATCAGGGATATCTTCCACTTGAATGTTGATGATTTGTTGGATCCTAGGGTTTGATGCAGCTTGCATGGGAATCATATTTAGTTCTCCTACTACATTCACCTTTTTCTTATCCAATTAAGTGACCTTTCATTGAGAATCTGCAAGAGTAATACCTAAGGCTTTGCAAATAGCAAAGGGCATGACATTTGTGGAGGCTCCTGAATCTAAGAGGCAATTATGCAAGTTTTTCCCAAAGATGTGAATTAAAATAAAAAAAGGAGGGGTTTCAAAATTTCCTTGAAATAAACTCATAGGAGTATCAACTTGTGCAACCTGACCCTGATCCCTTTCTTCTCCCTTGTCCTTAGACTATCCTTGACCTTGGTATTTTGATGTTTGTGGGCCAAGAATTTTTCCATCTATTTTGTTGACTGTCCTATCTTGAGTGACTACATTTTCCTTAAAAGCTCCTAGGACTACATTTCTAATAGTAGGAACCCTTAACAATTCAAAAGCAGAGAGGCTTACCTTCATTTTCTTGAGTTCCTCGGTGACATATTCACACAACTGTTATGTGCTCATATCCATAAGGGTGTCCTTGGAATGTTCTACCAACTTTTCCTTGCCTACATCAATGTTATTTACCTTTAAGAGATCAGATTATCCTTTTGAAAGGTATTGTGTTGGCACACAAGAATAAGATGGATTGTTACTAGCATGTGGATTAGGCAGTGTAGCAAAATTATTTAGAGTAATTGAAGTAGTGAGTGGACCTCTGGCTTGCCTATTCCTCAAATCATACTGTCTTGTGTGTTGGTGGAACATCTAAAATTCTTCAACACCTATTTCTTCCTCATCTAAAGGGCCATTATCATTCTTAGTGTTGTCATGGAACAACTGTGAAATTTCATCTTCATTGCATACTTGTTCTGATTCGCCATCTTGTTCGCTTGCTTCTTGTTCTAGTTTATTTTCTTCACTTCATGGGAAAGGAGGGTGATTCAGCACCAATACTGATGTGTCATAAGGGCCAAATGGTACCAATTATTGGTTGTTGGAGCTATTTTCTACTTGTTGAAATTCATACTAGAAGATAGATGCAACAATTTAGAATTCAAGACAATCTAGCTCAGAGTGATGATTCGTCTTATGGAGTTTGCACCATCCGGACAAGATTGCCTCAACTAAGTGCACATCACTTGAAGGTTCATCTTGATTGAAAGGTTGATCCAATGGAGTAGGGGAACCTCCATTATTTGGTCTAGTATTCCATGTTTTGTTTTTCCTAGGAGGTTGCCTTCTATCAAGTCCTTTTCCAGATGACTGCCCTTTATGAAATTTTTGTCCATATCCTTGTGTAGAATCCCTATTTTCCCTATTATAATTGGATTGTATATTTCTCTGGGCAGTCTAAAGTTGGTTGTTCTAGTTCCTCAAATAAGTGACTTTAGTGGTTAGCTTCTTGACTTGCTCTGTTAGCTCATTCAACCTCTCTTTTTCAGGATTACTATAGGATGCAGAACCCACATTGTTCTAAGAATATCTTGGTGGTGTTCTTGAGATTAAGGATTGATTCAATACTTCCAAATTTTGTAGATAGGTTAGGAACCCAACCTACTATTATGGATTGATTAGATGATTAACACCCTGGGGATAACTAGGCATTAGTGGGGTATGATTCAATAGAGGACCTGGATGTGAGACCAAGGGTAATTGTGGTACAGGATTCATGATGGGTTTATGATTGGTCAAGGCATGATTAAGTTCTTGGGTTTGCCCTGGGTGAGAAGAAAGCCCCAAAGATGGAAAAGGTCTTGAAAGGTGCTACCTCAAATTTGTACTAACCTTAACTACCTTTGTATAAGCATCAAGTAAGGTGTTAGGAGGGTTTGGTCTCCATTTAAGGAAGGTGGTTGTAAGGCTATCAAGGGCTTCATAATAAATTTTTGAGGTGGTAGCATTTTCCACAACATAGGGTGCCTACAATCTAGTGTATGCACGGTGGAATCTATTGTTAAATGACCCTATGGGCTCATTGACCTCCCTCTTAACCTTTGTAAACTATAGATATAACTCATTGGCACTAATAGGAATTTTAAATTTCTATAAAAAAGGCATTTTCAAGTTTAGTCTAATTGTGTATGGATCCAACAAGAAGATGATTATACTATTAAAAGGCATATTCTCCTAAGGAATATGGGAAAATCCTGCATGCCACATCTTCATGATTAATCCCCCTATCCCTAAGCAAGGTCTGGAAAATCCTAATGTGCTCCTCAGTTGTCTTGTTTGGGTCATTGACATGGAACTTGGAGTAGAAGTGCTCAAGATTCTTATGAATGACATTGTAGTTATTAAAGGACAAGGGTGAAGGGTTATTTTCCAAGAAATCCATTGGTGGTGAGGGAGGTGGTATTGGTTGATTAACAGCTAGTTGGGGCTACTGAATGGGAATAACTTCAGAATCATATGAGGATGAGCTGGATGAAGGTGAAGATGATGGAGAGGATGGAAAATATGGTTGGGGAGATGATGATTCTCCCCTTCTTTTGGTCCTTCTTGACCCGGTAGGGGCTTGTAACTCATGGAAATATTCCTCCCCTGGTGTAGATATGGTTCTTCTTTGAAACCTCTAAGGAGAAATTTAGATAAAAAAATGCTCCAGCATGCTTATTCAGGCCCTCCTTCTAGTGCCAATCTATTGATGGTTTTTTCTGTGCAACAACAACTCAGACAGAATATGATATTCCATCTCTCTTGAAAGGTAAATCTCTATCAGCAAGCCTCAAGAGATAACCCCAAGGTCTCTAATGTTAGGTCTTGATAATGCAAAAAAAACTTAGTGATAAATGTGAAAATAATGGTAATCACAAGGGGCCTTACAAAACAAATACTGGAAGCTTCAAATTCATCAGATCTTGAAATGTTTTGATGTTTCTGTAATCCTAAACTAACTCAGGTTTAAAGAAATAAGAAAAGATAAAGGGTTTAGAGATATTTCTAAAACTAAAATCTAAGACCAATTGTACAAACAATCAAACATTCAAAGTGCACCAATCCTTCCAAAACCAATTCCTACTAAACCCATATTAAACCTACAATCTTACATAAATAGTGCAATCTTCTAAGGGATCAAGATTTGCAAATCATGGATCATTCCCATGAATCAACCTTATTTTATAATTGAAATTAATAAATACCCACAATTGAACTTAGCAAACAATATTTAGGCCCAGGCTAACTTTACACAACAACTTACAATCAACAAATTGCTAAAAGTATGGACCAAGGATTGCTCAAATACTTCAAATATTGAAACATCAACACAATTGCATCACATCTAAACCTAAAATCTAAAATACAAAAATAGTTCCAAATAAATTTTAAGGATTTGGAAAACAAGAACCATGCAAAAGTGAATAAACAGGAAAGAACACCAAAACACAATGTCTTTACTTGTATTGAATTCACCCAGATTTGCAACAATTCATGTATCCACAATGTTACATCACTTGCTCTCAGAAAATACTAACTCTTTTCTCAATTATAATAGTATCAACTATGTCTAACCCCTACAAATGAAGTTGATGCCTCAATTTATAGAGAAATCACTTTAGGTCGGCCTAGAATTAGGGTAACAAAAATGAGGTCGGCCAGACAGGTTGGCATAGAGAGTTTTTCTTAATAAAGTAAAATTATATTTCATTTTTCAAATAAGTTCTAGGTCAGCCTAGACCCTTCTAGAAATATTCCCTTCTTGGCATAAAATTCTAGGTCGCTCCTCCTGGCTATAGAGTCATGTGACTGGCACTTTTCCCTAGGTCGTTCCAAGCTGGATGTTTTCTCCTTCCTTATTGGCTTCCAACCTACTGGAGAGTTCTTTGACCTTTTCTAGCATTTCTTTCATGTCAACTAGATCTTGAGTTGGAATAAATTTTATTCTTATCTTATGAGTTTTTACCTCATCAACATATTTGGGCATCATTTTATTCCATTCAATTTGTAATTCATGATATTTTTCTAGCTTAGAAATATAGATAGCTGCATCCTCCAAATGATCTTTGGCAATGGGAGCACTATCAGATGGAGCATAAATTTCATGTGACCATGCCTGCAATCGATTGATGTTCATATTCTTCTGCCCAAATTTTCTCCTTCGAGTCATAATTTCTAGAAAGGTGATACGACTATCACATATTTCCTTCATTTTTCCTTGCAACTTCATTATTTTCTTCAATTCCTTAGAAAGAAGTTCCTTCCTGTAGTTCCACACCTCCAACCATTTCATCACCTTGTCAATGTCATCAGAAGTAAAGATGTTCATTTGAGCCAATTCTTCTTTGGGCACCTATAAAATATTGTTCAACTCCTCAACAATTGATTCATCAGCTTTATTGCAGTCAACAACAAATTGAGAGGTGTCTTCTAACAATTCAGTAGCTTTGACATGAACATTAAATATTTGTTCAATGGATTCATCACCTCTTTTTTAGACATCATGTAACCATATCTAAGTGTTGTGGACTGAGGACTTCAACCTTTCAATCTCAGAGATAGCTTCCTTTGGCAATAATCCCTTTGGAATTGAAGAACCATCATTGCTAGTTGTTTGCAAAGGTTTCATCAAGTGTTGAACATATTTATACACATCATTAAGTTTCCTTTGCAACTTCTCTTTCTCCTTAGTTTCTTTATCTAGCCTTCTCAAGATAGCTTGGGATGATTCTTGGAACTCTTCTTTCTCTTGTTCCTTAGTAGATGGGCCCAGATTAATTGTTTGTACCTTGTAATTTGTGGGCCTTACTTCATCTTTGTACTTGTTCTCTGCAGGAACAACTACATGAACAACTCTGTTGTTGAACTCATCCCTTGAGAATTTTGAAACAGTTCTAGCTCTTTTTCTTTTCTTAGGTTTTCCCCATTGTTCTAAAAACTTATCCCAGTTGGGAGTCTCTTCTTGAACTATAATTGGATTTTTTCTAAGCCTCTTTTCTATCTAATCTGGGACAGCAAGATTCTTTGTCTCTATGTCAGTGGAGGAAGCTTCTTGTTTAGCCTTGTCCTAGGTTGGACTGTCACCAATTTCATCTACAATTTTTTCTGCCTCTTGCTGATTTTCCTGCTCATTAACCATTTCCTTTTGTGGAGACTTGGATGGCATCTCTTGAGTCACTTTTGATTCAACATTCTTACTCTGAGATCCAGAGGTTGATTGCCCAATTTCCTCCATGAAATTTTTCTATTTTCCACTTTTGAGAGTAAATATCTCTTCATCTTCAAACTCATGTTGTAGAAGGTCATTTCATATATTTCTTTCCTCATTAATTGCTTCCTTTGGGATTAGTGTATTGTGAAGAGGAGAAGGAGGAGGAAAATGATTTCCTATAGCTGGTCTCTTTGCATTACCATCTATAGGTTCCTCTTCAATCTGCACATGCTTTTCAGTAGTCTTTACTTCTGTTGTTGGGGATGTCTTGTGCTTAGGAGAATTTCTGCTAACATAAACTTGAGGCTCCTACCCTAAACTTTCTATGTCCACAACCTTGGTTGAAATGGCTGGATCAATGGTAGTGTTGGTTTTTCTTGCTTTAGCTACCTTCTGGCCTTTTGTGACCAACTTCCTCTTCTTGGTTGGTTGTGAAGTTTCTCCTTCTTCAATTGTAGTACCAACCTTAGGAGCCTTCTTTTTTTAAGGAGACTGCTTCTCAACATGCTTGGCCTATGTTTGAATCTTATTTTTCCTCTTTAGTGTAAGAGGTATGTCTTCCTCTTGACCATCACCATCATGGGGCTGAGTGATGTCACCCTTATCAAATTTTGTTTCCTCTTCAGACTATGATTTCAGATCTCCCATCAGGTCATATGTAAACTTGGTACATTCTACTTCCAAATCCAACACTTTATGTTTGACCCATAGCCTTGAATATTTCCCTACTGGCTCTGTTACTTGATCTAGGTCAATTACTTCTTGTTCTGACTAGTTCACTAGGGGTAGAGGTTTGTTCTTGTAAGGCTCATAATCATGGTGCTAAATTAGCTCTGCCTCATCATCTTGAACTTGGTCTGGTACCTCTATTACCCTGTAAAGCCTTATCAAGTTGAGGGGTAACCTGGAGAACCTTCTCTTGATAACTTCAAACTCATCACGACAATTGGCCCAATAATCCTCAATATAATCATTTTGCCTAAATTCTCTGTTAGCCTACTTTTGAGCTTTTCCATAAGGATCAAAATTATTCCTGTTAGTGTGAAAATATAGTTCAAATTGTTCCATCTCCTTTTTAGAATATTGAGCACTTTGGATGGAGGTACATGCCTCTAAGGTTCCAACTCTCAATGGGAATTTTGTCCCTAACCCTTTTATATGCAAGTCCTTTTGTAAGATTGCCTCAAATGCCACCATTTGCTTGGTCAACCCCAATAGTATGAGCTTACTGGTCAGGTATCTTGGTAATCTAAGAGGGACAACAGGAGATCCTTGTATCTTGATATATCTAAATCTTTAGAATTGAATTAACCACTATCCATATTGTTTGATCAGGTCTATTCCATCAAAAGAAATCCTACAATGGAGGGCATCTTGCAACAACCTAGGAATGCACATAAAGAATGCATCATTGGCCCTCCTGTAATTTGTTTTTTTGTACTACAATTGTGGATAGATATCCCATATCCTATCCTTTCCCAAGGTTCCTTTTCAACTAAGACATTTTTATGTAGTTTTTCTTGCTAACATATACACAAGGTAGGAGGTCATTGTGAACATGTTAGTGTCTTGCACACTCCTTAGTTTTGCATCCAAGTTATTGCTTATAATCCTTACCCAATGGTAATGCTTTTCACCCATGATTTTTGTGATGGGATAAAATATCCAAGTGTGGAAAATATTAGCCTCCTCCATCCCCATTATTCTGCCTAGGAGGGTTATGACATCATGGTACTCAAGCTTGAAATAACTTCTATGTAATTGCTTGGGAAACTTGGAATAATGTGGTTTAAGCTTCAATATCTAGGAACTATTCATTATCTCCAAGGCTCTATTGGGATCCTCATCATAAAACTTTATTTCTTCTCCAATATTTATCTCCTCAATGAGTTTGTGATGTGAGGAAATGTGAAACACCTCTGCTATGGATTCCTCAATGAGATTAGCCATGATTCTACCTTGAGGTCCAACTATGATCCTCTTATCAGAATCATAGTGCCTTGCACACTCCAAAACCAATTTAGGGAACAATTGTGTGGGTGGGAACCCTGTTGCTTGAGCTAGGCCAGTGTGACTAAGGATTTGTGTCTGTTGAGTGGGTGCACTACCAAACATCCTTTGTTGAAAGTCATCATAGTCCACATGCCCCATATTTGTATTTGCAATCTTGGCCCAAGTAAAATAAATCCTAAATTTGGCCATATTCCTTTGAAATCATACTTCATTCTTTCAGCCCTCTTTTTCACCTTTTCTTGCACTACAATTTTTGATTTGGAAGTCTTGTTAGGGCTCAACTCTGCCTACATCTATTAGAGAAACCATAGTCACCCATATGCATATAATAACATAACTCATTAATACATGTCATTCATTTAATGAGATCTATCAATATATGCCCAAATAGTACCATTAAATGCAAATAAAAATGGAAATATAAACCCCAATGGCAATGTAAAGTAGATTGTTTACTCAATGAAATTCTACCATTAGACCATCCAAAAAGCATGCAAGTGAATCTCATATTCAAGAATGCAAATTGCTCAAAATTCAAAAAAAAATTAATAATGAATATCACATAACCTCATATGCAAGCCCAATTATCATCAAAACTTGGAATTTGATGTCATTGAAGAAACCTCAGAAATTCCACCCTAAGGTGGATTCTTGGGGCCGGATTAGAGCTTCCGGGTAATCGAGAGAACTCAAGACCTACGATGGTCTACAAGTATGCACTTTAACTCTCAATTAGAGGATCCTAAGGTATCTTCATGGGGGGTTCCTTGACATAATGAAGCTCATACACTAATAACACCATTTCCCTAAGACCATGTTCTAGACCACATACATCA
>VDFB02000002.1:122559298-122616795 GCA_007258455.2 Sequoia sempervirens | reverse complement strand
TTAACCCTAAACCCTTAACCCTTAAACCCTCTACCATATACCTTAAACCCTAAACCATTAACCCTTAAACCCTCTACCATCTCCCATTAACCCTTAGGTCTATGTGTACATAGGATATCCGATTTGTAGAACTAAAATCATGTCGTTACAAAACATTTTAATTTTTTTTCAAATGTATTGGATATCAGATTATAACGGATATCAGATTTGTGGGCCATAGAAAAGCCTCATGTGGGTCATTTTGTGCATTCCAATAGACCCTACATTCTGTTTGCGGGCGACATACATGCGGTTTCAGACAAGAAGAGACAAAGATCAATTTTTTGGAGAATCTTCTACTCAAATTTGTCATAAGCAATGATTTTTTAGCATCTTTTATGAGGTATAATGGGGAGCAGCAGTCATCGAAAGCAAAAACATAAGAGAAAGCTTACAAAAGAAAAAAATGAAGCATATAGACAAAGAGATAGAGAAGGTCATAGGAATAGAAGACAAGGTATGTTAAATATTTGTGAACCTAACCCCTATGGTCTTTCAAGTGAAGAGGAAATTGAAGATGTTCAAGGTGAAAATATTCAAGGTGAAAATGTTTGAATTGAAGATGTTGAACATGATATTCAAATTGGGAATGAAAATATTGAAATTGATAATGAAAATGTTCAAGGTGAAAATGTTGGATTTGAAGACGTTGAACATGATATTGAAATTGGGAATGAAAATATTGAAATTGATAATGAAAATGTTCAAGGTGAAAATGTTGGATTTGAAGATGTTGAACATGATATTGAAATTGGGAATGAAATTATTCAAATTGATATTGAAAATGTTCAAGGTGAAAATGTTGGAAATGAAGATTTTGAACATAATATTTAAGCAAGTGTAAATTATGTTTCACCAGATTACATGAGAAATGAAGAACCTTGTGTGGAAGAAAGACATATTCCAAATTCAAGACCTTCAAGAACCCCTAAATGGTTTCTTGAATTTGATGAGAACATTATAAACAATTTTGAAGGAAAGAAGTCAACACGAACTATTCGGTTGTGGGATAGAAGACTTTTCAACCAATATTTTAGTGATAAGACATTGAACGAGCAGTGCCAAATTTTTGTACAATTGATAAAGATGCAAAAGATGAGACCTTTGCTAGCCAAATTGAAGATTCATGTGAACAAGAAGATCGAAAAAAATTCTATTATTGTCAAAAATATTTTTAATGCTCTCAAGTCTATTGGAAAAAGTAACAAGGAAAAGGATAAGAGAGCTTCTTGGAGAGTCATTACAACAACCCTAGTAAGCCATCAATTGAAAAAGGCTCACTTTAAGAGAAAACCTTGTATTGATTTTGACATAAATCGTAAAACTTTGGATAGAGCACTCAGAAGAAGAGAAAGAATAGATGATCCTCTTCAAAATGATACATGGGCTTTTGCCAGGAGGCTTCCACATGTTGATAAGAAGCTAGCCGATAATGTAAAGCAGGTAATTCAACAATTTCGTCATGATAAATCTAGAGTATCACCCAATGCAAAGGATGTTTTAAAGTTAATAATTGGAAATCGAGACCGTACACCACATCCTAAAAATTTCTTGGAATCAAGCCAAACAATGTTGTTCAAAATTTTTATTGAAACACATCCAAATATGGAAATATTGCAAAGGACTTTTGAGGGTTTGAAGCCATTTTATTGTGTGCCTCTTAAGATTCGTAATACTTGTTGTTGCAAATACCATGTGGAGTTTTCAATGTACCATGAGCTATTATGCTATATCCGTTCTACTTTGCATACTAATGAAATGTTGCGGGAGTGTGGTGCAATGCATCTTCCAAAATCATCAAGGGACTTGCTAGATCTGTTTTATGTTCTAGAGATGATGGTTGCTTTTTCTATAGAAATGATTGTTTAAATGCAAAGTGCTCACAATGTGGTGGCTTGTCAAAGTTTGTTAAATTTTTCATGAGAGTTCCGAACATGAATTTGGAAAGAAGCTTGTTGAGAAAAAGAGATATGAGATAGTCAAATATACTTTGCAAAGTGGAGGTGAAGGTTCTAGATGTGAGTTGGTTACAAAAGAATGCAGTGTTGCTGATTTTATTTCAGATTTTAAGGACAATCTTTCTACAAGTATGCAAGGAATAGTCATAGGTCTCAGTGGTTGGATCAACAATTTAGATGTGTAAGGACTCTTTTGATTGCTATTATATCAATGGTTGATTTTGTAGAAAACTACACATTGCAACCACAAAATGAGGTACATCTCAGTATTACAATTCCATTCAAATTGCTATTTTTGTCCACATAACATTTAGACATGCACCTGATAGTACAGAGGAGGATCGAAAGATAATCAGAGAGTATCATTTTTATATGAGTGATGATGGATCTCACTCATCTGAGTATGTCCAACATTGTTTCAATATTTTTTTTGAGTCTTGCAAGAGCATGATATAGCACTAGGCCGACATCTAATTTGGTCAGATAATTGCACAGGTCAATTCAAGAATGCTCGTATGTTTTATTGGTTGAGTAGAATGCATGTAGAGAGGGATCTACCTCATATTTGGAGTTTTTTTGAAGCTAGACATGGGAGAGGGGAGCATGATGGAGCAGGTGCATGCATAAATAGAGCTCTAGTTAAGGAGCAATTGAAGATTTCAAGAGAAAAATTCAGCGATGCACGTTCTATTGTTGATTGGTGTAGTTCAGCATTGTCACAGGGAGGGACACTTGATTCAACAGTGGGAGGTAGATTGGATTGTCATACAATCAAAGATTTTTTAAAGATGCATTCATTTTGAAGCTCAAATGTAGGCACATGGACCATTTGGACATGAGAGTTGGCTTGTTTTTTCTAGAGTTGTATTCAATGTGAGTGGGATCAATGCAAGTCAAGTGAGTGGGTGGATACATGGGTTCCATAGTATCTAACTCCTTTATCTCAAACAATGTCCATGACAAATTACAAATGGAAAGTTCAGTTGATTACAACCTACTTTCAGATCTACTACAGTGAGGACATTTTTTTGTAGTTGTTGCACCACAGGGGAATGAAGAGAGATCAGACTATTGATTAGCTCAATGTGTGTGGGTAAAGCATAAGCTAACACAACTGATGGAAGATGATGATGGTTTCATGTATCCTGCAGGTTTAGTTGTGGTTGCAAGAACTTGGTTGTGAACATACATGATTAGAAAGAATGGCATACCTGCATTTGAAGACTACGAGAAACACAAAACCATTCTCATGTATTTGCACCTTGTTATAGCAACAAATGTTAAGTTGTTGAAGCATCATGCCAGACCAAAGACAAAACAACTATGGACACTTAGTAATGCTGATCATGAAGCAATATTGGATACTCTTAAGAAAAGAGATATGTGACAATAGCCAGATCTGATCCTTTCAGAGAGGTATGCGATAGATTAGAACAATAGAGATTGGTTATCTAAGCGTCTTTTGTAGTTTGCATCACCAACTCATCATCATTAAGGTTTTTTATATTAGTATAGATTTGTTAGTCTAAGCATCTTTTCTATTGTCACAATATAGATTTCTCATTTTCCCACTTTTGTGATATTCTTAGCACGATTGATCATGGACTTGCTGCAACAATAGCCAGCTCTGATCCTTTCAGAGGGGTATGCGATAGATGACAACAATATAGATTGGTTATTTTAAGCATCTTTTATAGTTTGCATTACCATCTCATCATATTTTGTGTCATTTAGAATAATATAGATTGGTTATTCTAAGCATCTTTTATAGTTTGCATCACCAATTCATCATCATTCAAGTTGTTTAGATTAATATAGATTTGTTAGTCTAAGCATCTTTTCTATTGTGAAAATATAGATTTCTCATTTTCCCACTTTTGCGATATTCCTGACATGATTGATCATGGACCTGTTGCAACAATAGCCAGCTCTGATCCTTTTAGAGAGGTATGTGATAGATTACAACAATATAGATTGGTTATTCTAAGCATCTTTTATAGTTTGCATTACTATCTCATCATATTTTGTGTCATTTAGAATAATATAGATTGGTTATTCTAGGCTACCTTGATGGTTTGTATAGGTGCTTGTCAGTCCAAAACGTGAACATACTACTATTGTGAAATATTGTGCCCTGAATGCCTCCAATAGGAAAATTTTGTAAAATTTGAATTCTCAAACTGGGAATAATGTAAAAAGGTCATAATTGTGTATGGGCATAATCTATACCCAGTGATGTTTTTTGAAATATGGGTCAAATGTTTGGCATTGTATAAAGGGTATGTTTAAAATGTAAAGGGATCTGTATTTTGGAAACTCATAGGTTGAATTAGTCATATAGGTGTATGCTTTGTTACTATTATTGGGACAATTCTATAATAACTTTTTGTACTTAATCGAGCTACAACCAAAGGTTTTCTTCCTAGTTCTTTCCTATTGGTATGCTCATTTGAACCAGGTTTTGTAATATCTCCTATTTATATATAATAAATTATAGTGGCTTACCACTTTGCTCCTCAAATCCAACTTGGGTGCAACTTCATTTTTAGCAACTTTCATGAGGTTTTTAAGGAAATAAAATTTTCCAACCTTGCCACACCCTATAAATTCATCAAACACGTCTATTAGGACCTGCACAAGCTTGATCCAACCTTAAATCTTGCTGCCCTCACGTTCCATTGACATTAGCAAGTTGTAACCACCATTTTTGGTGCAGGAGCACCTACACCACAATATCATTATGGATCATTTCAATGAGTAAAGTGTTAATATTTTGATTTTTTTTCTTTAATGAGATCTAATAGGATCAATGGTCATGTATTAGGAGGATTTTTTTAGGTTTTAGGGTAAAAAAAATGGAGATCCCAACTTGTCCTAGTTGTTTCTTTGTAGCCTTTGAAGGAAAAATTAGTAAATTTGTTTAGGGACAAGCAAGAAAAGTGTTTTGAACATGTAATGATGATATTTCAAGCCATTAAGTGAGGTCTTAGTAAAGTTAGAATTGGAAAAGTGCAACATTTCATTATGAGTCATATTAATGTGAAAAATGTTTGTATTTTGGCCTTCAACAGTCATTAAAGTTTCAAAAGTCAGTTAAGATTGGTGGTTAAAGGCATTGGTAGTTGGATTCCAAGGAATATAAATGTACTTAAGGCCTTCAAGGGCTCGAGACAGGTTTGGTTGAAGGAGTTTTTTTCATTGAATCAATAAAGTTTCAATTGCTCAGTTTAGATTTTACTGTTTTTCTTGTGTTTTCTGCCTGTGTATAGGCCATTAAAGAATTTTTGTATCAAAAATTTATGTAGAAACATTATTAAATGTCTTGAATTTATTCTAACTTCTTAATAGAGGGTTTCTTTATTCATTTTGTGCCTCAAAACTCAGACTTTCTCTAGACAGGTTCCTAAACAGGGGAATAAGAGTTTTGCAATTTTAATGGTTTGAATCTCATCCCACCTACTATGTTCCAATGTGACTTAGTGGGATGAGTTGTTAGGGATTAGGAAATGATATTTCAAGAGTGTAAGGCATGGAGAACTGCGTTTTGAAATAAAATGAAGAGTTAAAGTTCTAAAAATGGTAGTTTTTTTCACTTGAAAATAGAGTTTTTACCCTAGGGTTTGCAAAAATCTCTGAGATACCAAAAGTTTCTTTGTTTTATAAGCATATTGGGTCCTAAATAAAGGTTTCTAAGGTGGTGGCAGAGCCTGAAAGGTTGTGGAAGTGCTACATCCAATAAACCCTCAAGAATTACACTAAAAACAAGGGTTTTATGATTTAATGGTTGCAGGTCCATACAAATGGAATCCAATTGCAGAATCTTTGTTTTCTTGGCAATTTATTTTCTGCCCCAAGGTTTCAGGGGTTTGTGTGGTGTTTGAAGGTATGTTGCTTTTTATTTTTGGGCTAATTGAGTAGCCTTTTCAAGGGTGAATGTATAGGAAGTCAAGGTTGGTCCAAAGGAGTCTATGTTGTTTCTTATATATGTTGTGTAACTTGGAAATGGGTGTTTGAATCAGTCATGTGCTGGTTTGGTGTTTTGGAAAATTGTGGAGTAATTGGACAAAAACTAGTTTCTAACTATTACAAGGGTTTAAGGGGGTTAAAGAGGGAAATGTGTATTCAGTTGCTTGTCAAGTTTTAAGGGAGTTTTAGACTGTCCAAAGAGGTTAGAATAATCTTGTTAGATGCCTCAAATAATTAGGTTGCAAAGAGTTTGTGATTGTGCCCTTATGTCTACACCATTTTTTCACCTAATTTCACTTAGTTTTTCCTCGCATGGCAACTCACCAACTCAAGTACAGATGTTTCCAGCTCTCTAAAATCACATAGTCACCTTATATAGTCCTAATAAAATCTACCATGGCCATAGCATCCAGCTACAGACCGTACAATAGATGGTATGGCGTTTTAGCACTTTGTACTCTTAAGGGAAATCATCGGTCTAATGTAGCTCGGAGTGATTCATCGTATTTGGGTGAAAAAGAGGACCATCCCTAGTGTAAACATACCCATCTGGACGTGTTGGAATAGTCTTTTTGGTCGTATGAGTTTCTGAATGAAAGTTGCACCACTTTGCAACTTTACACTACTTGCATCTGACAACTTTTCCCTCAGCTGAAAACTTTCCACCATGGGAAAATGCCTTCGAGATAGCAAAAACTGAGAGAGGTTATTGTATATGGGCCAAACATGATCCCGTAGCCTCAAACAAAGAGTCTATAAATGTCAGTTTCTGAGAAATAGCCCTTCAAAGATTGTTGTTTTTTAGCACTTTGGACTCTTAAGGGAAATCGTCGGTCCAATGTAGCTCAGAGTGATTCAGCGTATTTGGTTGCAAAAGAGGACCATCCCTAGTGTAAACATACCCATCTGGATGTGTTGGAATAGTTTGTTGGTCGTACGAGTTGTTGAATGAAAGTTGCACCACTTTGCAACTTTACACTGCTTACATCTAACAACTTTTCCCTCAACTAAAAACTTTCCACCACGGGAAAACACCTCTGAGATAGCAAAAACCAAGAGAGGTTATTGTAGAGGGGCCCAACATGATCCCATAGCCTCAAAAAAAAAATTGTAGGCATCACAATCTCTGAGAAACAGTCTGTCAAATATTGTTGCCCTTTTGCACTTTGGACTCTTAAGGGATTTCGCTGATTGAACGTAGCTCGAACTACTTCGGCCGATTTGGGTGCGAAAGGGGACCATACCTAACCTAAAGGTAACCATCTAGACATGATGGAATAGTCAGTTAAGTCATATGATTTGTAGAACAAGATTTATTTATGTAGTTACAAGTAGTTTTTCACCCTCCAACTAAACTCCAATGCTAACTTTTGTGTGAAAAAAAGTCATGAGACCATAGCTTGTTGCTTTCTTTTTAATGGAAACTAGTGGGAAAAAAAGTTAACTTCTTCATAGATTTAGCATTTGAGATTGCAAGAAGACATCAAAATGGCTAGTGTACTAAATAAATTCTTATGATTTCTAAAGAATGTTGATAACTCTACTCAATTGGCTTCTTTTTTCAAAATCATACAAATTGAACCTTGGCATCAATAGACTCTGTATATCAAGCTACCACAATTCAAGTTTCAACAATGAATATTTATCATGCATGTTTTAAATGGCATTCAATTTTATGGTGGTTTTGTTGTTTATATGATGTTATGTGATATTCTAATCCTATTTCATGCTTCTATGTTGCATATATATATTTTTTATTTTTACATGTTTTTTTTACTAACGAACCCAAAACGAACTGAACCACCCCGAAAAAAAATTAGTTGAACTGGCAAACCAAACCCCTGAACCCGAACAGGTAACTTAGTTTGTAAGTCAGTTATTGGGAGTTGGTCGGTTGTTTTGTGTGGGGGAGAGTCTTAAACAAGGTTGAGGAAGTCATTTTGGGCATTGATGAATGTAATTTTGTGAAGAATCAATAAGATCATTTTGGGGGCAGCAGGCCTGAGACCCCTTTAAAGTTGGTTTGAGTGCTTTCTTTTCATTTTTTGTGAGTTTTGTGTCAAGTTTTCTCAAGGCGAGTAGTGAACCCATATTTTGCATTTTTGAGTAAATTATAAATTATTGAAGCCCTCCACCTACTATACCTTTCATGTGGTTCAGTGGAGAGGATGTGTACAATGTGATTTGAATGTGTGTAGGTCCATTTAAGAAAGGGAAATGATTTGTGAGTCTTGGAGTTGTTGTCCTAAGAAAATCATTGCTTAAATTGCATGAAAATGAAGATTTTAGCCTAGGGTTTGTTAAAATCAATGAGTGGGGGAATCTCTTTAACGTTTAAGCATATTGGGGTCATAATAGAGGTTTCTAAATTGGTGGCATGATCAGGGGAGTTGTGCAAGTGGGACTTTCAATAAACCCTATGCATTTACATGGTAAACAAATGGTTTCATGGGACATCCTGCTAAAGGACTTGCAAGTGTAGAATAATCTTAGAATTTGTTGTTTTATGACACAACTCAAGATTTTTTGGGGTGTTATTGTGAAGATCAAGTGTTTAAAGGGCACTAGCTTTGTGAAAGAGGGCTAATTCACTAGCCTAGGATAGGGGTATGTTATTGGTTCTCAAATTTGGTCCAAAGGAGTCAAGGGTAGTTTTCACATATGTTTTCACCCCCACTTTGCATCAATCCATAGCTTGTTTGAAAGCACTTGTTTTAGGCTTTTAGCCATAACAACAAGACAGTGAACTATTTGATAAAAAGCTTTGGTACACATGTATGAAAAATGTGGTGGCATAGACAAGGCAGTGAATTGTTTGAAAAAATGTCTCAAAGAAATGTGGTCTCATAAAAGTTTATGACAAGCAAATGCAATTGACAGTTGCTACTAGTTATTAGTTATGTAATGTGAAGTAATTGCATAACTACTTAGGTTGACTTTGTAAAAACTATATTGTAATTGAAATTTTTTCATCTATCAACATCTAGTTGTTAGTTATGCAATGTGAAATAATGCTTTGAGTTTGAAAGATGTCCAATGCAATGTAATCAGCAATATGAATATAAACTACATAATACAACCATTATTTTTTATGCTCTTGTACATTGATATTTAACCATTGCTCACTTGATTAAGTTTTCAAAGAGTTTAATCATGCACATGAGGAAGAAATTAAATTTTAATTATCAACTTCTATATATCAAATTATCCAATAATCTTGAGTGTATCTCCATATACAAAAATTGCATCAATGCCAACTCAAACAAAGTTTAACAAAATGTGGCATATGCCATCTCGATGTCTATTCAAAATTCACATGCCAAAATGTCTATCTCATCCTAAAAAACTGGTGGATCATCAAAATGGAGCCTCTTTGCAGCACTTGCTGGCTCTAAAGGTAGCTGCACAAGAAAAATTCAAACCACAATTGAGATTAGTTATACTATATGATTTAAAATCAAATAATTAACATCAAAATCAATATACATTGAATTATAATTGAACTCTAAAATTGTAATCTTGATTACTTGAAATATTTGTCTCTTCAAAGGGTCGGGAGTCCTAGAATATTCCCCTCTCAAAGAACCGACCAAACCAACTTTTGTAATGTCAATCTATATATGTGAACAAAAACATAAAATTGATCCAAGTTAGCATACAATTGTCGGTAATAGGAACATATAAATACCGAACACAAAATAAAATAAACACATACCTCTTTAGGCTGATCTTTTTATATATCTCCTTTAGGTGTTTTGACATCTCCTCCTTGAGGCATTGTGGCACTTGTCAACAACGATGTATAGCTCATAACTACCTGTACATAAAAATGACAAGTACATATGAAACTACCAATCTATATTAATGTATGTATAATCAATATAAGATCTTTAAAATATTAATTCAATTGAATTTGAGTTCAATTACCTTCCCCTTATCTAACATTTCACTTCCATAATCTGGACAAGGTTGCACATTTCTCGTACTTTTCAATGACGTATAGCTCATAATTGCCTGTACATAAAAATGACAAGTACATATGAAACTTCCAATCTATGTCGATGTATGTATAATCAATATAAGATCTTAAAATTCTTAATTCAATCGAATTTGAGCTCAATTACCTTCCCCTTATCTAACATTGCACTTCCATAATCTAGAAAAGGTTGCACCTCGCTCGCACTAGGTATTTCCTACAAGAGGAAGATAAGATAAACATATAAGTTATTATATAATTGCATTTATGACAATTCAAATGACAAGCAAGTATATAATAAAAAAATGTAAACGAGTGAGTGCACAAAATATATACTGTGTGCATGCGGAGGCCAAATGAAATGGCCCTAAGCATGCTATCAGTCACTTGTGCGAGCTCCTCCTCATACATCAACTGTTAAATAGAACATGTAAATAAATATTAGTACATTATACTATCTCTTATTAATATTCATTTAAAAACAAATACACGTTATGAATTTACAACTTAAATCTTACCTATGTCACTATTCCAATGTCCCCCTCTCTAGTAGGAGAGGACTCTATAGGGTGCGCTCCACTCCCCTGAGTCTGATCTATAATGTCCACATTATGGAGGTCATATGTAGAAGTGTCCAAGGGATATTTGGCGGGTTGTACAAGAGGACCCAAGCATATCTTGCGGTACATGGAGCATGTGGCACACAAATATGTGGACTTGACGAGGATGACGCAACAACACTCGAGCCATCGCCAACATCACTAGAAAGTGGTTGAACTACTGTAGAAGCATGCGAAACCAAAAGACCACTCAAAGAGTGAATAGTCTGGATAGTTTGTGTGGTTGTATCCTGCATAATATATGGATGATATACTGGAGGTGGTGGAGGAAGGGGAGGAGGGGGAACATATGCGTGCGAGACTACTCTAACTACCCCTGGTCCATCCTAGGGCATATCTCCACCAATGCCCTGGAAGGGTTTAATGTCAAAGTAAATGACATGATGCCCTAACACAAAATCAACATATAATTTTTTAATAAAGTAAAATAGTATATCATAATTGTTGTTTGGTGGTTTATCAAAAACCATACACCAACAATCCCAAAAGTTATCTACAATGTCCCTATGCATGCACCATTTTATATAAAGTTTTGGTTTATTAACATTAATTGGAAAACCAGTGCGGGGGTTAACAAATAAAGAGGCTATTTGGGCTTTGGTTATTCTGAGATCTTTCACATCATCATAAGACAATCCACATGCATAATATTCCCTCATGTCTTCTCGCCACAAATGAAAGGCATTATGTTGGGTGGAGAGGGTTTCTATATTTTTAATTATTTCCTTCAATGTGTTTGACATCTCGAATAATCGAGGGATTCTCTTATAAACTTCAAAACTGCCCTTTAGTTGCTACAATTTTTCACCAATTAATTCTTCAATGGATGGCTACGGAGGTGGTGGAGCATTTGGCATTTGTGCATTTTCATTCTTAGCTGGTGGATCATTTGGAATTTGTGCATTTTCATTCTCAGCAGCCATAATGCCTAATTAAAGTTAAAAACTAATTAATCTAATTGAAATTAGACAGTATAAATGAGAATATTGTAAAAATACCCTAGTTTTCTAAAAAAACAAAAAAAAACCCTACTTTTTAACAAAAATCTATAAAATTCTCTAATTTTTCATTTAAATACATAAACAACACTATTTTAAATCAAAATCCATAAAAAAAAACATTCATTTTTAACCAAAATCCATTCTAAACTCAAATTTTTCATAAAAATTCAATCAAAAACCCTATTTTGAAAAAAATCCATAAAAAACTAACTGAAATTATACAAATCTAATTCAGAATTCGATCAAAGCAAAGAAAAATCTAAAATCTAACCTTTTCAAAATGGATATTGGCTAAATTAGATATCTGATATGCGGAGAACCTCCTCACTGTGCGTATGTGGCCTGTTTGTGAATGTGAAATGATTTTAATAGGCCCGAATTATGTATATATATATTTTCCTCAAATCAGATATCCGATTTGAAATCATGATCCTGTACATACCCTCTATTAAATTCAAAATAAAGCATATCTTAATTTACTAAATAAGACCTTTTTCATTTCATCAAATTTGGATTTAAGAAAATTGTCAGCATGAAGGGTGAAGTCCAAAAAACCATTGGAACCCTTCTAAACACATTAGAGTAGTTGAATTTCTAGGTTTGACACCCCCAAGACAAATCCTAAAGCAATCCCAAGCTAATAACCATGGAAAAAAAAATAAAAAAATAAAAATGAATCCATTAATAACGAGTATCTAATAGGAACAAATATTCATTCATTAAAGTTAAAAAATGGATATCTATTTTTAACTTTAAGAAACATATATCTATTTCTTAAAGTTAAGAAATGGATATCCATTTCTTGAATTTTTTTTTGGTTGACTATAGAATAAAATTTTAACATATGTTATAATATTAATATAAATACAAATATTTGTATATATTTAAAATATTAATATATACTATAAGATATGATAAATTAATATATACTATGATATACTTGTTGGGAAAATATGTCTCAACCTTGCAATTACATAAGGTTTTGTTGATACATAAGGTACTGTTGATACATCAACGATTGGGGGGTTGGGGGGTTCCCCCCCACGAGGGGTTTGGGGGGATCATCCCTTTGGCAAGGGGTCTGCGGACCACATGCCCCAACGGGGGCTCGAGGGCAGCACCTGTAAAAGGAAAAAATTATTTATATTTTATTATTATAAATCTAGATCGTTCATCATTATGTCTCAAATCTAACAGTCGATATTTTATTAGCTTGACTTGCCTATAAGGAAACCCTATTTTATGAGGGTGTTGTATTACGACTATGTAGTGTGATGTATTTTGAGAGTCTAATATTGGTTGTGTTGCCTCTAGATCTATGGTTGGTGATACTCCTATGAGAAGCTTGTTCTACAAGTATATTGTAATCTTTGTGATTTCTGAATAATATATTGGGCAGCTTTTAGAGTTTGGGTGTTTTTTCTCTTGAAAGGGTTGTCCCCACATAAATCATTGTGTTGTGGAATGCATGATATTTATGTTTATTTTTGTTTAATTTTCTATAATTATTAAAGATCTATAATTTTTTGCATTATCCCCCTCTCAAGATTAGTGGAGGAAGTTGTTCTGCTACCTTAGCTTCCTTACAATATTAATATTAATATAATAGACATTGTATTATATGAGTCTCTCTCTCTCTCTCCACTCACCCTCTCCCTCTCTACCTACATTTCCCTCAATCCCTCCCACCCTACCTCACCCTCAATCCCTCTTACCCTACCTCTCTTTCTACCTACCTTTCCCTCAATCATCTCTCTACCTCTCTCCCCTTCCTTCTCTACTTCTCTCTATCTCCCCTCACTCTCTCTACCTACCTCTTCCTATCTCCTTCCTTCCCTATCTCTCCCTCCCTGTATCCCTCCCATCCTACCTCTCTACCGCTCCCTCTCTCCCCCCATCCCTCTCTAGACTTCTCTTTATCTCTCCTACCTCCCTTTTTCCCTCTTTCCCACATCTCTCTACCACTCTCTCCCCTTTCCTCTCTATCTCTCTCTATCTCCTCTCAATCTATCTCTCTATGTACCTCTCCCTTTATCCCTCCCAACATATCTCTCTTTCTACCCCTCCATCCCTCTCTAATTCTCTATATCTCCTCTCTCTCCCTCTATCCCTCCCACACTACCTCTCTCCCTACCTCTCCCTCCATACCTCCACCCATTTTTTATTCTCTATATCCCCTCTCCCTCGAACCCTACCTCTCTCTCTCTCTCTACTAGTTTCCTTTTCCTCAATCCATCCCACCCTACATCTCCCTCAATCCCTCTTACCCTACCCCTCTTTCTACCTAAATTTCCCTCTATCCCCTCTCTATATCTCTCTCTCTCCCCTTCCCTTTCTACTTCTCTCTATCTATCCTCCCCCACCATCCCTCCTAACCTACCTCTCCCTCACTTTTTCCCTCCTCCCCACCTATCTCTCTACCTCTCTCTCCCCTTCTCCCTCTACCTTTCTCTTTCTCCCCTTAATCTATCTCTCTATGTACCTCTCCCTCTATCTCTCCCAACTTACCTCTCTCTCTCTACCCCTCCATCCCTCTCTACTTATCTCTATCTCCTCTCTCTCTATCCTCCCACCCTACCTCTTTCTCTCTACCTCTCCCTTTGTACCTCCATCCCTCTCTACTTCTCTCTATATCCCCTCTCCTTCCATCCTCCAACCCACCTCTCTCTCCACAGACCCCCCTCTCTCCACCTACCCATCCCTTTATCCCTCCCTCCCTCCTTCCCTCTCTCTCCCTCCCTCTATCCCTCCCACCCTAACTCTTTCTCTAGATACTGCTCTCTCTACCAGGGACCTCCATCTCTCTCTATCTTCCCTCTCCCTTCATCTCTCCAACCCTACCTCTCTCTCTACCTACCCCTCCATTTATCTCTCCCTCCCTCCTCTCTCTCCCTCTCTCTTTCTACCTTTCCCTCCCTACCTCTATCTCTACTTACCCCTCCCTCCTTCCCTTTCTCTCCCTCCCTATATTCATCCCACCGTACCTCTCTCTCTCTCTCACCTTCCCTCTCTACCTACGTTTCTCTCAATCCTTCCCACCCTAACTCTCTTTCTACCTACATCTCCCTCCCTCTAACTATACCTCTCTCTCCTTCCCCCTCTACTTCTCTCTTTCTCCCCTCAAAATAACCTCATGTACCTCTATGTACCTCTCCCTCTATCCCTCCCAGCTTAACTCTCTCTCTCTCTACCTCTCCCTCCCTACCTCCATCCCTCTCTACTTCTCTCTATCTCCCTTCTCCATCCATATTGTTGTGCCTATAGCACACACACCCCGTTCAAAATGGGGACCCTCTCTCTTTCTTTTTTTGCTTCGTCAAGTCAATTTTTGTCGCCGCCTCATTTTGCATGCCCCTTATTTTTGGGTCCTAAGTGGTCAAGGAGTCTTAGAAGAATCACCTTAAGTTGACCATGTTTTGCTGCCCTCAAATTTGTAAGGCCTTAGGCCTTGGGCGGATTATGGTGGCAGTTTTCCTATAGACTTTAAAGCTGATGTCCTTCGAAAGCTGTGGGTCTGCCCTCATGGACTACCCTATGCGGGATTTCGTTATGATTTCTCCACCCTTGCGGCAGTTGGGCTGATTCATCCGCCCACTCTGTGGGACCCACAACCTTTGATGTTGCCCCTCTTCCCAATGTTTAAAGTGGCCAAATCTAAGGAGTCATCTATCGTATAGACCCCACCATTCTAGCTACCTTTCTCGAAGCGTGTGCTCACCAACGGCAACTGCCATCATACCCACATTAGTGACATGCATTAAATGATGAAAAGTCTATAAATAGCCCATTTCAATCTATCATTTTCACCTGCAAACATTCAAAAGACTTGTCAGAGCTTACTTCCTTCACCGCCTCCGTGCTTGCAAATCTCCGTTGATGATTCATAGTCCTCACTTGCAGTATTTTCATCATTTTTGTCATAGTTTTCAGGTCGATCCTCTATCTTCACTTGCCTTTTGAGCTTTCTTTAATTTTCTTAAAAAAAATTAAAATCAGAAGAAATAAAACTCAAAATATAGCTAGGGCACCCCTAGGAGATCAAAACCCATATTCTAGAAATTTGAAATCCATTGAGAATCACCCTCAAGGCGCGTGCAGAACTTGAAGACACCACTGAAATTCTTCAACCAGGGCTTTTAAACCCTGTGGGCCCACAAGGTGCTTTCTACCATTGTCCATCTCTCAAGAACACCAAACTTTAGGTTAGCCAACTAATGTTCTCCACAGACCCACGTTCACAAAAAGATGTCCCCACTTTGCTGCAACTGGACAAATTTGAACAAAACCAAACTTCAGACAAACAGTCTCCCACCTCATCGAGTCTGACTATGTAGATTTATGCCCTACCTTTGCCACCATTCAATCAATCACTTCAAATGGAAAAAACAATAACCTCCTTCTACTAGGTGAACTTCTCCTTGTGGATCTCTATCCCCGGGTTTCTATTTGGGGTTCATCTTTTCAAATGGCCTTCAAAACCCGCTCATCGCCCATTGGGCTCTGCATTCATGGCCATCGTCCGAGCTCAAAACCAAGGCAACCTCCTCTTGTGGTCCATCCTTTAAGGGTTTCCACTCCCCTCTCACCACCACTCCCCTCTTGCCATCGCATTACGACTACCCAAGAATGAAAAAACCCTAGGTTCCTTCCAGTGAGCAGGTCTCGGCTTCAATGATGTTGTCTAATTTCTCTGTGTTAAATGACTAAGTGGTAAGTCCTTTCATGGACCTTACCCTATGGAATCCCATGTGCGGGCCATCGTGGCAAGTTTTCCATTCCAAACGGCCTCAGGTGACCATCTCCCTGCCCCACAGAGCCCATAATTTCCATTTCCATCTGAGCCCAAATGAAAATGACCAAGTATCAAGCCCTAAGCAGGCCACCTCTTGCAAGCAGCCATTTGCAGACTTCCATCCTACTCCCACCATTCCAAATGGACATTGAACCTCGTTGATCCACTATGCAGGGTCCAAGCCCATGTTTCCCTTTAACTGTTTGGTAACAAATGAGAAATGCCAAAGCCCCTCACAGACCTGATAGTGTGGAGTTCCCCTACTAGAATTTTGTCCCATTTGTGCCGTTCCAAATGGCTAACACCCAACATTGCCCTACACCTTACGACTTGCACCCTGTTTAAGTGGTTTGAACTTTAACGATATAGTGCCTACCATCCTCTGAGACTGTGGGTCTCGCATCGTAGAATGCTTCTTACGGGGCATCGCCTTACCAACACCATTTTCAACGATGGGGCCTCAAATGGTTAAGCTACCTCCTGCTCCTGCAGTCCTGGGACCCACATGCTTAAAAGATGAAATTAACACCTCTGAAACTTCAAAGTGATTTTGATCCATGTATCTAAATGGCTTGACCTTCTTGATGGACCACACTTCATGACTAAATCTTGGTGTGGAAGAAACCATGCATGCCATTATGCCCTGATTACTGTTTGTTCATTGCTACCTTCAGAACAACTGCCAGCCCAAGGAAGTCTGCACCCCTAGGCCCACATTGTTATAACTCCCTCTAGTGAAAAGCCAATGTTGATCTGAAAGGAATATTAGTACTCTTGAATGATGTACTACCTAGTCTAATATTTTTTTGCTATATTTTGGCTAATGTTCCTCATGTTTTTATGCTTGAGTATGCTTACTGCTCTCTTGCCTGCAAGATATATGGAACCAGCTATAGGACCCTTTGAGGCGGCTGTAGAAAAGGAAAAGGGAAAGAAGTTAGCTAAAGAACCTAGAGGAAAAGAAGATAAAGACTAAATGAAGTACAAATTCCAAGGGGAACCCCTCAATTTTAGGGTCACCACAGATTGGAAGGAGATCTCAGATACTAATCTGGGACATACTGATATCGATGAGTTTAAGCAAAGGGTCTGAGTCAACCCCACAACAAAAAATGCTAGAAGGATTTGAAACAGTGGGTTGGCTAAGGCTACTGTGTTCCCACTTTCCCTTATAGCTCTTGAGCTTGTAATGGCCTGCAGAGAGGCATACCAGGAGGACACAAAGAGAATAGTGGACAAAGATGGGAATATATTGGCTGATTTGTCTACTAAATCAATAGGGAAAACTTTCCATATCCCTACCTTTAGTGAAATGGAGGAAACATCCAAAGAATATGCTAAGAAGATGTGGGATGCGGATCCCCTCAAGTGCAAGAAGCTTATCAATCAGTACTAGCTAAAGGAGAAGAGGGGCAATGCAAACAAAGTGCCCCAAGAACTCTTTATAAGTGACTTCTATGAGGATTACCATGACTTGGTAACCTTGCTAACCAGAGTTATGGGCCTCTATACTGTGGCCT
Source organism: Sequoia sempervirens (assembly GCA_007258455.2). Classification (NCBI taxonomy): domain Eukaryota; kingdom Viridiplantae; phylum Streptophyta; class Pinopsida; order Cupressales; family Cupressaceae; genus Sequoia; species Sequoia sempervirens. Next base: position 122,598,923 of record VDFB02000002.1, on the reverse strand, counting down.
TCTTCCAAGAATGCATGCTATATTTTGTGGAGGAGATAATCCAAGGGGAGACCAAGTTCTATTGGGCAGGAATGATCAGCCAATGCCTACACGAGCAATTTGTGGTAGTAAAGAAGACTTCACAATTTTATATGACATCATACTTGGTCTATTTACTTGTTGACCATGCCCAATACAGGGGACTCTTTGTAGCACCAAGCCTAACTCTAGGCAAGGAATTGAAGGTCTATGATAGGTATCCCCAACTTCAATTCTAGAGCTTTAAGAAAGACTATTAAAGATTCAATGATGCCTTCATCGGGCAAATCATTAAACTACTTGGGGGTGACTTTGAAAGAAGGGTTACCCATAGTGCCAATGCCTTCATCCCCTATTTCAGCTTTTTCTTCATTCAATTTCCAAAATCTACATACATTCGAGCCGAGGGTTTCTCAGAGAAACCATGTAAGCTACCTCGATACCAAAATGACCGGCTAATACCACTTGAACTCTCTTGGCAACTACAGTGAGCACATGCCCTCCTAAGCGATAAGCATAGAGCAAGGATCCCTTATCCCCTCACATTTGGTTAGGGTATGTATGCACTTCCCACATCCTAGTGTGTGGAGTACTTCGACAAGAAACTGAATGAATACAACTTGGAGTTCTACATTGCCAGACCATGAATGGACCCTTATGGCAAGTTGAAGAAGGTTGTCAGGATAGAGTATGCCCATCTACATAATGTGGAGGACTTTTGGGCCAATTGCAGAGATGATAAGGAGGTGTATATGAGGCATTACATGTGCATGACTACATACTTCATCAAAATAGTGAACCTATTTCCAGTGTTGAATCAGATTTTTGAAGAAGAAAATATGGTAGTAGATTTGAGATATGATGTTGTTTCCAACCTGTCACTACCATGAATTGAATGGAATGAAGAAGAGATCAATGACCTTGACATTTTGATGAAGCCAATTGAGGCAAGAACCAAAGAATGGATCGACAGGAAGATTTCTGAATTGAAGTTGCAAGGAGTTACCCTAACATATGGTGAGCTCAAGGATCCACTCAAAAGAAAGACTGATAGTTCCCCTGCCACTACTTCCCCAACAAGAGATACTTCAATGTATCCTCCCACTACTAGGTCTAAGAAAAGAAAAGAGATGGCTGAACAAGAGCCTAAACAAAAGGTATATTTAAGGAAAGCATCGGAGGGTGAGCCTTCCAAGAATCCAAAGAAGTCGAGCGGTTTCATAGAAATGCCCACTATCTAGGAAGACCTGCTCCGTGAGGGAGAAGAGGTAGAAATCAAGCAGCCAAAGTCCCCACTTGCTGCTCCACCCTCGCAGTCACCACTGCTATTGTCGCCACTACTATTTCCCCTCCACCTACTTCTTAGGTGATGGTTGCCTCTTCTCCGCCCGCAGTGGAAATTTCAGTCCACCTTGCTTCCACCCCGCCTACTGCATAGGTAATGGTGATAGATTCTTCCTTTTCCACTACTTCTTGGCTTTCTTCTTCATTCATGTCTCCATCCACCACTCTCCCATTTTCCACTACAACAATAACAACAATATTGACTATCTCACTCCCATAGGCTCTTGCCCGACATATGCGGAATATCCCAATGGAGCTTTCTGGGGTCCTAATGAATCCAACTATGCAAGCTACCTTTGCACAAGTTGTTGTTGGTCTCCCAGTTCCTCCTCTTCCTAATCCACCGAAAATGGAGACAACTATGAGGATCTCCAAGGAATTGGAGATACAAACATGAGAAGCAACCAAAGGATCAGAGCAAGAGGCTGATGAATATCATGAGCATCCTGAACATCAACACTTAACAATTGATGAAGTGGTGCATGAGGAGGAAGAATTAGAATCCTCTGAGGAGGATGAAGGAGATATTGGCATCAAATACATTATGGAGATCACTAACCAAGAGCTTGAGGAGGAATTTTCTAAGCATCTCAAAGATGTCAGGGAAGAAGTAGAGAAACAACCCCTTGAAGAAGAAAAATAATCAGATGATGAAATGGAGGTGAGCACTGAGCCTCCAACTGAGGAATTGGTGAAGAGCCCCAAGTATGATGAAGAAGTGCCTCCTCTGCATGAAGAAGAAGAAAAGGAAGAACAAGAAGAAGGCAAGCTTGAAGAAGAGGCTAAGACGATAAAAAGCCCAGAAATAGAACATCATCAAGAACATGGGCATGAATAAGAAGAAGGGAAAACCTTTGAGGGGGATGACAACCCCAAGGAACACATAGCTATTGAATGCCCAGGAAAAGAAACTATATTCATTTGGGATTCTAATGAAGAAGAAGAAGAAAGGACAAAATAGGAGATTCTGGGTGGCAAAGTAATGGAAATTCAACGCACCCGCGAGGAAGAAGGTGATCACGAATCACCATAAGGAGAATCCCAAGTGCTTGAATGGATCAAAAGGAAATTAGAAATGAAAACCCCAACCCCGATGGATCCGAATGTGAGGCTAGGAGCCATTCTAGCCCGAGAACAAATAAGTACAAAGAAGGAAAAGAAGCCGAGGTTCATATCCCACTTGATGATAGATGCATCTGGATCTAGGATAGTACAGATAGCAACTCCAGTTATGGGAGATGAAGGGGCCAGCTATAATATTTCTACCCTTGATTTGGAAACAACTATAAGAGAACAGAAGATTGATCATCTTCAGGGATTTGTTGCCACCATTTTCCACCAAATGAATAAGGACAAGACCTCTATAGAGGAATTAAATGCATAGGTGGTGGATCTGATAGCCTACATCCAACAATGGTCATCTACTAAAGAGATCCCTACCATGTCATCAGCTACCCCATTGTTGATGTCCAAATATCACATCAGTAAGCTAGAAAGGAGAAAGAACTGGAAAAAGGCTACTGAAGATTGGTTCCAAAGGGTTATATATAATGGGAATATGGGAATTAGCCATGCTGTTAGGACAACAAATAGGTTCCTAGAAATTTAGAAATAGATGGAAGTCATAAGGAAGTTCTGCACTGATTTCTCAAAATTGTAGTGGATCACATACCCCAAGATTGAGGCTATCCTCAAGATGTCCAAGAAATCATGGGAAAAGGAGCTTGAGAACAACCCTAGAATCTATGAAGAAACATGAGATGAATTGATGATCATTGGCTCATAGGAACATGGAAGGTGGGCCTTGATCATAGACAAGAGGTCTTAGAATGGGTGCTCCACAAATTGGAGCTTCATATCGACTAGGCTAAAGAGATTAGGATGGCATGTGTAGAGTACCTCAAATTGATGACAGATTTCAACATGCCCTCTATTGAGATGGATCCTGAAAAGATAAGGCCATATTTCCTCAAGAAAATGGATGAGGGAGCTACTGATATCCTCACTCTAGATTTCATGGATTTTGCCACTAGTGCCTTCACCCAATTGGAGCAGGTAATAAAGAATACAATCAAATGTGACAAGGACTGTGATGTGCTCACTGGCAGATCTAGGAAATGGAACTTCCACTGCTCCAATCTGACATAATGAAGTGGAGTAAGCTCCAAGCATTGATTGGGAAGTTTGTAGAATATACCACTACAAAGAAGCATGAAGGAAATATTGTAATTGATGATGAATTCCTCATAGTGTAGCTGCAGTAAAAGGAAATTAGCTAAAGGACCAAAGAGCTACTGTGCTACTCACTAGAGGACAAAATAGGCTAAAGACAAAATGTAATTTTATATCGTAAAATATTTGGGGTAGGTGAAACCCTAATTTGTAGTGAATCTTGGCCACACAATGAGATTAAATCTTGGCCATTCATTTTGGTTTTTGGGCACTATAAATAGGGAGTCTCCTCTCATTTTCAAGAGAGAGTTGAGTTGTGGTAAAGACATGCTACTGGAATGTTAATAGAAATTCATTGATTTGGTGGATTCTTGAGTTCCAACTTCATGTTGCATGATTCTTCTTCTCATAGTTAATGAATTTGAGTAGATTGAATTTGTTGTTCTATGTGTTTTAGCTTACTTTAGTTGATTAGTTAATGTTGTTCATTGGTTTTGAAGAATTCTGTTGTGTTGATGCCCTCCCTTGTTCATGCTTTTTGTTGTTTATTGATGATAAACTGCAGTGTAAAGCTAGTCTGAACATTATATGAATGTTGTACTTAAATTCTATCTCTTGTCCATGCTTTATGGTGAATGAAAGGTTGAAAATCTGCAGACCTTAGAAGATTGCACTTGTTTCATGAGACCGTGAACTAGTTTGGTTAAGTGGAACTAAGTTTTAGGAAGGTTGTCCACTATAGGGTCCTCCATTATCACTATTCATTGGTAGTTTTAGGTCTAGGAACTTTTCCCTTCCTCTGCCCTTTTTTCTGTTTTTTTAATAGGTGCTTTAGATAAAGTTCATTGCACATTGTAAAGCCAAATCTGAAGATTAAAGTGGAGTTTGAGACTGCTATCCTGAACTTTCAGCAATAGAGCAACACTTCAAAAAATTTATGAACTCCACCCAAGGATCCAATTCCCCTCCATTTTAACCCACGTAAGGCTGCCCTGTGATTACCAACAAGATCACATCAAACCAACTAAGATATTCCAAACATTGTCATGACCTGACACCCGAGAGACCTTGGGGTAATTTTCAACTTGTTGGAGATTTCCTTTCAAGAGAGGTAATACACTTATGCATTACCTATGTTGAGAAGGTGAAAAAACACCCATCAATAGAATTGGCGCTAGAAGGAGGGCCCCTTTGAAGTTAAGTTGGATCGAATTAGATCCATTTTCCCTGGGAGATTCCATAGAGTTCTAAGATCCACACCCAACAAAGGGGAATTTCAGGAACTATAGCCCCCTACAAGGGCAAGGACTTGAAGATCAGACTCGGCCTCATCCTCCTCATCAACTTCATCTGATTCACCCCCATTCTCCTTCCATATGACGCACACTCTACCTCCCTCTTCCACCTCCACCTCTTCCACTCAACCATCCAAAACTGCATTTCAACCACTCACTTCCCATAGGTGGGGTGCTGCCCCTATCCCTACCTTCCAAGTCCAAGGTGCAGTCCCAACTATCGCTGCCCCTATGCAGCCTCGAGTTGTTGTTCAACAGCAAATACCACCTATGCCTCCCCTCATGGCTTGGCTGGAGAACAACCCCTCTCCATTGTTTTTCAATGCTTATCATGACATGCCTAATAATTTAGAGAGCTTTTGAGTTCAAGCCATGGGATCCACAAAGGATAGCTGAAGAGCACATCAAGATATTCCAAATGACGTTGAAAGATATGTAGATCGATCATGAAGATGTGGCATGCAGACTCTTCCCATATTCTTTGGGAGAGGAGGCCTTCTACTAGTACATCAACTTGCCAACAGGATCAATTAATACCCATGATCTATTGAAGAAGGCATTCTTGAGGAAGTATAAAGTCTTGATCAACCCCTTAGAACTATATCAGCAATTCATGGCAATTCGTAGGGAGGTTAATGAACCAATCAGCTCCTTCAATGATCAGTTCCATCGAGCATACACAAGGTTACAAGCTCTATATGTGCTCAACGATGCCACAGTCTTACTCATCTACTACACTGCCTTAGAAAACCTTACTGCAACATTGGTGAAAAGAATGAACCTGCCACTAGCTAGATTGGTGGATGCATATGCTAAGACAGTTGTAGCCAACATCGACTTGGGACAAAACATCTCTGGTTTGTTTCCCTCCTTGGGGCAGGTTTCCCATCCTATGCAAATTCAAGGACTTACTTAGGCTCTACAACATCAGACACCCCTCATGAATCAATTACCACACCTGCCTATAGTGCCTCACCCAAGGTAGCCCATGAATCAGGCACCTCCCATGCCTCATTAATTGCACCCCAATAGTAGTGGGTTTACTCGCAGGAACCTCAAGTACCACTATATCTACAAGGGCCTAAATTCTTTCCTGCTCAGCAGAACCAACCAGCAGCACAACCCATTTTCCTCCAAAATCAAACGTCACAGCTAAGCAATGCTAAGAAAGATCAGTTAGAAGAGTTGACGAAGATGATCAGGAAAATTTCCACAAAAATGACACATCTCAGGAACCAAAATAATCATCTACAAACTTCTCAACATAGCATTTAGGCCAACCTCAATCGAGACCACAAGGAAAACCACGATGTGGGAACCTCATCAAGGCATAATTATGAATGGGGGCAGAGCTCCAATTATAATTTTGAAAGGAGACCTTCCTAGAGGTAGAAATAAATGTGGAATACAAGGCCAAACAATGGAGGCATTCACACTCCTCTTGATCAGTTTGCTAGTACTAAGAAGACAACCAGTGGAGTGTATCTCACCAGAGCTACCTTATCCAGATGGTGCCGAATCCATAAAAAAAATAGACACTCTGAACTATATTTCCCTAAGTTCCTCATAGCTATGGAGATCTTTCAAGTGGAATTCTAGAATTTCATTGATAGTGCAAGCTGTAGAGACATAGTTTTGTCTGAGCCATATGACTCTTATGTGCTCGTGGTCAACCAAGCCCCATTTCTACAAAGTGAGAGCAACAAGCCTGAAAGTGCAGTTGCTTCACCAAATAATGAAGAAGTAAAAGAGGTAAGTAACAAAGAAGCTTTATCCCAACTCTTTACTTCAGTAGATAATGGTCTAGGGGATGAAGAAGAGCCTCATGAAGATGAAGTTCAAATGTTCCATCAAAGAGCCTCTCCATATAATTTAAGAAGTAGAACAGTAGGAGGACCGTTCACTACTTCCATTCCACCTAATAACTTTAGCACCCCGCCTGAACCCAATGCTAGCAACAACCCTGGCTATCCCCATGTGCCTATGCAATACTTGAGCAAAAAAAACAACCAAACCAAACGTAGAACCAGCAAGCTATCTCTTTCATAGGTAGATCCTTCGAGGCTGAAATTGAGCAAATGAGGGAGTATGTTGCTGAAGAATTCAAGAAGGTTAAAATTAGCTTGTCTTCTTTTGAATTACTTAAGGTTCCTATAGTTAGGCATGCCTTCTTTAGGGTAATTAATGGAACCCCCACCTCTAAGGCAACACAAGAAACACCAACCAAGAAGGTCTCTTTTGAAGAGCCCCCACATGAGCCTATACTTCAAGAAATAATAGGTAAAAAGAAAGATGTCCCTATGAATCAACAAGTTGGAAAACAACTTGCTAAGGAGCAAAGTCAGGTGAAAATAGAGGAAAAGACCAATGAAAAGGACAAAAGCCAAGTGGCCCAGGTTGACATGCCTGTAGGGTTATTCCAAGGAAAGCTAGAAATGCCACCCTTCCTCACAATAATTAGAATATTTGGGAAGAATTTTCACAATTGTCTAATCGACTCAAGAGCATCAACCAATGTCATTCCTTTGGTTGTATACAAGGCTCTTGGGATTATTCCCACACCTTCAAGAAGGAAAGTAACTCAACTAGACAAAACCAAGGTGAACATCATTGGAGAGATCAATCATATTCCCATGTAGATCATTGCAGATCCAAGGGTGAAGCAAGTTATTGAAATCTAGGTTGTAGATATTCCTAACACAAACGGAATAATCTTGGGATGAGACTTCACCCAAGCATTGAATGGATATGCCACAATTGATTTCTCCCACATGTGACCTTGTTGTGGAAGGGGTTTCCAAACCAAATTAACATAGATCAAGAGCCACACATTAAATTCATGATCACATAATATAACAACACTAATGAGGTGTTGTTTTCTAAAACAAAATTCGGTAATTATTGCCCCATGACTTATTAGGAAGAATCAGAGCCTCAAGAAGAAGAGGATTGAAGAGGTCTTCTTGGTGCAATGTATCCCTCCTACTGATTTAACTTGGGCACCTCAAAGCACATAAATGTTATTAGATTTAGACGATGATGAATCTTACGAAGATGGTAATTTAGGATTGTTAGATGGATTCCAAGATTTCATGGGAAAATGCATACAATACTAGCTTAGTTTGGGAGAAAGAATGGATTTCCAAGAGCTTTTGCTACCAAATTGGTGCAGAATTCATAATGTTGCCCACTCAGAATTTGAGTGTTTTTTGTGTTAGATAGCAGCAGAGCACATCAAAGGACAAGCCACATCTCAAAAGGAGTTGTCAATTGAGCAGCTCGCCCTCGACTATGGTGATCTTGTTCCCATTCCAAAAATGACAAATGCAAGTTTGTAGCTAAGAAAGAATGAAGTCTTGATTGGCCCAGAAGTCAGAGAACCCTCCAAGTTTTGGACACTGTGTTTTGATGGATCCAAGTCTAAGCAGGGGGTTGGAGCTAGATTTGAACTCATCAATTCTATGGGTAAGAATTACCTTGCTGCTCATAGGCTTCAGTTTTATTACACCAATAACATAGAAAAATATGAAGTGTTAGTTCATGTCTCTTAATGGCTCTAAGAAAGAAAGTTAAAATGCTACAAGTATTTGGTGATTCTAAATTGGTGGTAAAACAAGTCAAAAAATTATACTCCTATGCTAGCAGGTTAGCAAACTATAGGCATAAAGTTTGGGATCTTTTAGAAAGCCTAGATGCATTCAACATACAGTTGATCCCTCATTCTCAAAACCATACTATTGATGCCTTGGATCAAGCAGACAACACTCTTCAACCTTTGTCACTTTTAGGCCTCAAAAGGTTCACTATTGAGTTGACCTCTATCCCATCCATGCTAGATAATGTTACCCATTTCCAAGTATTCAATGACGATAAACACATCTTGGAATTTATCACTAGCTCTGATGTATTTTCTACTCAAATAATTGATGAAGCCAAGCCTGAAGAAGCTAAATTAGATATAGAAGGGGTCATCAATCTCAAAACAAACACAATTCCTAGAGGCATGGTTCAGCTTGAGTGCATATTTGATCTAGATTAGATCTGAGACCAAGATCAACAAGAAAAAAGGGATTCAATCAATAATCAATGTGACACCCACAACCTCAAAACAGTCGAGGAAGTTAAAAATGTATTCATTGGAAAGGTATGCATACTAGAAGAAAAGAAAGGAATCATCGATGCTTTGCAAAAGTACCATGATGTGGTAGCTTGGAGTTATGAAGATTTGAAGACATATGACACCTCTATCATTACACACATTATTCCCCTTAAGCCAAACATGCGGCCATTCTGACAACAACAACATCCCATCAATGCATTACTAGAGCCCCTCATTTACAAGGAAGTGTAGAAGCTATTGTCGACCAGAATTGCCTTTCCTGTCAAGCACTCTACATGGGTGGCCAATTTGGTCCTAATTAGGAAAAATAACAAAGAAATCAGATTGTGTGTGGACTTTCGCAATCTAAACAAATCTTTAGAGAATGACAGCTATCCTATGCCTTCACTTGATGAGGTACTGCAAATCATCAATGGTTCACAGATGATGTCCTTCCTTGATGGGTATTCTAGATATAATCAAGTCATGGTGCAATACGAAGATAGACACAAGACCAAGTTCAAAAATGAAGTGGGGAATCTTTGCTTATAGGAGGATGGCGTTTGGACTCATCAACGCTGGCGCCACCTTTTAGCGTGCAATGGAAATAGTGTTTAAGGATCTGATCAAGAAATGTATCATCATTTACATGGATGATCTTATGGTGTTCTCAAAAAAGCAAGTTGATCATGTTTCCAATCTATGCAAAGTTTTTCAAAGATGCTGAGAATTTAGGATTTCATTTAATCCAAAGAAACGCATCTTCGGAGTCACGAAAGGCAAGCTACTTGGGTGCGTTATTTTAGAATGGGGAATATCAATAGACCCTGAGTGCATCCAATCTCTCTTTAAAATCCAATTGCTATGCAACAAGAAAGAGCTGAAATCTTTCTTCAGAAAGATGAATTTCGTTAGAAAGTTCATTATGGGCTTTGCTGAGATTGTTAAGCTGCTCAATGCAATGCTGAAGCAAGATGCCAAGATTGAGTAGAATCTAGAGGCAATGAAATCCTTTGAGGAAATCAAGAAAGCCATTGCTAATGCACCTATGCTAGTTAGCCCAGATTATCTGAAGCCCTTTTATATTTACTCATTTGCCTTAGATCATTTGTGTGCCAGCATCTTGACCCAGAAAGATGACGAAGGGAATGAGAACCCAATTGCTTTCATGAGTGTTCCATTAAAGGATTTGGAACTAAGGTATCATAGTGTGGAGAATAAAGCATACGCTCTCATTAGAGGAGTCAAGAAATTCAGACATTACATCCTAAGAAACAAGGTATTCACCATTGTCCCTAGTCTAGCAGTGAAGACATTATTAATGCAAAATGAGTTAGGAGAAAGAAGAGCAAAGTGGGTCACCTTGCTGCAAGAATATGACATGGAGATTCAACCAATGAAGTTGGTATGAGGATAGGCCCTCACCCAAACGATAGTTAAAATAGGAGCTGAAGTAGGACCTGAGCTTATAGTTTAGCAATATCACCTCGAAGATGTTTCTCCCGGGGAATGGTATGATGGCATTGTCTATTACTTGATAAACAACAAGTGTCTACCTCATCTATAGGGAGTCCAAAATCATGCCCTCAAAATGAAAATTAGTAGCTACATGTTGCAAGGATCTATCCTTTTACAAAAGAAATCATGAAAGGGTCTACCTCCGGTGCCTTGGAAAAGAAGAGGCAGCATGGGTGCTGAAAGAATTCCATGACAAATTTGGTACTGGTCACAGATCGGGTCCCTCTACTGGTCATCAAAGTCTATGAGCAGGATACTACTGGCCAACTATCTTCAAAGATTCCCACAACCATGTTCTCACGTGCCATTTCTTCCAAACCACCACAACTAGAGAAAGGAACGTTGATGTACCACTCCAACCAGTCTTGGAGGTAAGACTATTCATGCAATGGGGTCTCAACTTCATTGGCTCGGTAAGCCCACCATCATCTGTGAGTCATAGGTACATTCTAACTACCTCTGATTATTGTACTAGATGGACATAAGCTATTGTGTGTAGGCAATTTACCATAGAGGTAGTCATTAATTTCCTTGAAATTTTCATTTTAAATCGTTCTAGTTGCCCATATGTGTTAGTTTGTGATAATGGCCCCACCTTTTCCTTGCTTAAATTTGCTAGTTGGGCCTTTGACTATGGGGTTTCCCTTAAGTTTTCATACAACTACTATCCTTAGGGAAATGGCTTGGTGAAATCTACAAACAAAAACCTGATTACCATCATCAAAAAGTTACTTGATAGGAATCCCAAGGACTGGCATACCTAACTCCATTTTTCCCTTTGGGAAAATCGTACATGCCACAAGGTTGCCCTAAGTGATTCCCCATTCCACCTTGTCTATGGTCTAGAGCTTGTGCTCCCGATTCACCTAAAAATCCCCACTCTCCAATTCATGAATACCTTCTAGGAAGAAGGGGATCAAAGCGAAGTTTGTTTAACTGAGTTGCTACACTTAGAAGAAGTGTGTGACCATCCCATTGAAAAATTTTCCAAACATCAGGGCGTGGTCAAAAGATGGTTTGATAGATGAGCCAAAGTCAAGGGCTTCAGAATTTTTGACCTAGTCCTATGTTGGGACAAGGCTGATGAGAAGAAAGGGGGACATGAAAAATTTGACAAGCTCTAGCTTGGCCCCTTTCAAATTGCTGAAATTCTCATAGATAATGTTTTTTGCCTCAAGACCTTAACCAGTGAAGATGTCCCATTGCCTGTCAATGGGTAGCACCTGAAGCATTATTTCCAAGCGTGAGCTCTCTCAAGCTGCTCTTATAAATATCTATATATAGTTTAGTTTAGGCTTCTTTTGGTCCACTTTTTTTTGCTGAGAGTGTCTCTTTGTTCTTGATGTGGTGGCCATGCTTGTTCAATGAATGGTTTTCCTTGCTACCCACTCTTAGTGTTCTTCAAATAACTATTCACTCTTAACTCTTGGTCTCTGATTGTTGTTGTGGGCGGTCTCCTTATTTGAACATTGACTTGACCTAGAACGTGACCCTTAGTTGAGTCTTATCACATTTAGTCTCGGATCCTACATAGGATAAACATTAATTGCTTATGACGAGCTATGTAGTGATTGTTATGACGACCTCACAAGCAAAAATCATAAGTTTGCTTCAGTGACCACTATGGTTCCAAGCCCAATGTAAGCTTTGATGTTTACACGGCTCATCAAAATACATAGTATCAAAAGGAAAGAAGAAGAAATTTTAAAATCAAGCAACTGTGTGGGTGTGCGGACAACTCTACTGGGGCTATGGATGCCCAACTAGTAGTAGAGCAATATTCATGGGATCGCAGTGAAAACTCTGTTAGGGCTATGGACGCTTGACTAGCAGTGGAGCAATGTCAAGGTTACTTTTGGAGTTAGATGATTCATAGCTTGTGGTTTGATTAACAGTTACTTGCTCTAGTCTCTGGAGAAGAGGAATGAATCCACTACTTACACACACTTTTGAGGCACTTTTGTGATTTGATTCAACCAAGGATCTCATTCTCCTTTAAGTCCCCTAGTTCACTTTCGACAACTAGCCCCTGGTCTACGAAACTAGAGATTTTGGATTTTGAATGAGCATTTATCCATAGAATGCTCAGGAGCATTCCCTAGCAAAGTCGCCATTTGTTGTACCTATAGCACACACACCCCGTTTAGAATGGGGACCCTCTCTCTTTCCCTTTTCACTTCACTAGGTCACTTTTTGTCTCATTTTGCATTCCCCTTATTTTTGAGTCCTAAGTGGTTAAGGAGTCTTAGAAGAATCACCTTAAGTTGACCATGTTTTTCTACCCTCAAATGTTCAAGGCCTTAGGCCTTGGTCGGATTTTGTTGGCAGTTTTCCTACAGATTTTAAAACTGACATCCTTCAAAAGCTATGGGTTTTCCCTCACGGGCCGCCCTATACAAGATTTCGTTATGATTTTTCTGCCCTTATGGAGGCCAGGCTGATTCGTCCACCTGCTCTGCGAGACCTGTAACCTTCATCGTTGCCCCTCTTCCCAACATTTAAAGTGACCAAATCTAAGGATTCATCTGCCATGCAAACCCCACTGTTCCCACCACCTTTCTCGAAGTGCATGCTCACCAACCGCAGTCCCCATCATACCCACATTAATGGAATGCATTAAATGATGAAAAGTCTATAAATAGCCCATTTTGAGCTGTCATTTTCACCTACAAACATTCAGAAGACTTGTCAGAGCTTACTGCCTTCGTCGCCTCCATGCCTACCAAGCTCTGTCGCCGATTGGCAATCCTCACTTGCAGTTTCTTCATTGTTTTCATCATGATTTTTAGGTTAGTTCTCCATCACCGCTTTCCTTTTGAGAATTCTTTTATTTTATTAAAAATTTGTTAAAATCTAAAGAAAGAAAACTCAAAATCTAGCTAGGGCACCCTTGGGAGATCAAAACCCATATTCTAGAAATTTGAAATTCATTGAGAATTATCATTGGGGCACATGCAGAACTCGAAGATGCCATGATCATTCTTCAACCAGAGCTTTCAAAACCTATGGGGCCACAAGATGCTTGTTGTCGTCGTCCATCTCTCAGGAACACCAAACTTTAGGTTGGCCAGCTAATGTTCTTTGTGGACTTGCATTCTCAGAAATATGTCCCCAATTTTCCACCACTGGATAAATTTGAACAAAACCAAACTTCAAACAAACGGTCTCCCACCTCGTCTAGTCTAGCTATGCAGATTTCTGCCTACCTTCGTCATTGTTCAATCAATCACTTCAAATGGAGAAAACAATAACCTCCTTCCGCTAGGAAAAATTCTCCTTGCAGATCTCTGTCTGTGGGTTTTCATTCGAGGTTCGTCGTTTCAAATGGCCTTCACAACCCACCCGTCCGCCTATTGGGCCCCATGTTTAGGGCTGTCGTTTGAGCTTGAGACCAAGGAAACATCTTCTTGTAGCCATCCTTTATGGATTTCTACTTCCCTCTCGCCATCACATTAGTGACTACCCAAGAACGGAAAAACCATAGAGTCCTTCCGATGAGCGGATCCTAACATCACTGATGTTGTCTGATTGCTCCGTGTTAAATGACTAAGTGTTCGGTCCTTTTGTGGAACTTACCTTGCAGACTCCCATGCATGGGCCATCATGGCAAGTTCATTGTTCCAAAAAACCTCGGGTAACTGACTCCCTGCCCCACAAAGCCCATAGTTTCCATCTCCAATTGAGCCCAAATGAAAATGACCAAGTATCAAGCCCTAGGCAGGCCGCCTCTTGCAGGCAATCGTTTGCGAACTTTCGTCCTACTCCCACCATTCCAAATGGATGTTGAACCCCATCGGTTTTCTATGCGGGGTCTAGCCCCACCGTTTCCCTTTAACTTTTTGGTAACAAATGATAAATGCCAAAGCCCCTCGCGAACCCAATAGTGCGAAGCTCCCCTGCCAGACTTCCATCCCACCCGCACCATTCTAGGTGGCCAACATCCAATGTTGTCCCACACCTTCCAGCCTGTACCCCCTTTAAGTGATTTGAACTTTAATGATATAGCACCTACCTTTCTCTGAGATTGTGAGTCTCACATGGCAGAACGCCGCTTGCGGGGTGCCACCTTACCAGTGTCGTTTTCAACGGCGAGGCCTCAAACAGCTAAGCTACCTCCTACTCCTACAGTCTTGGGACCCGCATGCTTAAAAAATGAACTTAACACCTCTGAAACTTTAAAGTGATTTTGACCCACGTGTCTAAATGGCTTGACCTTCTTGGTGGACCCCACTTCATGACCAAATCATGGTGTGGAAGAAACCATTTGGGTCGATGTGCCCTGATTTCCATTTTTCACTGATGCCTTTAAAACGGCTGCCAGCCCAGGGAAGTCCTCGCCCCTGGGCCCACATTATTATAAATCCCTCTAGTGAAAGGCCAATTCTAATATGAAAGGGATATTAGGACTCTTGAATAATGAACTACCTAGTCTAACATTGTTTTTTTGGATATTGGATAACATTCCTCATGTTTTTATGCTTGAGTATTCTTACTGCTCTCTTGCCTGTAGGATAAATGGAACCAACTGCAAGACCCTCTGAGACGGCCGCGGAAAAGGAAAAGGGAAATATGTTAGCTAAAGCACCCAAAGTAAAAGAAGATAAAGAACAAATGAAGTACAAGTTCCAAGGGGAACCCCTCAATTTTAGGGTCACCACAGATTGGAAGGAGATCTTAGATACTAATCTGGGACATATTGATATTGATGAGTTCAAGCAAAGGGTCTGAGTCAACCCCACAACAAAAAAATCCAGAAGGATTAGAAGCAATGGGTTGGCTAAGGCTACTGGGTTCCCACCTGCCCTTATAGCTCTTGAGCTTGTAATGGCCTGTAGAGAGGCATACCAGGATGACACAAAGAGAATAGTGGACAGAGATGGGAATATATTGGCTGATTTGTCTACTAAATAAATAGGGAAAACTTTCCATATCCCTAACTTCGGTGAAATGGAGGAAAAATCCAAAGAATATGCTAAGAATATGTGGGATGTTGATCCCCTCAAGTACAAGAAGCTTATCAATCAGTACTGGCTAAAGGAGAAGAGGGGAAATGAAAACAAAGTGCCCCAAGAACTCTTTAGAAGTGACTTCTATGAGGATTACCATGACTTGGTAACCTTGCTAAGTAGAGTTATGGGCCTCCCTATAGTGGCCTTCTTCCAAGAATGGATGATATATTTCATGGAGGAGATAATCTAAGGAGAGACCAAGTTCTCTTGGGCAAGAATGATCAACCAATTCCTACACGAGCAATTTGTGGTAGTAAAGAAGACTTCACAATTTTACATGAGATCATACTTGGTCTATTTGCTTATCGACCAAGCCCAATACAGGGGACTATTTGTAGCACCAAGTCCAACTCTAGGAAAGGAATTGAAGGTCTATTACAGGTATCCTCAACTTCAATTCCAAACTTTAAGAAAGACTATTGCAGAGTTAATGATGCCTTCATCAGGAATATCTTTAGACTGGTTGGGGGTGACTTTGAAAGAAGGGTTACCCATAGTGCCAATGCCTTCATCTGCCGTTTTTGATTTTTGTTCATTCTATTTCCAAAATTTACATACATCTAAGCTGAGGGTTTCTTAGAGAAACCATATAAGTTGCCCTGGTACCCAAATGACTGGCTGATACTACTTGAACTCTCTCGGTAGCTATAGCAAGCACACACCCTCCTAAGCAAAAAGAATAGAGTGGGGATCCCTTATCCCCTCACATTTGGTCAGGGTATGTATGCACTTCCTACATCCTAGTGTCCAGAGTACTCTAACAAGGAACTGAATGAATACAACTTGGATTTCTACACCGCTAGACCACGAATGGACCCTTATGGAAAGTTGAAGAAGGTTCTCAAGATAGAGTGTTCCCATCTACATAATGTGGAGGAGTTTTGGGAAAATTGCAGAGGTGATAATGAGGTGCATATGAGGCATTACATGCACATAATGACATACTTTGTCAAAATAGTGAACCTATTTCTGGTGCCCGATCAGATTGTTAAAGAAGAAAATATGTTAGTAGATCCGAGATATGATGTTGTTGCCAACCTGCCACTGCCATTAATTGACTGGAACAAAGAAGAGGTCAATGACCTCGACATTCTGATGAAGCCAATTGAGGCGAGAACCAAAGAATGGATTGACGGGAAGATTACCGAATTGAAGTTGCAGGGAGCTACCCTAGCATATGGTGAGCTCGAGGATCCACTCGAAAGTGAGACTAATAGTGCCCCTGCCATTGCTGCCCCAATAAGAGAGAATTTAATGTCTCCTCCCATACTAGGTCTAAGAAAAGAAAAGAGACGGTTTAACGACAGCCTAAACAAAAGGTATATTCAAAGAAAGCGTTAGAGGGTGAGCCTTCCAAGAATCCAAAGAAGTTGGGATATTTCATAGAAATTCCTAGTATCCAGGAAGACCCACTCCATGAGGGAGAAGAGGTACAAACCAAGTAGGAAAAGTCTCCACCTGCTGCCTCCACCCTCACAGTCATCATTATTGCCTTTGCCACTACTGTTGCCCCTCCGCCTACTTCTCAAGTGATGGTTGCCTCTTCTCTACCCACAGTGGACATTTCAATCCACCTTGCTTCCACCCCGCCTGCTGCATAGGTAATGGTTATAGATTCTTCCTCTGCCACTACTTCTTTTCTTTATTCTTCATCCATTTCTCCATCCACAACTCTCCCATTGGCCACTACAATGACAAAAATAATACTGTCTATCTCACTCCTAGAGGCTCTTTCCTCACATATGCGTAATATCCCAACAGAGCTTTCTAGGGTCCTAATGAATCCAACTATGCAAGTTTCCTTGGCACAAGTTTTTGTTGGTCTCCTAGTGCCTCCTCTTCCTAAGCCACTAAAAATGGAGACAATTATGAGGATCTCCGAGGAATTGGAGAGAAAAACACGAGAAGTATCCAATGGATTTGAGGAAGAGGCTGATGAATATCATGAGCATCTCGAACATCAACACCTGACAATTGATGAAGTTGTGCACGAGGAGGAAGAATCAAAATCCTCCAAGGAGGATGAAGGAGATATCGGCACCAAATACATTATGGAGATCTTTGACCAAGAGCTTGAGGATGAATTTTCTAAGCACCTCAGAGATGTCAAACAAGAAGTAGAGAAGCAACCCCTCAAAGAAGAAAAGGAATCAAATGATGAAATGGAGGTGAGCACCGAGCCTCCAACTAAGGAATTGGGGAAGAGCCCCAAGCCTGATGAAGAAATGTGTCCTCCGCATGAAGAAGAAGAAAAGGAAGAAAAAGAAGGAAAGCTCGAAGAAGAGGCCAAGATGAGAAAAATCCTAGAATTAGAACATGATGAAGAACATGTGCATGAAAAAGAAGAGGGGAAAACCTTTGAGGGGGAGGATAGCCCCAAGGAACACACATTTACTGAATCCCCAGGAAAGGAAATTGTATTCATCTAGGATTTGTATGATGAAGAAGAAGAAAGGATGGAATAGGATACTTTGGGTGGAAAAGTAATGGAAATTCAATGCACTCATGAGGAAGAAGGTGATCATGAATCACCAAAAGGAGAATCCCAAGTGCCTGAATGGCTTGAAAGGTAGTTAGAAAAGAAAACCCCAACCCCAATGGATTCGAAGGTTAGGCTAGGAGCCATTCTAGCCCAAGAAAAAATAAGTAAAAAGAAGGAAAAGAAGCCGAGGATTAGATCCCACCTGATGGTGGATGCATCTAGATCCAAGACAGTACAAATAGCCACTCTGGTTATGCGAGAAGAAGGGATCAACTATAATATTTCTACCCTTGATCTGGGAACGGCTACAAGAGAATAGAAGATCGATCATCTTCAGGGATCTGTCGCCACCATTTTCCACCAAATGAATAAGGACAAGACCTCTAAAGAGGAACCAAAGGAATAGGTGGCAGATCTAACAACCTACATCCAACAATAGTCATCTACTGAAGAGCTCCTACCACTTCATCAACTACCCCATTGCTACTATCCAAAGATCACATCAATAAACTAGAAAGGAGAAAGAACTAGACAAAGGCTACTAAAGATTGGTTGCAAAGGGTTATATACAATGGGAATATAGATATTAGCCACATTGTTAGGACAAAAAATAAGTTCCTAGAAATTTAGAAATAGATGGAAGGCACAAGGAAGTTTTGCACTGATTTCTCAAAACTATACCAGATCACATAGCCCAAGATCGAGGCTATCTTCAAGATGCCTAAGAAATCATGGGAAAAGGAGCTTGCATTGGAAAACGATGATAATTGTCTTGTAGAAGCATGTAAGATGGGCCTTGATCATAGACAAGAGGTCTTAGAACGGATGCTCCATGAAGTGGAGCTTGATATCAACTAGGCTAAAGAAATTAGGATGGCATGCTTGGAGTACCTCAAATTGATGACATATTTTGACATGCCCTCTATTGAGATGGATCCTAAAAAGATAAGGCCATATTTCCTCAAGAAAATGGATGAGGGAGCTACTAACGTCCTCACTTTGGATTTCATGGATTCTGTCGCTCGTGCCTTTTCCCAATTAGAGCAAGTAATAAAGAATATAGCCAAATGCGACAAGGACTGGGATGTGCTCACTGGAAGATCTAAGAAATGGAACTTCCAAGTGCTCCAATCTGACATAATGGAGTAGAGTAAGCTCCAAGCATTGATTGGTAACTTTGTAGAATATGCCACTGCAAAGAAGCATGAAGGAAATCTCGTAATTGATGATGAATTCCTCATAGTGTAGCTACAGTAAAAGGAAATCAGCTAAAGGACAAAAGAGCTACTGTGTTGCTCACTAGAGGACAAAATAGGCTAAAGACAAAATGTAATTTTATATTTTAAACTATTTGGGGGTAAGTGAAACCCTAATTGGTAGTGAATCTTGGCCACACAATGAGATTAAATCTTGGCCATTCATTTTACTTTTTGGACAATATAAATAGGGGATCTCCTCTCATTTTCAAGAGAGAGTTGAGTTGTTGTAAAGACATGTTGTTGGAATGTTAATATAAATTCATTGATTTGGTGGATTCTTGAGTTCCAACTTCATGTTGCATGATTCATCTTCTCATAGTTAATGAATTTGAGTAGATTTACTTTTTTGTTCTATGTTTTTTAGCTTACTTTAGTAGATTAGATAATGTTGTTCATTGGCTTTGAAGAATTTTGTTGTGTTGATGCCCTCCCTTGTTCATGCTTTTTGTTGTTTATTGATGATAAACTACAGTGTAAAGCTAGTATGAACATTATATGAATGTTGCACTTAAATTATATCTCTTGTTCATGCTTTATGGTGAATGAAAGGTTGAAAATCTATAGACCATTGAAGATTGCACTTGTTTCATGAGACTGTGAACTAGTATGGTTAAGTGGAACTATGTTTTAGGAAGGTTGTCCACTGTAGTGTCCTCCATTATCACTATTCAGTCTAGAAACTTTTCCCTTCCCCTTCCCTTTTTTCTTTTTTTTGAAAGGTGCTTTAGATAAAGTTCATTGAACATTGTAAAGCCAAATCTGAAGATTAAAGTGGAGTTTGAGACTGCTGCCCTGAACTTGCAGCAATAGAGAAACACTTCAAAAAAATTATGAACTCCACCCAATGATCCAATTCCCCTCTAGTTTAACCCACATAAAGCTGCCATGTGATTACCAACAAGATCACATCAAACCAACTAATATATTCCAAGCATTGTCATGACCTGACAACCGAGAGACCTTGGGATAATTTTCAACAACTTGTTGTTGGAGATTGTCTTTCAAGAGAGGTAATACACTTATGCATTACCTGTGTTGAGAAGGTGCAAAAACACCCATCAACACATACTTCCCTCTCTCCCTCCCACCCTACCTCTCTCTCTATCTACCTACCTCTTTGTCTACCTCAATCTCCCTACATGTCTCTCTCTACCTATCCCATCCATAATATTACAATACAACCTAATATAATATTTATTAATATATTGGAATATTTTAATTTTAATATAATATATAATATATATTGAAATATATTAATATTAATATAATATAATATATATTAATCTAACTATAATATATAATATATATTAGAACATATTAATATTAATATAATATATAATATTATTATAATGCATTGTATAAATACTATAGTATTATATGTAATGCCCTACCATGCAACCCCAAAGGAAACTAATACATCTCACATGCATGGCACAATTTTTTTTTTTAACTAACATGTAACATAATATTAACATACAACACTTGAAATGAAACTATACATGTACAACATATGACAAAGCCCCTTGGGGTTACATGACTGCATTAATTTTCAAATCATTATCATTACACAAAAGATACCAGTACATCCATAAGAATATAACATGATTATGGACAATACATTAATATATGAAGATACATTATTCAAGGATTACAATATTACAATGTTGCTTCCCAACATGAAGTGGGAAGAGTACAACAACATGGATGAATACATCTGGAACATATGAATAAAAAGTTCCATACCAAGATCCAACACTGGTGCATCTCTAGTGTCACTACAACAGGTACAACTTGATCTCGACTAGGGACCCAATAGGGTGCATAGCACATTCCACCTGACCACGTGGACCTGAAGGCCCACTCCTCATGCTTGGAGAAGACAAGAAGGACCTCAACTAATACCATCAAACGAAACAAGGATTACAAGACTCTACAACAAGAACAATATTAACACAAGTAAACATCCATCCCAAGAATATCTGATACAAGAAAAAGACAACATGATAAGAGCATCAACTAACATATGAAAAAATCCACTTCCAGAGGCTCAAGAACAATAAGAGGGGAACAACAACATACAAGGTTTTTAAAGGGTGGAGTGTCATCGCATAGGTAGTCATGGGTTAACCTGGCGTAACCTTCCTAGGCTGCTTGCCCCCATCCTAGGTTATCTTGGTAGCCTCTACCATCCGCCGGACCCCCATGCTTGCTATGCAGGATCAACATACCTTGCAAAATTACTATGCAGAGGCAAGGCAGTTGATCTTTCTATTCCAGGTTTTCCCACTCATCCCAAGCCTAAACGATCACTTGGGCCCATGAGTGAGGCTACATTATCTAAATTAATAGGTGAAACTACCCAACCCCTAATTAATTAATTAAGTTATCACTTGATTTAAAATCACAATGGGTTATCCTAGACCAGCCACTTTGGGTGCCAGCTCCCACTAAGAGCCACTCCCCCAACTAACAACAAAATCTCAAAATCACAAATGGGCAAGCCAACTTGCACAAGGTATGAAATCCAATCAAAATAATTGCACCAAGTGATGCAGGCACCATCTCACACTAGAACTTCAGAGTAAAAAAAACCACATTCAAGTGCAAGGCTCAAACCCACATAAACACAATCCAAGTGTAAAGGTCAACCATCATAAAAATAACAAAATCATAAAACCACCCACTTACAGGTGAAACAACATAAAACTCAAATAAATACTCCAAGCTTGATATGGGTTATCCAAGGTGGATCCTCCTAGGTCGTCATCCCCCATACCAACCCTTGCAAGTAAAAACCATATCCCCTCTAACCTCTGGAAGACTCTCAAAAAGCTAACACAAGGGTTTCCCATCAAATAAATGTCAACAATAACAATATCTCAAAAAGCTATTTTCATCCCACAATTAATGAGTCAACAAGTATGAAATAATGATTGGCAACATCCCAATGAAATCTTCAAAGACATCCAAAGCTAACATAATCAATTTTGATATGAAATCAATCGATTTTTAACTCAATTCAAAAATCCATATTGATAATCAAAAACATCCTAAATTCCAAAACCACAAAACTAAAATACTCAGAGCAAACTAGGAGATATAAATTGTGAAGCACCAAATCTAATAAAATAAAGAAATGCAGGGGTATCAAATCCTAATTACAAAGATCACTAGGCTGCATCTAAAATTCATCTCGAAGATTGTTGTAAGAGAGTTTTTTTGAGAGATGTGATCCATTTCTATCTTTAATTAGACATGATGTTTTAGAGGAGAATATGGGTGGTGCTAAACGATACAATCTGAAATAAGGGCTCACACTATACTAGGTGCACTGTATCCAATTTCAGTAATAATGAAAGGATGAAGAATGAGAGTATCATAGAAGAAAGGTGGAGATTGTGTAACAAATCTACATTATATGCATCGAATGTTGTTAGCTATAACCTATGATTGAAAAATGCTAACAATTTAATGCTACCCATATCTCAAACTCATCTAGCCCACCTCCACCGCAGTGAGCAAGATATAGTTTATAATAGTTATCTATAGATATAGTATGAGGAGATGAGTGGCACCATAACAAGAAGATAATAGTGGGTACTCAAAGTTTACTTAAGGAAAGCCTAAATAGATAGTAATAGGGAAGCAACCTATTCTTACCAATGAAAGTTAAGACAAAGGATATTGACTACCAATGGAAAATTCAATCAAGGGATAGGGTATAGACACCCATCAAAGCATCATAGCAGGGGATATGTATATTATATGTTGTGTTGTGAATGCCACAGTAGGCATAAATGCATAATTTGGAGTAATATAAGATGAGTGATTTCAATAAAATAATAAATACACCTACTTGCTCAAAAAGATTTGAAATGGCCTAAGGAAATGCACCGAGCATAAAGGTAGGAGATTTATATTAGTAGATAAGTCGGTAATGTTTTCGAAGATATTAATACATGATGGGGAAACATGGACCAAACACCCGATTCAAGTGCAAAATGCCTAGGAGAGATGCCTAATATTACTACTTTCACAATCAAAAGAGAACTTGAAATAGGACATGGGCATCAAAAACATTATATTTAGATGGCAGCAAGGTATTTCAAATTCAGACTTTTACTTAATGTTGTCGAAAAGGGAAAACAAATACTACCATGGATCTTATTCACTAAAGATCTCAAGAAAGACATAAAAAAGATAATTTCATATTATACTTCGTTGATCATATACCTATGGAAATACACATATATATGTATATAAGGATCAAAATGCAAATTGTAACAATTCATCAGTTTAGGTGTTGATGATCATTTAGACATCTATTTATTTCATTATATGTATATGTATCTTATACATATTAAATTTACAATGCAGTAAATCAAGCCTTAACATACCCATTGCAAGAAGGAAACCGAAACCACTAGATAACATAGAAAACATTAGGTTCACTAGAGAATACAGGGATTCAACAATTATAAGGTATGCTAATTATGTCATCAGTTTGATCCCCAACCAGCCACTTTTACAATTGATGATCATGAAATAGATGGGTATATATGAAATGGAACTCGTTTCCAAGACTAGAAACATAAATTTATTAAAGATTTCAATTTTCCACAAATCGTATTGTTGAGAATAGGATTTTAAGGGGAAAGTGGCCTAGAAAATAGATTGGATTCTAAAACCATGAAATTTAATTTCTTAGTATCAATATATGTCTCTTTTAGGGCAGCAAAGGTCTCTAGTAGAATTCTGCATAGATTTGATCTATTTCATGGAGAGAAATGAAAATATTGCTGAATATACAAAGTAGATTTTGCAAGGAAACTCTCAAAATACTTGAATTAATGATGAACTCTAGACTCGTCCTATCAGTAAGCTTGTTTGGGTTCAAAGCACATGTAGTCATGCAAGTTTAAAGGATGAGGGCTACACATACCACACACAATAGTAACCCATATTACTTTACATATGCAGTTGTTCATAAGGTGTGCATGGTTAACCTTCATGCTTGTGTTGGCTATCATGGGGACACTCTAAACCTTAAACAAAGATGCCAGTTGTATTGGCAGTACCATTGGAACATGGATGAATATAGGTTGAGTATTTCTAGCAACACTACTTTTATTCTATAGGCTCCTAAATGTTGGGACTTATGTTCTTCTATAGTATTTAATTTTATACCCCCCTTGAGAATGCTCTTAATATGTTGTATCATAAGACACAGAGATAAAACTGAAGGAGCTACAAAGGATTGAAGGTTGTAGTTGCATACCTGATTGGAAAATCCCCAAAAGAGGACCAAAACCACAACGCATCCCCCAAGTTCGTCATAAATAGACATGAACACCTGGTTTCAAATCTTCTCTCTTGATGTTGTTGAAAACAATCCCATAATTCATTATCTAGTATCCTAAATTTCGGGAGTGAAATATATTGCTCCAGTCAGAAGTCCTCCAAAGACTCCAATAAAAAAATATGTGATCATCTCCTCTTAAAGCTGACAGCTACGCATTTAACAACACTCTTCCCTTTTCTGCCAATTTTAGAATACCAATTCATCTTTGTATTGGGTGCAAAAATTTAATGCTCAAGGTAAGTGGGATTTTTTAGTTACAAAAGCACCCAATGCATGCTCTTTTTCCAAATACCTGCTCCTCTTTCCATGCAAGCAGTTACCAATTTTTTTTCATGCATTAACTTAAATTTATATTTTGCATTATTTTATTTTTTTACCATTTATAAATTGTATTATGATTTAATTTATTTATTTATTATATTTTTTTTACTTTTACAATATACTTTTACATTTATATTTACTTATATATATATATCAAACATATATATACCTTTTTCTTAGTGGTTTATTTTATTATTTCAAATCCTCAAAACCTTCTTAATCAAACAAATTTAAATTAAACAAACGAACACATAAAATCAAACAACCTAAATAAAATTTATCAATCACTAAGAAAAGCCAATCACGGAGGGGCACTACATCCTCCCCCCTAAGCTTCGACTTACTCCTAGAAGTCGTAAACAAAATTAACATACACATTGATACACAACATCATAATAACATCACGACATAATCAAATAACGAAAGACACTAAACAAAACAACTGTCAAAACATGAAAACCATACCGAAGGGTTGCAAGGTGATGGTACTCATCCTCATCATGGATGAAGGAAAAGTTAGGAACCCTTCTTGTCAACTCTGTGTTTCCATGTCATACCCATTGGGATTTATGAGGCTCGCTCAGACCTGACAATGCAAGTGGAGTTGAAGCCTTGTACCTGTAATCCTGCATAAAAGAAAATGTTGTGTATAACATATATATATAATATCAAATCAGCCTAGTGTAGAGGGAATCGTCATGTTGTATTCCTCTCATGAATGAGTGATGCGACATTTTCCTTCTAACACTCTACAATTAGTGAGACATCATAAACGATCATCAATAATAGTTACTAATCAGATGCAAGCATAGTATTAAATCCACATGTTAAACACAACTAGTTAATTACCTTCATCATCAAGATTAGAAGCCAACTACCTAAAAAACAAAAACTAGGGTGGAAACATAACACATTAGTACCAATTATTCAAGCTAATTAATTACCAAGGCACACATTTCTGGTTAAACATCATCATTTACACATCAAGTATTCCACTCTATTCATTACTCAACACAAAATATCATGATATATGTGACACAAGATCATAGTCTTATGCCCTTTCAAGACATAAAACACCATTTTAACACATAAAAAATGCCAAATTTTGGGTTTAAACACACTCACCACATACACACTCAAATTCACTTCATAGGAAACACACCACAAGGCAACACAAGGGTCCCAAAATGCATTCCCGGTAGGAAGAATATCGGTGCATTATGTACTACACCGAGGGTCCTATCATTTCCACCGGTTTTCTACACCATTGAACCAACACCACCTAGAGACAAACTCGGGTTACTAAGTGCAGATGACACAAATGAAATGACACAACCTTAAGTGTACAAGCATCTAGGTGAACGTAATGGGCTCATAGTGCCTAGAGTATGAACCTAGGCTTTGATACCATGTGTAATGCCCTGCCACACAACCCCAAAGGAAACTCATACATCTCACATACATGGCACATTTTTTTTAAGTAACTAACATGTAACATAATATTAACATACAACACTTGAAATGAAACTATACATGTACACCATATGAAAAAGGCCCTTAGGGTTACATGATTGTATTACTTTTTGAATCATTATCATTACACAAAAGATACCAGTACATCCATAAGAATATAACATGATTATGGACATTACATTAATAACATGAAGATACATTACTCAAGGATTACAATATTAGAATTTTGCTTCCCAAAATGAAGTGGGAAGAGTACAACAACATGGATGAATATAAAGTTCCATATCAAGATCCAACACTGGTGCATCTCTGGTGTCACTGCAATGGGTAAAACTTGATCTCGACTAGGGACCCAATGGGGTGCATAGCACATTCCACCCCACCACGTGAACCTGAAGGCCCACCCCCCATGCTAGGAGAAGACAAGAAGGACCTCAACGAGTACCATCAAATGAAACAAGGATTACAAGACTCTACAATAAGACCAACATTAACACAAGTAAACATCCATCTCAAGAACATCTGATACAAAAACAAGATAGCACGATAAGAGCATCAACTAACACATGCCAACATCCACTTTCAGAGGCTCAAGAACAACAAGAGGGGAAAAACAACATACAAGGTTGTTAAAGGGTGGAGTGTCATCGCATAAGTAGTCACAGGTTAACCTGGTGTAACCTTCCTAGGCTGTCGGCCCCCATCCTGGGTTATCTTGGTAACCTCTACTAGCCACCAGACCCCCATGCTCACTATGTAGGATCAACATACCTTCCAAAATTACTATGTAGAGGCAAGGCAGTTGATATTGCCATTCCAGGCCTTCCCACTCATCCCAAGCAGAAACGAGCACTTGGGCCCATGAATGAGGCTACATTATCTGAATTAATATGTGAAACTACCCAAAACCCTAATTAATTAATTAAGTTATCACCTTATTTAAACTCACAATGGGTTATCTTGGACTAGCCACTTTGGGTGTCGACCCCCACTGAGAGTCACTGCCCCAACTAACAACAAAATCACAAACGGGCAAGTCAACTTGCACAAGGTACCAAATCCAATCAAAATAACTGCACCAAGTGGGGCATGCACCATCTCACACTAGAATTTCAGAGTAACGAAAACCACATTCAAGTGTAAGGCTCAAACCCACATAAACACAATGCAAGTGTAAAGTTCAACCATCATCAAAATAAAAAAATCATAAAACCACCCACTTACAGGTGAAACATCATAAAACTCAAATAAATACTTTAGGCTTGATATGGGTTATCCAAGGTGGATCCTCCTAGTTCGCCAGCCCCCATACCAACCATTGCAAGTAAAAACCATATCCCCTCTAACCTCTAGAAGACTCAAAAAGCTAACACAATGGTTTCCCACCAAAGAAATGTCAACAATAACAAGATCTCAAAGAGGTATTTTCATCGCACAATTAAAAAGTCAACAAGTATGAAATAATGAGTGGCAACATCCCAACGAAATCTTCAGACTCATCGAAAGCTAACATAATCAATTTCGATACGAAATCAACTGGTTCGTAACTCAATTCAAAAATCCGTATTGATAATCATAAACAACTTAAATTCCAAAACCACACATAATTTTCCACAAGAATCAATAGCCAAATTAACACTCCAAAACATTTCCATCTTAATCAAGTACAAAATTCAAACAAACGATCAAGCAACATTATGTCTATGAAGAATAATATTACCACATCTAATTATACTAGTTAGCTTCGCTACTAATTCACTTGCTAATTTAGTTAACATAAAAGGGGAGTCTACATATTTTAACTTTAATCTAACTCATTTACCTAAACTACCTATCTATCAATTCACTTAATTAATACACAATTTTGAACATTTAGTGTCCAATTAATGATCTTTTATTTTTGTTTCCTTTAAGACATTCTTTACTATTACTTGTTTCAAAATGCAATCATATTAATAAATAATTATCTAATCTAATACATAAACATTAATATGTAAATGTATTCCTATATTTGTATATATATATATCTTTATGAATTTCTAAAATTATAAAAGAACTAAGGTTTCTAGAGATGAATCTTTTAAATTAACTCTAGTAAAGAGAAAAGTTTAAATGCATGATCAAGGTTCCATAATAAGATAATCAACTTTCTTATTTACATTACCAATTAATTATGAAAGCAAAAGTACTTTCCTACATTTAACTAAACTTTCCTTTATTTGAAAAAAACACAATTATGTCAATCTTTCAAGTCGCCTTACAAGTTAAAAAAAAATACCAATCTATATCCAAGAAGGAAAACTGATACTCAGAGCAGACTAGGAAAAACGGGAGATATAAATTGTGAAGCACCAAATCTAATAAAATAAAGAAATG
The DNA here is from genome assembly GCA_007258455.2 of Sequoia sempervirens. Taxonomy (NCBI): domain Eukaryota; kingdom Viridiplantae; phylum Streptophyta; class Pinopsida; order Cupressales; family Cupressaceae; genus Sequoia; species Sequoia sempervirens. The sequence continues at coordinate 122,570,195 of VDFB02000002.1, read as the reverse complement.
CAGGGGTATCAAATCCTAATTACAACAATTGTCATGCTGCATCTAAAATTCATCTCCAAGATTGTTGTAAGAGAAATTGTTCTGAAAGATGTGATCCATTTCTATCTTTAATCAGACATGATGTTCTAGAGGAGAATATGGGTCGTGCTAAATGAAACAATCTGAAATAAGGACTCGCACTATACTAGGTGCACTGTATCCAACTTCAGTAATAATGAAAGGATGAAGAATGGGACTATCGTAGAAGCAAGGTGGAGATTGTGTGTAACAAATCTACATTATATGCTTTGAATGTTGTTAGCTATAACCTGTGATTGAAACACGCTGACGATTTAATGCTACCCATATCCCGAACTCATCTAGCCCACCTCCACCACAGTGAACAAGATATATAGTTTATAACAGTTATCTAGAGATATGGCATGAGGAGATGAGCGACACCATAACAAGAAGACAATAGCGGGTACTCAAAGTTTACTTTAAGGAAAGCATAAATAGCTAGTAACAAGGCAGTGGCATATGCTTACCAATGAAAGTTAAGACACCCAATGGCGAATTCGATCAAGGGATAGGGTATAGACACCCATAAAAGCATCACAATAGGGGATATGTATATTAGATGTTGTGTTGTGAATGCCACAATAGGCGTAAATGCAGAATTTAGAGTAATATAAGATGAGTGATTTCAATAAAATAATAAATACACCCGCCTTTCGCAAAAAGATTTGAAACGGCCTAAGGACATGCACCGAGCATAAAGGTGGGAGATTTATATCAGTAGATAAGTCGGTAATGTTTTCAAAGATATTAATGCATGATGGGGAAACATGGACCAAACACCCGATTCGAGTGATAAAATTCCTTGGAGAGATGCCTAATATTACTACTTTCACAGTCAAAAGAGAACTTGAAACAAGACATGGGCATCAAACATATTATATTCAGATGGCAACAAGGTATTTCAGATTCAAACTTTTACTTAATGCTGTCGAAAAGGGAAAACGAATACTACCATGGATCTTATTCAATAAAGATCTCAAGAAAGATAATTTCATATTATACTCCATTGATAAAATACCTATGGAAATACCCATATATATGTATATAAGGATCAGAATGCAAATTGTAACATTTCATCAGTTTAGGTGTCGATGATCATTTAGACATCCGTTTATTTCATTATGTATATGTATCTTATACATACTAAATTTATAATGCAGTAAATCAAGCCTTAACATACCCGTTGCAAGAAGGAAACCGAAACCACTAGATAACACATAAAACATTAGGTTCACTGGAGAATACAGGGATTCAACAATTATAAGGTACACTAATTATGCCATCAATTCGATCCCCAACCAGCCACTTTTACAATCGATGATCATGAAATAGATGGGTATATATGAAATGGAATTCGTTTCCAAGACTAGAAACACAAATTTATTAAATATTTCAAGTTTCCACAAATCGTATTGTTGAGAATAGGATTTTAAGGGGAAAGTGGCCTACAAAATAGATTGGATTCTAAAACCATGAAATTTAATTTCTGAGTATCAATATATGTCTCTTTTAGGGCAGCAGAGGTCTCCAGTAGAATTCCGCATAGATTTGATCTATTTCATGGAGAGAAATGAAAAGATTGTTGAATATACAAAGTAGATTTTGCAAGGAAGCTCTCAAAATCCTTGAATTAATGATGGAATCTGGACTTGTCCTATCAGTAAGCTTTTTTGGGTTCAAAGCACATGCAATCACGTAGGTTTAAAGGATGAGGGCTACGCATACCACACACAATAGTAACTCATATTACTTTACATATGCAGTTGTTCATAAGGTGTGCATGGTTAACCTTCATGCTTGTGTTGGCTATCATGGGGACAATCTAAACCTTAAACAAAGATGTCAGTTGTATTGGTGGTTCCATTGGAACATGCATGAATATAGGCCAAGTATTTCCAACAAAACTACTTTTATTCTATAGGCTCCTAAATGTAGGGACTTATGTTCTTCTATAGTATTTAATTTTATACTCCCCCTTGAGAATGCTCTTAATATGTTGTATCATAAGATGCAGAGATAAAACTGAAGGAGCTATAGAGGGTTGAAGGTTGTAGTTGCATACCTAATTTGAAAATCCCCAAAAGAGGACTGAAACCACAAAGTATCCCCCAAGTTCGTCATAAATAGACATCAACGCCTCGTTTCAAATATTCTCTCTTGATGTTGTTGAAAACAATCCCATAATTCATTATCTAGTATCCTAACTTTCAGGAGTGAAATATATTGCTGCAGTCAGAAGTCCTCTGAAGGCTCCCATAAAAAATATGAGATCCTCTCCTCTTAAAGCCGATAGCTACGCATTTAACAACACTCTTCCCTTTTTTTCCAATTTTAGAATACTGATTCATCTTTTCATTGCATGAAAAACCAATTTAATGCTCAAGGTAAGTGGGATTTTTCAATTACAAAAGCACCCAATGCATGCTCTTCTTCCAGATACGTGCCTCTCTTTCCATGCGAGTGGTTACCAAATTTGTTTCATGCATTGACTTAAATTTATATTTTGCATTATTTTATTTATTTACCATTTATAAATTGTATTATGATTTTATTTATTTATTTATTATTTTTTTACTTTTACATTTATATTTACTTATATATATCAAACATATATATACCTTTTGCTTAGTGGTTTATTTTATTATTTCAAATCCTCAAAACATTCTTAATCAAACAAATTTAAATTAAACAATCGAACACATAAAATCAAACAACCCAAATAAAATTTATCAATCACGAAGGGGTACTACATTATATATATAGTTGTAATATCGTAAAATTGCACCCCCAATGCAATTTCACATTACATACCCTTAACTTTAGCCTAATAAATATGATAATGCAAATCCCCCTTTTTATCACCTTCAATTTCATCCTTGACCCCATCACTTTTAGTCTTTGAAGGAATTTTTGTAAGAGACGCTTTTTTGACGCGCATATCCATGTGCACCGCATGAATGTCCTAGAAGGTTCTTAATCCTATGGTTGTTGGGACAATACACTTCCACTTACTTGCAAAGTGTAATGCCTCTATGGTCACAAGCACACCTAAAAATGGTCGTCTTTCATGCATTTCTTCATTTAAACTCTCATTCTTCCCTCTAATTCATTGATTTACTCATTCTTGCAACTCAATCTCTCAATATCTCATTCTCTCATTCTCCTCCTTATATTTTCACTCTCTTGAGCTCTTCTACACCATTTTTCTCAAGCTTCTTGCATGTTTGTTCCCCTTACATCTTCATCTTGGCTCTATCAAGTGTTGCACTCTCTTTCGGCTTTTCAAGCTCATTGGAGGGAGGGTAAACGCTATTTTATCAGCATTATCATATTTTTTTAAGGAGCATATTTGATATCTAACATGTCTAATTTTTTTATCTCATCACTCTCTTTTGTCTATTTCTTTCTCTTTGTCTTCTTGGTTGTTCGTGGAGGTGGAAACACCAAAATGGGGGTTTGAATAAGGCAAGACATGAAATAGCCCCAACAATTTTCAATTTTTTTTTGTGTGCAGATTCTTTGTGTGGAGCTTTGCAGGAGGCTTCACAACGCTATATCTCATGTGAGTCCATTTCTTCCTTTCATCTTTTGGTATTCCACTTCAGTAGTTTGGAATCTTGCATATTTAGTATTATTCTTATTGTACTCTTTATAATTTTCTATGATTTTGTTAGGTTAGTTAAACTGTCACATTTCAATTCCTTAGTTGTTAGTAGGTTTTGTGTGTTTCAATAGACTTGCTTTTTTTTTGATCCATATGAGACCATAGTGTTCCACAGAGATGTCCATGCATCATGATATCATAATTAATCTAGCCAAAGAGCTAGCTGATTTATCTCTAAGACCTCTAAGGCCTACTCTTTTGGCTTTGAAGTCCTTTTCCCAAAAATAGTCATAAAACAAAACATTGCAGAAAACTCCCCTTCACCCATATTTGTCACTTGAGCTTAGACTTTGAGGTAGTTGAGTAAAATTCACTCCCTATAGACTCTTCTCTATCCTAGAGACTTGAGATTATTGAATCTCCTATACATTTTGGTGAACCTAATGTGAACCTTTCTTTCCTTTTATCTGTGTCAAAAAAAAATCTTCTCTTGTCAAGACGTGTATTGGATAGCATGTTTTGATTCTTTTATGAGCTTCACAACCCAATATATGTTTCAGTAGACTTGCTTTGTTTTTGATCCATATGAGACCATAGCGTACCACAGAGATTTCCACTCATCATGCTATCATAATTAATCTAGCCAGAGAGCTAGCCAATTTATCTCTAAGACCTCCAAGGCCTACTCTTTTGGCTTTTGAAGTCATTTTCCCAAAACTAGTCATAAAACAAAACATTGCAGAAAACTCCCCTTCACCCATATTTGTCACTTGAGCTTAGCCTTTGAGGTAGTTGAGTAAAATTCACTCCCTATAGACTCTTCTCTATCCTAGAGACTTGAGAGTATTGAATCTCCTATACATTTTGGTGAACCCGATGTGAACCTTTCTTTCCTTTTATCTTTGTGTCAAAAAAATTTCTTCTCTCTTGTCAAGACGTGTATTAGATAACATGTTTTGATTCTTTTATGAGCTTCATAACCCAATATACTACCTTTGAGCACATAGTAAGAATGAGATACCGACATAATGATATGGGGTCTAGAAGGTTCAGTCCCCCCCGTTCAAGTCCAGATTTTGAGTACTCTGCAGGACTCACTACTAGAATCTCCCCTCCTCGTATTGGAAATGAAACTCATACCCCACCAAACTCTCCTTTGAACTCTTCCTCTTCCTTAGCTGAGGAAGTTTCTCTTAGAGTTTTGGCTTATCAAATTAACTCTTCAAAAGTAAGGCTCGAAGAGCTCGCAAAGTTCCTAGTGAATGAAAATTATTATTCTCAATAATCTCCTCTCATCAACGGTCTAAGGAATTTACTAATTATGATCAAAGAGGATTGGAGCTACTTTGAGGAATAGAAAACATTATGGAAACCCATGTCCCGTCATACACTTTTGTCTTAGGCGATTCCCAAGATGTTCAATTGGAGATCATTGGTCACTAGTTGAATGTTCTAATTCCTAGAGTGTTTGTCCATATGGTTGACACAGGTCCTTCTATCAATACTTCTACTAATAATACTACCACCACACCTAGGAGATACCTATGATTAGAGTGAATCGATTTCTCTTGGGTTTTGAGATTCCTACATCTAGGACTTGAAACATCTCTACCTCTAGTGCTTTAGCTAGCCATACTCTATCTACAAAGCTCATCCTCAGTTCTCTTTTATAGAACATGGGGTAGATGCAATCTCAATTGGAAAATTTGACTAGTTATCCTTCTCAGCCTATGTTCTATCCTTATTTTCTTCATAGCCCCTTATCTTTTTCTATCCTAAATACACCCATCCCTCAAGGGATGGAGATTCCTAAGTTTAAAAAGTATAATGGTAAAGTAGATATGCAGATGTACATCTCATATTTCTATGCCATGTGTACTGATTTCTTCCATCATGATGCTCTTCTTGGAAAAATATTCACACATTCTGTCAAGGAGGTTTCCTTGGAATGGTATTTCTCTCTCTTTGATAATTCTATATTTTCCTTTAACTAGCTTGTGAATCAATTCGTACAAAAATTCAACGATAATATCATACCAAAGGTTACTTTTACCAATATTGTTTGATGTAAGAAGGGTGCACATGAGAAAGTGATTGATTTCATCACCTATTACCAATCCCTCTTTTTTCAAATCTACTATGCCCTACCAGATTTTGATGTGCAATGAGTGTTTTTTGGGAACTTTCTACTGGCATTGCAAGATAAATTTCTTCTAATGAAATATCCCTCTTTCACCCATCTGTGTGTTTCTCTATATGATTACCAATAGATGGTTGCTTAGTACAAGGATTCTTCCTCGTCCTCCCATCCAAATGGTCAATTAGCCATGCCTATCTCTGGAGATTCAAGTAAAAATAAAGTAGTAGTGAACATGATTTTTTTTCCTACCACTAAGATTTTGGTAGGTTGAAATAGAATATTTATAAAATTATTTGAATCTAATACAAATGTCCTATACAATTTATTAAAATATGGTGTAATTCTCTTCCGAAGATTAGACCACTTTGTAAGCCTTATCCTCAATGGTACGATGCATAGAAGTTTTGCCAATACCATTAAGTATCAAGTCATTATGCTAAGAGATGCATGCATCCTTATCATGTTATATAAGACCACATCAATAATGGCACCATCTAACTTGATGGTAAGAACCAAAAATTGAATAAATTTATAGTGAAGCCTAATAGCCAACTATAGATTTACACAGATCCCTTTCTATCCCATTCTTCTAATCTTGTAACACTTGCTTCTTCTTCTTCTATTCTAAATCCATTTGAGTACATGAACATGGCTTCATTTACTCATGTTCCTCCTCCAGGCCATGTGGATAGTATATTTGATATAATATTTACATCACGTGACCTATCTCTTAACAAAGAGCCTTCTCTGTTGTATATCCTCACTCATGTCAATGATAACATCATAATGGGTCAATATTATCATTAAAGAGACTCTTTTCATAAATAATTTGCATAAGGAGAAATATGAGGAGTTGTAGACCATTCTCTCCACACATGATGGACTTTTTGTTCTACCCATCGGTTTCATTTCTCTATTAGTCCTAGTTGGACCTAAAACTCTAGAAGTTCCATTTGTCACGATACCCAAGCCTGACCTCTTCATATTTAGACTAGTCATCCCATGGCTAGTCTCTATGAATGTAGTTTCCTCGACTATCCATAAATTCTTGAAGTTTCCCCATGAGGGAATTGTGTACACTATCCAAGATATTGGGTACAAACCACTAGTGTTGCATGTGGGCTTCTCCCTAGATCACTTTTGGCCTACTCCAGTTGGACCTCTACCACCTAGAGGATACCTTTTATACAAGGCTTATTTTAGGTATAAGATTAGGGGCTCAATACCTAAAAGCTGTTTTCCACCACCTTCTCAAGCTATTTCCTCGAAGGCTTCTTTTCATGCACACTTGATGCAATTTCACATTACATAACCTTCACTTTAGCCTAGATGGAGTGGGATCATGGGTCAAAAAGGGATTTTGGCACCAAAATAAAAATGGCCCTAAGTTTTTTCGGGATTCTAAACTTCAATTCAGCCCAGGGAGGAGAAACAAACGATGGTGGAAGTGGGAAAAAAAATTGGACTTTGACCCATTTTTAGATAAAATCCCAAAGTAAAAAAGTTAATTTTAATCCTAACACCCGACAAGAAGAAAATAGGTTGGGTTCAAAAACTTGGAAGGTATTTGAACTTTTAAACAAAAGTCTAAAATCATTTTAGAGTTCTAAAACCTAACGAAAGAGACATGAAGCGTGACTGAGAAGCTAAAAGGGATTTAGAATTTTAGTATAAATTTTTAAACCCTTCCAAATTCTTGAAACCCAACCAAGAAGAGCCAAAAAGAGCTCAAGAAAATAGAAACTCTTGGGACCAAACAAAAAGAAAGGAAACAATAGGAAAAAGAAAAAAAAATAGGGCAAAGAAAAAAGGGGGGCCTATTTTAACTTAGAGGAAATGGGGTGTGTATGCAGGGCATAACACACCAAGTGTCCCAAAACTTATCTATAGTGTCCTACATGTGTTTCACTCTTGGAGGAATAGTTAGAGTTTCATTACTACCTTCTCAACTCCTCATCCTTTACTTTATATGTAAGGATCTTTTGTACATTTTACAATTTATTGTTGCATATTTCTTATGATAATAATTTGTATTTACATATTCATTTTATCAAATTTTTATTCATTCTGCAATATATCTTGGCTACTCCAACATGGTAGCAAAGCATCCTTACAAATCCCTTCCCAAATTGGCTTGAATTTGTAAGTTTCATGGGAATCAACTTTCATACAGTGCATCCTAGAGAAAAATGAACATTATCATTAAGCTTAGAGGGGCCAAGAAATAAATTTTCATATATAACACTTATATTTTTGGTGATGGGAAATTTTTTGGTTTTTTCAAGCATCATTCATGGGGGGCATACATAATTCTAAATAGCTCGTACAAATTTGTACATTTGTATGACCTTTGTACCAAATTAAACCTCTTCTATGTAGGTCCTACTTCATTTTTTGACTCTCTAGAAAAAAAATTAGAGACTATACATTTTCCTATGAGTATTTTTGAGTTTTCAATGTTGTTTGGGTTTTCAGGAAACCATTATTTATTTCCCAATAATGGTTTTTCCTTCTCTAGAAATTATTTTTCTAGAGCACTAGTGGTAGTTGTTTTGGTTTATGTTGTTCCTTGGTGACATTATTTTTAGTCTTCATTATCACTTGCTCCCTAGAAGTGACTCTGCCTACCATGTCATCTAAATTCAATCCTATTGATCATATATTGCTAACTAGTTGGAAAACAATGACACTTGTTTACCATAGGCATACACTTCCAAATAGTGAAAATTTCCCATAAACCATTTTTTTGGAATATTTTTGAAAGTTTCTCTATCCTTTCAATAGTTTTTAGGATATTTTTATCTATTTTGGAAGTTTACCGACACTTTCTATGATTTCTAGGCATCCATAGCTATTTCTCAATCGACTAGCAACTTTCTAATTATATATGGTGGTTTCATGTGAAACTAGTGGCTTCCTAGCCATTGAAAAAATATTTTATCAATAAAAAAGAACATTTGAGCATCAAATTTTTCTAACATCAGCATGATTTCATCCTTTTCTTCCCCTAGTATAGACCCCTCACTATTGACCAGCCTAATTTCTTGCCTCAACTTAAGAAGCCTTGTTCTTGGTCATACATACACATTTTTTTGTGTAATTTTTTTTATTCTGAGCTTTTTAATGCTTTATCTAGTGATTTAATTTGTTTTCTAAGTTGATGTATGTATTATTCTAAAATAAGATATTCTCAAAGGTCACCATACATAGAATCTATTTTTGAAACTTCATAGGGCTCATTTGGTCACATATAGACTCCTTTTTTGGTTCCTTTTATAAACCTACTTAATTTTTTGAGCACTATGAATTGGTGTAGTTTTTTTATTAATTATATTCTCGAAAGGTAATTTCAAAATATTCCTCCTTATGAGTATTTATACATCAAATCCACATTTTGTAAACTATAAATTCATTACATATGAAGTTCCACATCATTATAAAATTGTTGGGAGTTCATGTATTAAATAATTGAGCATTAATCTTTATGTTTTTGTTATTTTTGAAGCTTTGTAAGGAATTATTTTTTTGTCTTCATTTTCCACCTGATGACATAAACTATAATTTCCATTTTTAAGGACACTTCTAGGAACTCTAAATAAGTATGTATCTCTATGAATGCACTCATGTAAGGTGACAAAATTAATTTTTTGTTCTTTAGGGGGGAATTTTGCACATATATCGTGCCTCTTTTGTACTTACACTAAGCTATATAGTGTCATTAGGGTTTGTGTAGTGCCTTATTTTTCCATCACATCTTTGTCATGTTAGTATCCCTCCATGATAACAATGAATCCTAGTGAGTATTTCCTCGTAGGTGTGTGCCTTAGTTTTTTCACACCCTTTTTTAATGTTTCTTGTACATTATATTGGACTAGATGCTACATTTTACATTCTCTAGCACACATATGTGTGACATTTTAGTCAATCTACCTATAACATAGGAAAAAAAGCGAGATTAAGCAATACGATGCAATAAACTCAAATCTAACCTATGCTAACAACAAAGAACAATGGAATGTAAAATCATAAATAACAGAATAATCTCACCAAACATCTATGTAATTCCATGAATAATCTCGATTGCACTACATTTTTCCGTTGCATGATAATTGCCCTCAGATTTCTCTTAAGTGTGCAAGTATAGCCTCATGATAGTGTTATTAGCAAAACAACGAAGATTCTAAAGTTTGATTGCTTCCAAAAGTCATAAGACTTTGGGAGGAGTAATAATGATGAAGGTCAATCCAATTTATAGAAAACATGGCTTTTGAATGACAAGCTTAGATTGAAAGATAGAACAATGATTAAGATTAAAGATTGTGACATGCATTCAAATTAGGGTTGAATTAGTGTGAGTTAAAAAGCATAAAAGGTGGAGATTAAGATTAAATAATAATTTAATCTTTAGTTAAGACTGTTCAAAACTTAGAAGAATAAAGTTTGCATGTAAAGGATAAATATTAGCATAGAAGAAACGGTCTATTAGAACGCATGAATGAATGAATTAAATAATTAAATTTATATAATTAATAGAAGTTTGCACGCAGGAGATAGGAATAAATCTATATAATAGATTGATTAAGACAAAGAATCTATTTGTCAGAGATAATCAAATATTAAATCAAGAGATGACTGACTAATCTAATTAAATCTCGACTTAAGTGGTAAACAACTAATTAGATAACATAAAGATTATCCAATCACAGAGGAATATGCCAAGAATAAACCTTTTTATGAATTAAATAATAATTTAATTCAACATTCAAAATTTGAGGATTAAATTAAATAAATAAATATTTGTTTAATTAACTGGAGAAAAGGTTAAAGAATAATTAAATAATTTTAAATGATTATTTAATTATAGTTGTAAATGTGATGAAAGTAAATTAAATAATAATTTATTTAATTTTAGAAAGAGGATAAACTTAATTAGCGACATAATATTTATTTAATTAATCAAGATTAAATAAAGGTAAAAAATGAATTAATTAAATAATTAAAGTTATTTAATTAATAGAGGACAGATGACTTTTAGAAAATTACTAAATAATTAACATTATTTAATTATGACAATGAAGATATTAATTATGAAG
>VDFB02000002.1:122517972-122559198 GCA_007258455.2 Sequoia sempervirens | reverse complement strand
TTGCTTTTTGCTCAGCCAAGATAAAAAACAATCTCCTAGAAAGAATGCATCTCCGCTTGTGCTCTTTCTATCATCAACATCCACCTCAATTTGCATCTGTGTGAGTTGTGAGAGTGAAATCTTTGCCTTTAGGATACGACAACCCATAGTCCATAGTACCCTTGAGATATTTGAAACTCCTCTTAATCGCATGAACATGTGTGTCTTTTGGAGTAGCCTGAAATCTAGCTACATAACCCATTGCTTGCATAATGTCAGGTCTTGTGGCTGTTACATACAACAAACTTCCTATCATAGACTTGTACAAAGTTTGGTTCGCATTTGGAGACTCATCATTTTTACTCAACTTGCATCCTGTCACCATAGGGGTACTTACAGGATTGCAATTCTCCATTCTAAACTTTTTCAACATCTCTTTAATATACTTTGTTTGAGAGATGAATATGCCTCTATTTGATTGATTAATTTGCAAACCAAGAAAGAAGGACAACTCACTAAACATGGACATTTCAAACTCCTTGTGCATGTTTGTGGCAAAAAGTTGACACAACTTCTCACTATTGCTTCCAACGATAATATTATAACACAAACCACTACAATCAACATATGATTACCTTCTTCCTTGACATAGAGATTGCTGTCCGCTATCCCTCTTCTGAAACCTTGTTGCTGCAAATATTTACCCAGTCTAGCATACCATGCACGTGGAGCTTGCTTTAGCCCATAGAGTACCTTCTTTAACTTGCAAATATAGTTCTTATTTTCTGAAATTATGAACACATCTGGCTGTTCTATGTACACTTCTTCATCCAAGTTACCATTTAGAAAAGCTGATTTTACATCCATTTGATAAATTTTGAAATCTTTGAAAGTAACAAAAGCTAAGAACATTCTAATAGCTTCTAAATGTGCAACAGGAGCAAAAGTTTCTTCAAAGTCTATACCTTCAACCTGTGCATATCCTTTGCATGCAAGTCTTGCTTTATTCCTTATCTCTTGACCATCTTCATTCAACTTGTTTCTAAACACTCACTTTGTACCAATCACATTCTTGTCTTTGGGTCTTGGGACAAATTCCCAAGTTTCACTTTTCTATATTTGATCAAGCTCTTCTTCCATAGCAGCTACCCAATGTTTATCTTCAATTGCTTCTTCAAAACTTTTAGGCTCAATCTGAGACAGCAAAGAGACATCTTCATCTTCAGAATAATTAATAGATTGTCTTGTGGTTCTTGGTCTTCCTTCTTGTATAATCTAATCTTCTGGATGATTTCTTTGAACAAACTTTGATGAAGTCTTCAATAGAGTCTTTGAAGTAGTCTCATTTTGATCTTTTGTAGGTGTATTTGCTAGGGTTGTTTCTGCTGTCCCATGTTGATCATTTGAAAGTGTCTCTTGATCAACACTTTCCTCTTCATCTTCTTTGCAACTACTTCCATCACCTTGCATCTTGTTTTGAAAGTTTGTTTCTTCATGAACCTTCACATTTGCACTTTCAACAACTTTGCGTAATCTCTTGTTATAACATCTATAAGCCTTACTTTTAGAAGAATATCTTAAAAAAATTCTTTCATCAGCCCTAGGATCAAACTTTCCTTGATTATCTTCATCCTTTCTAATATAGCATAGACTTCCAAAAATTCTTAAATATTTTACTGAAGTAGGCTTACCTTTCCATAATTCATATGAAGTCTTGTTGTGTTTTGCTCTAATCAGCCCACAATTCTAAATGTAGATAGCAATATGGATAACTTCTCTCCAAAAGGAATCATGCACCTTGGACTCATTTAACATGCTATGAGCCATTTCTTGTACTGATCTGTTTTTTCTTTCAACCACGCCATTTTGTTGTGGGGTCCTTGTTGCTGAGAATTGCCTTTTTATCCCATGTTTTTTGTAGAAATCTACAAATTCATTTGATGTGAACTCTCCACCCTTGTCTGAACGAAGACATTTAATTTTCAGACTGGTCTCATTCTCCACTAAGGCTTTGAATGCTTTAAATTTTTCAAGTGCTTTTGATTTTTCCTTCAAAAAAGCAACCCAAGTCATTCTTGAAAAGTCATCAATTAACAACATAAAATAATTTTCACCTTGCATGCTCTTAGTTTTGGTTGGCCCACATAAATCAGTGTGAATCAACTCAAGAGGCTTTGAGGTAGAGTATTCCTTTGATTTGAAACTCCTTCTGGCTTGCTTTCCCAATTGGCATTCTCTACAATTGATATCTGAAGGTTTTGTAAGCTTTGGCATATCTCTTACTGCTTCCGTTCTAGTGATCTGAACAAGATTATCAAAATTCAAGTGTCCCATCCTTCTGTGCCATAACCATCCTTCATCTTCCTTACTCAAACAACACTTCTCACTTTTGATGTCTTCAAGAATATAAAAATTGTTAGCAGCTCTACTAGCTTCAACAATATGTCTACCATCCTTACTAATTTCACAACTATCAGAGTTGAAAACAAGAGTGTGGCCTTGGTCACACATTGAACTCACAGTCAACAAATTATGTTTTAGACCTTCAACATTCAAAACATTTTCAACCTTGGTCTTACCATCATCCAAAATAAGAGTGCCTTTACTTTTTTGCACACTCATTGTCTCCAAACCTTATTGTACAACCATTCGTTTTCTTCAACTTGAGAAACTTGCTTTTGTCTCCTGTCATATTCTAGAACAATTGCTATCAATGTACCATTTGTCTCTCTCATTTTGTGCATGTAAGGTTGTTTGCACAATCATAGATTCAATTGCTTCTTCTTTCTCCTTCTTCCAGACCATAGTAACTTATTTTGCTTTGTCCTCCTTTTCTGCCTTCTTGATTTGTTTAGAAAAATCTGCTGTATCACTTCTACAAACTTTTGCAGTATGACCAAAATTATTGTATTTATAGCATATAACATTGTAATTCATCAAAGGAGCAAATGAGTTCCTATTCAAGAATCCTTGATTTCTATTCATAATTTTGAAATCACTTCTTGCATATACTCTACAGTTTGTTGCCTTGTGACCAAAACGATTGCATGTAAAACAATACCCATAAAATAAAGAATTGTTAAATCTGGTCATGTGAGCTTTCCTTGAAACAAGTCTTTTGAAAGTGCTGTTTTTGATTTTTGATTGTGAATTTGTTGTGCTATCAAAGTTGCTCTTTTGCTGTTTTTCTTTTGCTGGCTTGGAGGTTTCAGTAGCTTTGGAACTTTGACCTTCTTCAAATCCAAGCCCACTTTTATCAGCAAAAGATTTTTGTGAGCTAATGATCTCATCCAATGATATATAACTTTCCTTATTCTTCATCTTATTATTCAGCTGTAACATTGTTTTGTCTAATTTCCTAAGTGAAACTATTTCAGCTTCAAGTCTTTCACAATTTTCTTCCTTCATTTTGAGCAGATTTTTAACTACTTCAATTTTTCTAGCTTCTTCAATCTGAACTTTTAGATCAACAAACTTCTTTTCAGCTTCTTCAAGTGCTTGAGATATCTTAACCTTTGATTCATTGTCTTCTTGCTGTTGTAATCTCAACTTCTGATTTCTTTTTCTGAGTTTTTTGATTTCACTTAGTGCACTAACAAGTTCAGCCTCGAGATCAACTTCTCCATCTTCATCATATTGCTCATCTTCTACATCTTTGTCTTCAATCTCAGGTATATTTTCTTCTTCAGCCACAAATAAGATTTCTTCATCAGAAAACTCTTCATCACTATCTTCTATTGAGCTATGGTGATCTTTTGAGTAGAGATTTTTTGTAGATTTCTTAAACTTCTTACCTTGATACCCCTTTTTGAAATGTTTTGATTTCTTTTCACTATGGCTGTCCTCATTCTTAACATAAGGGCATTTGGTTGCAAAATGTCTTACCTTACTATAGTTGAAGTATTTGAAAGGCAACTTGCCTTTGTATTTTCCTGAACCCTTCTTCAATTTCCTCATGAAATGAGCTTCTTCAGTATTTGAATCTTTATCTAAACTATCACTAGTTGCAAGCTCCTTGTCTTTTCCCTTTTTTTGAAACTTTAAAGGCTGCCTCCTTTTTGGTTGATTGATTAGGATTTGTTCTCATCTCATAAGCTGTGAGAATACCATGTAACTCATCTATTATCAACTTGTCAAGTTCTTTCATTTCCTCAATAGCAGATACCTTTGCTTCAAAACGCAAAGGAAGAGATCTTAAAATGTTTTGAACAACTGTGGATTCCTCTATCTTCTTTCCTAAGCCTTTGATTGTGTCAACAATATCATCTACATGAAATAGATATGCAGCAACACTTTCTTCTTCTGCATTTTAAGACTCTCAAATTGTCTCCTATGCGTCTGAAGCTTTGCCTTCTTGACTTTATTGTCTCCTTCATAAGTTTTCTGAAGTTTGTCCCATATTCCATGAGCTGTTTCTTGACTTTATCGTCTCCTATGTATTATCTATTTTCAGTTATATGGTTATATGTGATGGTTATTAATAATTATATCATGAATTCATTACTTAGTCTTAAAAAGAAACTAAAATTCTATTATTTATTATTATTGTATACCAATATCCCTTGCAAAGGCACCAAAACATTTCCAGATGTCTTGGGGAGCATCTTGATATCCCCAAAATCTATGAACTCATGAAACCTTTGATAATAAAATATTATATGGCATAATATGTTTTAGACAGTAAAGTTGAACAAATGTTTTATATGTATATTAAATTTTTATATTAAAAAGTACACAATATGACCTAATATACATTATAAGTATATATAGAAATACATTATTAATGTTTTTTAAATGTATTCCTGCATTGCAAACACCTAATAATATACACAATGTGAAATCTTGAATTTTTTATTAATATAACTTATTTAATTATTTTTTAATTTTTGATAATTATACTAATAATAACAACAATAATAATAAAAATGCAGGGAGAAAAGATTTCATCCTCAGTATATTGAAGCTCAATAGACACCCCTTGATAAAGGAGTTGTATCACAAAGAAAGAATAGATAAGATGCTAATGTGGCATCCCTCAGACAAGGATCAATTTAAATTGAGCTTTGATGCAGCATCTGCAGATAATCCAGGGAGAGCAAGTGAAGCATCATAAGGAATCGTTAGGGTTGAATTGTGGATGCTTGGATTAATGCAAAAGAGCCTCTTGGCTGATGTAAATCTTTGAACTCTCAATGATAAGATTATATTTGGTTTTTCAGTTGTAAATTTAGGCATTTTTATGTGGGTCTGGGGGACACATCATAAAACCCTGTTGCTTAATTAAAAATTCTGATAGTAATAAAAAATATTGTATGATATTCTACGCTATTTTTGAAAATATCTATTATTGTACAGTCATTTCAACCTGAAGCAAACCTGCATCTTCGCCCATGCTTTTGGTAACCTTGGGATGATACACTCCGCAATATGTTTGGGGCAAACCTCGAAATAGAAGTTTGTGTTTCCTCTATTGATTCAAGAGAATATGATAGATGCCAAATAATTAGGAAAAGTACAACCAACTAATTCATGGCATGACATTGTGGCCTGCATTTCAATTTTATACTTCGCTGTTTTGGGAGATCCATATTTTACAAGTCCCTTTCCATTGATTGGGTCTATTAATTTTGGAGAATGTGGGAGATGATAAATATTTGGGAGAAACAGTACTAAGTAATTTGTGGTGCGAGTTATAGCCTGTTGTGTTCATATTTTATACTTCCCTGTCAATGATCCTATCCTATGCCTGTTGTGGTTGATTTGATCTTGGCATCTATTTTGTGTATAGAATACATTTTCTAGTCATTACAGTATGTGATAATTTAAAACATAAATTGCTTATTTATGTTCTATGCTTGCTCATTTATATATATATTTGGAAGTATTTTGACATGATTCAAACACATTTCCAATGATAAAACTATATATTGCTACTATATTCAAATCTCTGACAGTTTGCTTCTTGTGTAGCAGGGAGGTATACAGCGCCAGAGGTTATTCGACAAGAAGAATATGACACCAAAGTAGACGTTTTTTCTTTTGCTCTGATTTTGCAAGAGGTATACTATTTCCTCCCCATTGGCAGCTGAAAGAAATGCAAAAAGTCAAGGAGAACACAAATTTACATATTTTAATAAAACTACCTTTCATTTTGGTTGTATTTTTAACATTTAGATTGTATGTTTTAGATGATTGTTTGTGTATTAAGTACTGTACAAAGTATCACTATCACAGTAAATACAATGACGCTAGTCCAATTTAAAATGCATGAGAAGAAATGTGGTGGACTGTAATGAATGGCACAGTTGAGAGAGAACTTGGATGCAGTTGCAAATAATATTCTTTTGTCCATTGTTCATCATTATAAAATTCTCCATAGAGTGCTGAATGATAATGTGTATAGGCTACAGGGGGTGGCAATTGGTAATGGCACAAACTAGATCTTCACTTAACAACAAATACATCAATTATATCCTGAAGGCAGTGAAGGGTATCTGAGTCAAAACACAGATTTTTTTTTGCGGACAAACTCAAGGCAGAGATGCAGAAAAGGACTCTGCCATGATCCTTATACTTGTTTACACAAATGAAAGTATATAATAGGAGTAAATGTGTCAGCTGAATTCTCTCACTTTGAACAATTACTCAAGCCACCATTGCCTTCCTAAATGATACATTCACTATGGAATGCCTCAATAACCAAATTTGTCCTCTACTTGTCTTTAAATGAGTTTTCTTGCTTTGGGGAATGAAGGGACATATGGGGGATGTGAGGATTCATGAAGGAACTGAAAAGTCATGGGAGAGAACATGAAAGGTCATGTGTTGGGCATGAAGAGTTGTGTAGTCAACAGTGTACGGAATATCAATAGTCAAGTGAGGAGCATTTTATTTTCTTTTGAAAAAAAGACAATGTGGGGTGTTCCATCCTTTCTTGGGGAATGAAAATACAAGTGGAATGTTCCATCCCTTCTTTTGGATCATTGTAAGGTACATCCTCTTGGATCCTTACAATTACAGTTCACACCTCCCTTTTTAGAGAGCTTTTGGTCCCACAAAAAATTATATTTGCATATTAGAATAATTTCTCCCTCCATTAGTGAAACTTGTGTGTCCAAACTTTATCTGCCATTGCTTTGATAACTTCCATTACAACTGAAAATTCACTGGCTACAACCTCTCGTGATACTCAAGACATGCTACAATGATTGCCATGCTACAATATACCATTGTTGCCATGAATGATCTTTGTATTTGGAGGTTATTTACAATGCTATGAAAGCTATCACAAAGTGGTTCTGACAATGAAGGCCATAAATGTTTTCAATTTTAGCAGTGAATTTGAAAAAGAGACCTCTTCCTACAACTATGCATATTCTTCAGTTGTGATGAGAGTCTGTGCATTATACAAAAATTAAAACCCATCAGTGTTATACTTTAGGCTGGCCTTATGCTCATCAAGGTCCCTTCCTTACTTGCCCATATAAGCAGAATTATCTTCTTTTCTTGCCATATCAAACAAGTGAGACTTGCAACATGCTAGAATGTTTACATTGACACGGAATGCAAATATGCATGTGTACAACACCCTAAATCCTGTCACAGTGTTACCCATGCTCAATGAAAGGAAGTTTACATGCTTGCAAAACCCAACTAAACTTTGCCACAGTGCTGCCCATGTTTCAAATTCCCATTTTGCAATGCTTTGCCCCTACTTGCTCATACAAGTGACATAAAACTGTACTTTTGCATCAATATTTCCAAACACACACGTCTACAACTTTGAAGAATATTTCCTACAAGCTGTCCATGTTGCCTATTTTGTTTTTAAGCTAGAAGATATACTCCCTCATGCAACAAGCTATCATACTTATCCTTGCTTTATGTAACAAGTGGATCTGAAAATTTTCTAACAATTTGCAATAAATGTGAAGACTGAATTTTAACCATTATCTCATACATTTTCCTCTTCCTTGTCCTTGCTTCTTTTTTAAGCAGATTTATTAAGTATACTCACCCATGGTGAGTTCAGAATACTCCTTGCTTGCTCTACATAAAAGATATGATGATCAGTGCTTTTCTTGCACATCTCATTTGTTTGTTCTTCTTGAGTAGGGGATGATGTGTTCGTTTTTGTCGGCTCCTCTTTCCCTTCTTGGAGTTTTGATAGCAATTCATCCTTCACCTATCACTTCTTGTTGCAATTGCTCAATGATTCCAATTAGAAATTCAGATTGGTCCTTATTCTCTTCTTGCAACTCTTCGATTCTTTCGTTCAAATGGTACATTTCCTCCCAAAGAGCTTTGTTGCCTCCTAATACTAGCTCCATGCTTTCTTGGATGTTGTCAAGCTTCTTTTGAGATTTTGTCATGGCTGACCCTTTGCAACCAACAACCTGCAACACTTTGGGAGAAAAATCTGAATATTTGGCTATACGCATGAACTTCCTATGTGTTAAGAAATTCTTTCCTACAAGCTTCAAGGAACTTGCTGTTCTGTCACCAAAATGATCCATAAATTCTTAAAATTCTTTGTAGAATTATTAAAATATGAATTAAAACAATGCTGGAAACAGGAAGGATTCAGCATGAAACTCTGAGATTTTATCCAAGAAACCCCCTAAACCCCCTCCCCCTAAGGGAAAAAAATTAAACCAACTTGGTAGCAGCAATTGCATGTCTACTTAAATATTATTTATGCTCAAGTTTAAGTACAGAAAGTGGATGTAACTCTAACTCAGATTGTTCCTTGACTTCTCTGTCAAGCTCAAAGACTCAGCTGAATTCTCCTACTTTGGACTATAAACTGTTTCATTTGTTTGGATTCTGGAATGTGTTGTTTAATGTTTATTTTCAAGTTTGATAAATTGACAAATAGATATTGAATCAATATATTCTATTTCAAATTTGTAAATTTATGGTAGTTTTGTTTAACATATACATGATATGTGGTATTCTGAACTTAGTTCCTGCTGCTAGGCTGCAAATATGTATATATTTCTGAATTTTATATGGATTTGGTATGGACATACCCAGAATGTATGCAGCCTGATTTTTTCTGTACTGTACCCACATATCCGTACTTGTAATTGATTTCAATGCTAGAAGTTTATATTTTCATTATTATTTTTTTCACTTTTTTTTTTTGGTGGGTTTTTTAGTGTGAAAGCAAGTATAGAAAGAAAGAAAGAAAGATAAATGTCATTAATGTCCACAGGCGACTAAAATAGGTCAAATGGACTCAGAAATAAAACTAAAGACAATAGCAAGAGGGAGCAAAAAAGTGACTCCAAATAATTTACAAACAGAGAAAATATTTTATTTTTCCTCTCACGTGGAAGACTTTTTAATGTGGTGATTACAGAGAAATGTTCTTTAGGTGCGTGCTCACTAAAGAAAGTTGGTTGGATGGATATTTGGCAACTTTAATTTAATAATTGCATAATAATGTAACTAGAGAGGGTTGACTTTTAATCTCCTATCTTTTGCAATTTTGATCATCTTCTTTTCCTTTCCACTTATATCATTTAAAAAAAAAACTAAAAGACAAATAAACACTTTTTGATATGCATATGATTCAGGAGGTTAGTTTGGCAAGTTGATACATAATATTCTCTGATTTCAGTGATTTTTGTACCTTATTTTGTAGTACAGAGTTAATATTACTCTTGTGCTTTTCAGATGATTGAAGGATGTCAACCATTTGCATCATTGTCTCATATGGATGCTGCAAAAGCCTATGCTTACGAGGATAGGAGGCCTGAGTTCAAAGCTTCTCCAAGACACTATCCCAAAGACTTGAAAGAGTAAGATACTTCAAAGTAATATGGTTAGAAGTATTTGGGTATTAATTTTGCATTGCTGACATGCTGAAAGAACTTGGATTATAAAAGTGTCTCTTAGCATATTGAGTTGTCAATAACAAATGAAGAGCTTATCCCAAAATGAAAACAAATCATGTGTTTCTTGGTTCAAAAAGATAATTTTGGAAATAAATAGAAAGATGGGCAAGTTGTGTGATCATAAAAAATAAGTTGTAGATGCATGGCTTGTGTGCATTAATTTATAAGATGTACTAGGTTAATTATAATAAAGCTGCAAGGAACTACAAATAATATTGCAATTGCAAATTTTTAAGTTGACTATAGTTATTCAGTGTTTTTAGACAGAAAATCCAGGGTTCTATTTAGGGTTCCCAGCGATATATCTAAAAAGACATACAAGACATGTAACCAAAATCCTGTATCCACAGCCCATGGACAAAGGATAGAGTAAGAAAAACACACCATAAAGCAGGATAGACACACAAACCCAAGCCTAAACAAAATGAGGTAAGTAAACCTCATCACGTATAACAGAACACCAACAAGACACCATATAACAGATACTATGTTACCGGATTCGCTAGTATAGGCCCCGGGTTCGGGTCCGGTTTGAATCGGGTCCGGAATTCGGGTCCGGTTCGATGCAATTCGCCCTGGGTCCGGATTTGGACTGTGGGTTCGGCCAGGGTCCGGACCCATGACTGTGGGTCCGGACAGGGTTCGAAAATTTCGAACCCGGTTCGAACCCGGGTTCAATTCCGCGCCTGGCGCGTTTTTCCAAATTTTTTCATTTTTTAATGATTTTCTTGACTCGTTTTTGACTTTTAGGGACTTTTTTATTAATTCTAACCCTAATACTTGCCTCAAAAACATGAAATAGGTAAAGTGAAACTCATTTACCAATTTGTGAATGAGAAAAAAGAATTTTTTGCCTCCATTGCTGAACTTTCTCTTTTGCTTGCACAAGCTGGAATAGACTTGAAGGCTGATCGTAGATTGTTCAAAGTTGATTGTTGTGCTATTCCTAAGCACTTGCAAGTGTCTATTCGTTGCTAAGAAGATCGTAGAGCAAGATTTCTTCAAAAGAGGTAGGTTCTTTGAAGTTTTTGATTATTTTTTTTACATTAATTTTCACAAGTGAACTTCAATTCTTTTGTTTTACTTTTCATTCCTCTAAATGTCTATAACACATGTTCAATTTTTTCATTTTTTTGAAATTAATTAAGTCTTTTACTTTCAAATTCAATGAATCAATACCAAAATTTCAATATGTTGTGCCTTAGGTATTCACTATTCCGTATTACAATGGCAACCGGTACCTCCTCAGGCTCAATCCAATCTCGTTTCAAAATAAACCCAGCCTCTCCCCTTTGGAAATATGTAGAAATGGTTCGGCAACTTCCAGGTGGTGGAGGATATATTTGGATTTGTAGTCATTGCAATGTTCAATATTCGAGCTCATACAGTCGAGTAAAAGGGCATTTGTGCGGGATCCCTGAAACAGGCATCAAAAATTGTCCAGGTGAAAACAACGAAGGCATTCCAGACGATATAGTGTTGAAATATATTGCTGAGCAAGAAAAGGCAGACCAAAAAACAACCAGTGGTAAAACAAGCCATCCTTTGAAGAAAGGATCTCGATCCATGAAACCCCCTACACCATCTTATTTTCCACCTACAGAAAGCCATCCATTTATGGACATCCCTCAAGAGCAAACCATGCCCTCTTCAAATAAAAGATCTAAGGGACCGTTGGAAGCTTCATTTCAAAATGAGGCAAGAGAGATTGCTGATCAAGACATAGCAAGATGTGTCTATGCCAATGGATTGGCATTCAATGTTGTTCGTTCACCATATTGGCAAAAAATGGTGAAATCTATTAATGAGGCTCCAAAGGGGTATAAGGGCCCAGGTTTTGAGAAGGTGCGTTGCACCTTATTGGAGAAAGAGGTGAAACATGTAGCAGACTCTTTGAAGCCCATAAGGGATTCGTGGATCGAAACAGGGGTGACCATAGTTTCTGATGGATGGAAAGATGCAAGAAATCGCCCATTGATCAATGTTATTGCTGTGTCCCCTAAAGGGGCAATGTTTTTGAGAGCAGTGGATTGTGAAGGACAGGTGAAAGATGGTCCATTTATTGCTGACATCCTTTGCCAAGCTATTGAAGAAGTGGGCCATCAAAATGTTGTGCAAGTTGTAACCGACAATGCCAAAAATTGTAGGGCTGCTGGGTTATTGGTTGAGGAGAAGTATCCACACATTTTTTGGACACCTTGTGCTGTCCACTCCCTCAATCTAATGCTACAAAAAATTGGATCCAAAATTGAATGGATCAAACAGGTGTATGCGAGGGCGAAGACATCCAAATGTTTGTCACCAACCACCATATGACGCAAGGAATGTTTAGACAATTCTCTAAATTGGAGTTGTTGAAGGTAAGTTAATTCTCAATATTTTTAAATTTTTGAATTTTCTTTTAATTTTAATTTTTAAACTTTGATTTTTATATTTAAATTATATTTTAATTTTAATTTTGATTTTCAAACAGGTTGCCGAGACCCGTTTTGCCTCCAACACAATTGTGTTGAGACGACTTATAAAGGTTCGTGAGGCACTATGTGCCATGGTAATCAGCCCTAATTGGGTTGTATGGAGGCAATCTAGCAATGAAAGGGCAAATAGGATCAAGCAAAGGGTCCTAGATGATGGTTGGTGGGATCGTGTTGAGTATCTCGTCAGTTTCACCGAGCCCATACTGAGCATGATCCGTTACACTGACTTGGATAGACCTTGTTTGGGCGAAGTATATGATGGTATTGACTCAATGATTGAGAAGATGAGATCCATCATCAATGCAAAAGAGGAAGATCCTGAAGAAAAATTCTTCAAAGAGCTACAGGAAATCATGGTTGATAGATGGAACAAAATGACCACTCCCTTGCATCTTCTCGCTTTTGCATTGAGTCCCAAATATTATAGCCCTGAGATACTTTCTACTTCATCAAGAGTTGCTCCATATAGGGATGGTGAAGTGGCCCAAGGGTACAAGGCAGCAATTCGTAGAATCTTCAGTGATCGTGACCAACGTGATCGAGTGAGGGCTGAGTTTATGGCTTTTGCATGCTCTGGGAGTGTTGATCAGAATATGGATGCTCTTCGAGACAAGTGTAGGGTGGCTGCTCATAGTTGGTGGTACTTCCATGGGCAAGAATACATGCACCTCCAACCTATTGCAATAAAAGTTTTATCCCAAGTAAGTTTTATAATTTATATTTGTAATTTTAATTTTAAATTTTAATTAATAATTTTGTTTAGTTAATTTTTGTAACTCTTAACTATTTATTAATTTAATTTGGTCTTAATAGGTTGCTAGTTCATCCTCTTCTGAGAGGAATTGGAGCACATACTCCTTCATCCACTCAATAAAACGCAATAGGCTACATTCAAAAAAGGTTGAGGACTTGGTGTATGTGCATTCAAACTTGCGCCTCCTTACACACAAGGATAGTTCTTACAAAGAAGGAGACACAAGGAGGTGGGATATTGAGCCAGAGCAGCTTGACTTGGATGCTTCCACAAGTCACTTCGCTGCACTTGATATTGATGATGACTATCAGCCTGAAGCAGCTACTACTGAGCATGAGAGCGGTACTGTTAGTGCTAGTGGCAGTGCTTGTGCGAGTGCCACTAATGCTATTTGTGGTTCTACACAAAATTTAGCATCTAATGATGCTGCTTTTTTTGATGACCCAAATGATTCAGATTGATCAATGATCAATAATTAATAATTATTAATGGCTGATTGTAAACTTTAATTTATAATTCTATATCATGACATTTGACTTTTGAGTATAAAGTGGTGGTGTATTTTTGCTATGTTATTTGACTATTAATATGGTGGTGTATTCTGAACTTAATTACTGCTGCAAATATGTATATATTTCTGATTTTTATATGTTTTTGTATTACCGAACCCAAAACGAACCCAAACCAAAAAAAAAAAATCCCGAACCGGCGAACCGGTTCTCGAACCCGAACCCAAACCCAAAACCGAACCGGTAACTTAGCAGTATTACTAGTTGCCAGTGAAGGTCAAAGAAACTGGCACAAAAAGATGCAAATAATTGCATGGAGCAGTCTTCCATTGATTTGTAAGCCCTATTATAGACCCTATTCCTAGAAACTGTGATAGTCCTCAATATCATTGGCACCAGATCCACAGATGCTTCCAGGTCCTTCATCTGAATGCTATTAATCGCTTCCACTTGATGCATAGAGCAAATTAAATTATTAGTTTTGAGTAAGCTCTTCTGGTGAGAAATAACCATATTCTGGTTAACCAAATGTACATCTTGGCAGAAATCCATGGATTTGTCATTTGCGTACATCCTTGGTGAGGTCTATCAGTTCCTCTCACATTGCCTTATTTGCTGACTGCATGATTATCTGGTCTATTTTTTCAGCTGACTGCACCAGAAGATCCACCAAGCTAATACACACATCTTCAGCCTGTATGGCCATAGCCAATTTTGCCTTGAAGTCTGCTAGAATAGATGCACGAGAATGAAGTGTACCGTTGTCCTCAATACCATAATAACACACAATAGATTTTACCACCTTCAATATGGACAGGTTGGAGCAGTTGAAAATCCTTCTCAGCTTTTAATTAGACAGATTTCCTTTGTGGAGAGGATGGACTACAGATTGTTGTGATTGATTATTCAATTTTATGGTAGCATTATCAGCATTTAGCTTCTTTTTCCATGTTATATGTATTGCTATTATTTGCCACCTTACAAGGAACCTATGGTCCAAACACTAGGAAATATGCTAGCTCTTTTGTTATTCAATGATGAGATAGATCATAATGCATGCATATCGTGTAATCAATAACTGTAATGTTTACCTATGAATAAAATAGTGTCATACTAATGTCTTTTTTCAGCTCTGATGTGAAATATTGAAAGTGCCTGCTTAGATGAAGATACCATACCCTCTTCAAATGAACTGGTGCTAGCCCTCATGTATCTAATATTTTGTTTGCATCTTTCATTGTTGCAGGCTGATTGAGCAATGCTGGGACAAAGACCCTGCAAAAAGGCCGACATTTGCTGATATTATTCATAAATTAGACACGATCATTTATTTTTGCAACCGGAAAAATCGTTGGAAGGTGCAACTCTTCTGCAGCTCATTCTGAGAAGTATAAATGGGGTTCAAGTTATGTATCACTTTAATTTTGATATAATTCAATGAAAACATGTGTATACAGAAATTAGTTTAGGGGTGGGAAGCAAACAATTTGTTTGAGAGATTTACTAATTTTTGTTTTTAACATTGTTTTAGGGCAAACCAGTCAAATATATTCGGAACTTTAAGGTACTATGGCGTTTGCGACAAAAAAATGATTTCTCATGTTCGAGCACCCTCACGCATAGCAATTGATGAGTGATAAAATTCCTCTTCCTGTCACCCCAGTTAATATGTCGGCTTTGATTTTTTTCTGAAGGATTGATGATTTATCTTGAGTGATCAAGTTCCTCTTGTATATTGCTAGAAGATTTCTCTAGAGGAACACGCTATAGGACAAGTGTATTCTTTTCCCAAAGTTAAATATTTGGTGATCTATAAAACTTTCCAATGGCCTTTTGTCACGAGTTTGTGTGAATTCAAAGTTAAATAAGTGTTACATTATATTTATTATTTATTGGGCATATTCATTCTTCATATTTTAATTTTATTGGTTTGGCATATTCATTCTTATTATTTTTTATTATTTGGAGTGCGGAATAATTTTCAAATGATGTGAACAGCTAAAACAACAGAGCGGTTAAATGGGTTCATTATATCTACTACAAAATTTTGTTTATATGGAGAATAGTAGATTGCCATGACCTCAGCCTGGATATTTTTTCCACCATGAATATGGACAAAGAAGAAATAATTCATAGTTTTAGAAGTAAATTTGATTAAACTCGAAGGAGAAACTCCCGTGCTTGGTGAAGAAGTGAATAAATGCCGCCTCCATCTGCTGAAAGTGGAGTGGGATTGCTCGCCAGCTGGGTCAGATCGGAGCAACATTGTAAACGGATTACCCAGCTTCTCTCAGAAAATTCCTTATCTTGATGGAGGATCTTATAAGGTACACATTTGTGTGAGAAAAGATCCGTGATATTGCATTTCATCCTACCAAAACAAAAGTATCTGATTGAGATTTGCTCATACAATGATAGTATGGTACTGAAGTTGATAAGAAAATATTAACATACCTTATCATGTAGAGGAAATACAGCTATTTCAACAGTCCATAGAAATCAATGATACATCGGTGAACATAGAAATCTTCCATCATTAGCAATATCTTGGGCAACACAATCCTGAAGTGGCAATTGAAGGTTTAACACAACACTGAAAGCTGTTGACTAATGCTTGGCAATATCTTGGCCAACGCTATCCCTGAAGTGGCCAATTAAAGGTTACACAACACTGAAAGCTGTTGAGTAATACTTGGCAATATCTTGGTCAACACAATCCATGAAGAAGTTTGGGTTGCCTCATTGTTTCTTTGGGCCTTTGGATTGATCAAAGTACATTGGACCCATTATTTTCATTTCTTGTATTTGTATGCGTATTTTAATAAAACCTGGGGTCGTCACGGTAAAAGTTAAGGCCGTGTCTCTGAGATTATTGAAGACAGAAAATAGTGTTTTTGTACCTGAAAATAAAGATGTTAATGACAGTTTTAGTAAATGCATAATTAACACATCGTTGATCATGGAATAACTAATGATGTCATCAACTCTATTGATGAGATCCATTGTTTTGTATCTAGTCTGAAGCTTTCGTTTAATGATGCTATCAGGGTTGAGACAATGCCTGCCTCTTGTAGAAAGATTCGTCTTCAATGCGTCGTTGTCTTCTTTATTAAAAAAATTAACTTCTAATGATGCTGTAGTCAATTGCGCCAGCAAATTAAATTTCATCGTTTAGAGTCAAATGTCTTATCGAATTAAATTTCCAAAGTTCGAATCTCCATATTCGACCCGTCGCTATGGAGATTTACTGTAATATTTCTTCCAATATATTCAATATATTGAGAGGGCTGTGAGATTGTCTTTTGTCTCCAATCTTTACGTATGAGGGAATATTGTTGCTTTTCATGGGAGGTAGTTATAGTGTATAAGCTCTCATGTTGGCCATACTTAACACCAGAAGTTATCATAATATGTAGAAGCTAGAAAGATATAATTCCTTGTTGAAGAAAGGATGTTGAGTGTAACTCGTTCATGTTTTTTGTTTCCTACTTTGAATGATTGAGGTGTAATTTGGTTGTTCATGCTTTCTTTTTAATAGCATCTATTGTGATAACCGAGCTTGTAAACATCTAATTACTAATATACGGGAGTTCAAAACCATAAATTATTCTGAAGGTACATATTCTTGTGGCTAATTGTGCATTGTACAAGTACTTCAATTTTTTTTTAAAGGTAGTTTCTCCGCCCATACTACATTTGCTTTAGCATATTTTTGGGGTTAGCTTCTTCACCTAAGTTGGCCCTATTTTGAAAAATGAAGCCTGCACATCTTTGAGAGTCGAGATATTCTTTCCATTTGTTTGCTTGATTGAAGATAATAACTCCTAGATAGTTTCTCTGCGTATACTATTTTTGCTTTACAAAATGGAGGTTAACTTTTCCACTTATTTGTATCTACTTTGAAAAATAGAGCACTACCAAAGGGTTGTAGTTCAATTGGTTGAGCATAATTGGTGAGGATGATGGTATGTTCCTTGATTATGCTATCTACTAGCTTCAAACTTTTCGAGGTATGATTTAAGGAATGCGATTGGTATTGTGCCTTGGATGATTTTGGTGGACTGTATACCCGTCAACCTTTAGTTCTCATTTGAAGAGGTATTCAACATGGGTTTGTGCTTCCATATCAGAGGGCAAAATCAACCTGAAGATGATATAAATTCTTCCATCAAAAAACATACAAAAATAGAGCATTAGCTAATATTTGAGAGTTAACTCTTTAAATATTATTTTTGAAGTGTTGTGAATGAATTTCGAAAAATAGAGCATTAGCACTTTTTTTTTTACATGTATATAATCCTATAAATTAAGACATTTGTAACACCATTTTAGAGTAAAGTCAACAAGGTTTAACTATTGATCTATTGGAACAAAATGAGAACAAAATAATTGTAGCGTACAACCATAAAATTTACTTTTAAAGAATATAATAAGAAATGCAAATGTTACTTATTCTTTGTAAATAATAAGATTAAATCAAAGATTTAGAGAGAAAATTAAGAGAAAAAAAAATATAAATATTTTAAAATTATTTTAAAATAATTAGAGATCTTAGATAATATTCACCTAAGCAATATGAATATAACTTAAGGTATGATGTTTAGTTATTTACATCTACACCTCCATTTAAACATAATTGGCACAAAAATGATGGGTCTTAGTAGTCAATCTATGTTAAGTATTCATGTACAAAATATATGCTGTTGGTAAGAGGAAATTGGGAATTATAGTTCAGAGATATGTACCCTGATATCCCTTATGTAGTTTGTTTATACCCTAGAGGATACAACGAGAGAAAAGAGTAAGTGTGGAAGGGAAAGCTATATCTAATTGCATTCCATATGTAATTTAAATAAGAACCACATTCATTTATATCACATATATTGAATTAATCTTTATACCTCTATATATTTATAAATTTATATTACAGATACAATGATAGGTCTTAGTCTCTACTCTATATTACATTCTATTCCATATAAATATTCTAATCTGATATCATATCTCCTATATCTATTACATGCATATATTCATACTTTGTCTCCTAGAGAGACGTGACCCTTATAGGGCATCTTTTACTTGATCTTCTTTGTCAGCCTTAGGTTTTGCTAGTCCCATGAGGTAGCTTGCGGTCTTTGCCTTATATCCTTGTATCTTGCTAACATTATCTCCCCTTTAAAATTATGTCTTCTCCTCAAGATATGTTGCATAGTTCCTCAAGAGAATATGCTTTTATATGACCTTCAACTACACAAGTGCAATATCCCATTGTTGTTTTGCTTATTGGAGGACTTTGATGTGTCCTTGAGTGCTTATGTTTGTTGTTTCTACCCTCGCAAGGATAGTGGGTATTTTGGTGCAGGAGCACCTTTTTGATTTCTTGCCTCCATGAGGCCAAATTGTAAAAAATTGCTTTGTAAGGTGTTTGAGTCATGTAATAAGGTCTAATTGACCATTTTAAATGTTTTAGGGGGTCTAGGAGGTTTAAAGTGTTCATTTTGTCATATATTGCAAAAAAATTGTCAATGTTGTCATAATGTGAAATTGTCAAAAAATAATGGAAGATGAAGAGTCATAGGTAGTTAGATCGTTACAAAGGGATGGAATGATTATAAATAGGTTGGATATGAGTCATTTGAAAGGTGGGGAAGGTATGGCATTAAATGGAGATGTAATGAAGATTTGAATGTAAAAACAATGAAACAACACTGTTTTTCCTAAAAACTATTTTGTTCTAATGCATGTTATAGTCTGTATGGCCCATTTCATGGCCTAAGATCACATGGGATTGAAATAATATTGAATCTAGTTTATTTTTGCTTTTGTTTCATTTAATTTCATTGAGAAATGTAAAAGTTATTGTGTTTTTGGTGAAGACAGCTAGTTTAGAAAACATTTTCCAAAAATTGCAGTCAGAAAACATGTTAGTATGGACATGTACGGACCTGAATCTTGGATGGATGGAAAGAGATTGATGTTGTGGTCAAACTTTCTTTTTACCAGTAATTTTTATAATGCTATTTAAAGGGTCAAACAAGTCCATTCCTAAAAACTGTTCTGAACATAGGGTTTTTGGGGTTGCATACAAAAAATTGTGATTTCTTCCAATTTGTATAGTGGAAAATTCTCAAACTTTGTAAAATGATTCATTTTGAAGTGTTTTTACAATATCCAAGGTTTCAGAGAATTTGAATAAGGTTTGCTATGTTTTTGGTGATGCCCTAGGTTGTGTTTTGTGGGAAAAATCAAGAAATTGACTGAATACAATGGAGTTTGTGTTTTTGTTGGTGGCAATGAGTAACAAAATTGGTTATTTGTGTTTGGTAAAGATTAGATTGGTCATTTTAATGCTGCTAAAGGAGATTTGAGGAAACTTCAAGTGATTAAGTGCCTTATTCTCAATAGAAGGTTTTGATTCAAGAGTTTTGTGAAGAAGGTTTGAGTCCTAGTTGAATGAACATGTAAGATTTGTCAAATGAGATTGAGTTAGTTTTTTTTCTTCCTCTAGCATTGCATGAAATTGGTATCAAATCCCAGTAAGGTCTAGGTAGAGAAAGAGTTTGTGGTTGTGTGTTGTGTTGTGCAGGTTGAGGAAAGAACTCGATTGCCTAGGTGAGGCAAAGAGAAGTGGAAGTAAGAAGAAGCTTGCTTGAGAGTAGAGAACAAGATGAAAGTGTTGAGAAGGTATTTGCAGGAAGAGGAAGAAAGGAAGAGACAAGAGATGATTGACAAAGAGATAGCTGAGTTAAAGTATGCGATGAGGAGAAGAGAAGCAGAGTTCAATGATTTTTATGTAGAGTCCATGATGAAGATGGAACATTGGATCAGACAAGCAACAAGTTGGCACTTGACAGTTAAGAAGAAGGTAGTATGGCCTATTCAAAGGCTAATGAAAATGAGAGAAGCTGAACCTGATGTGAAGACAAAAGAACTATTGATGAGAGAAGGTAATGAACAAGCAAAGGTGGATGAAGAAGATGATTTGTGGGAAAAGTTTGCAGTCATTGAAGAAGAATGGGATAGCAAGGTTGGAGTAGGACAAACCAAGCAAGAAAAAGAAGAATGCATGGAGATTGATAATAAGGTGGATGTTGAGAATCAAGTTGTTGCTGATAACGAAGTTGCTGATGAAGTGGTTAATAAAGAATGGCAGATCATGAAGTCTCCAATACAATTTGAGAGACAAGGCACATATTTTATGAATGACTTTGATACTAATCAAATTGTTTTTGTCAATGGAGTTGTTATTATGTTTATCCTAGTGCAGGTAACCAACAAAGTAGATTGGAAGGGGAAGTCATTTCCCTTTGACAGGTCCAAAAACCTGAGCATGAAGATAGGAAAGCCAAGAGTGAAGATGAAGCAGAATGAGAGTGTTGATGCATGCTATCTGTACCTAGTGCATTGGAAGGGTACACCAAGTGAATGGAGTAGTTGGAGATTAATGAAGAATGAGATCAAGCATTTTTTAATTGTAGGTCCTCACTCAAGGGATTTGAGTTTCTTTTTCATGGGGAGTTTGGTGCAGGAGCACCTTTTGGATTTCTTGCCTCCATGAGGCCAAATTGTAAAAAATTGCTTTGTAAGGTGTTTGAGTCATGTAATAAGGTCTAAATGACCATTTTAAATGTTTTAGGGGTTCTAGGAGGTTTAAAGTGTTCATTTTGTCATATATTGCAAAAAAATTGTCAATATTGTCATAATGTGAAATTGTCAAAAAATAATGGAAGATGAAGAGTCATAGGTAGTTAGATGGTTAAAAAGGGATGGAATGATTATAAATAGGTTGGATATGAGTCATTTTAAAGGTGGGGAAGTTATGGCATGAAATGGAGGAGATGTAATGAAGATTTGAATGTAAAAACAATGAAAAAACACTATTTTTCTTGAAAACTCTTCTGTTTTGATGCATGGTATAGTCTATACGGCCCATTTCATGGCCTGGGATCACATAGGATTGAAATAATATTGAATATAGTTTATTTTTGCTTTTGTTTCATTTAATTTCATTGAGAAATGTGAAAGTTATTGTGTTTTTGGTGAAGACAACCAGTTTAGAAAACGTTTTCTAGAAATTGCAATCAGAAAACATGTTAGTACGAACATGTATAGACCTGTACGGACCTGAAAATTGGATGGATGGAAAGAGCTTGATGTTGTGGACAAACTTTCTTTTTACTAGTAATTTTTATAATGCCATTTAAAGGGTCAAACAAGTCCATTCCTAAAAATTGTTCTAAACATAGGGTTTTTGGGGTTGCATACAAAAAATTGTGATTTCTTCCACTTTGTATAGTGGAAAATTCTAAAAATTTGTAAAATGATTCATTTTGAAGTTTTTTTACAGTATCCAAGGTTTCAGAGAATTTGAATAAGGTTTGCTATGTTTTTGGTGATGCCCTAGGTTGTGTTTTGTGGGAAAAATCAGGAAATTGACTAAATATAATGGAGTTTGTGTTTTTGTTGGTGGCAATGAGTAACAAACTTGGTTATTTGTGTTTGGTAAAGATTAGATTGGTCATTTTAATGCTGCTAAAGGAGATTTGGGGAAACTTCAAGTGAGTAAGTGCCTTATTCTCAATAGAAGGTTTTGATTCAAGAGTTTTGTGAAGAAGGTTTGAGTCCTAGTTGAATGGACATGAAAAAAATATTTTGAGATTTGTCAAATGAGATTGAGTTAGTGTTTTTTCTTCCTCTAGCATTGCATCATATTTGTATTTGTTGTGTTGCATTTTTAGCTTCTCCCAAGAGTCCACTATGCCATTTTGATGCTAATGGTTTCCCTAAGTTGTTTGATTAGCATATTAATCTATTCCCTCTATTCTTGGATTGCTACAGTTGAGTGTGCATATTCTCTGTTTGTTCCCTGATAACTCCATCCATGTCTTTTAGTGGATCATAGGAAGATGGAACCTATACTATTTGGGCCTCCAGATGTGTGATATGATCCTTCAAGTTCTTGGTGAGGTTGGGCCACTCAAAACAAAATTGATAAAACACATTTGCTTCTGCTACACTCCCTTCTATGTTCTTTATTTGCTTCTCTAGTTGTGAATGGGATGCCACACATCTTTTTGTGGCCTTTGTTATTTTTTTTTCATCATTTGCTCTTGTGCTTCCTGCCTTATTTCATCCTTTTGTGCTTTTAGGTTGTTTTGCAGGCTATCCACCAACTACTTGAGTTGTTGTGGTAGTGGGAGAGTTGTCTCTTTGCATCTGCAGTATTGAATTTTGTAGTTTGCTTTTTGCTTGTAACTGCTCTGCATTTTCAACATGTTTTTGTAATATTTCTTCCCTAGTAGTTGCATGGAATATATCCTCTAATTGGAGCTTTTGAAGTGGGGAAATATTTGATAGGTTCACTTGGGAACCCACAACTGACAAATAAAGTAGTTGCGGTGTGGGTGCTAGCTGCAATCCCTTGCACCAAAAAAATATTTTAGATTGTATGGGGGATTTGGATGTAGATTCTTTTGCAATGTTTTCTTCTTGTCCCTTTTCATCTCCTTCGCTTGGTTGACTACTTTTTGAAGGGGGTGTTGCTTGTTTCTTTGCACTTTCCTCTTCCAGGAGGGAATCATGGAGCTTTTTGGTAAGCTTTGTCATTTCTTTCTGTACTTCTTTATTTTTGTTTGCTCTCTCTCCATTAAAGAGTCCACCCTCTATTTTGTTCGAAGCTCTTTAGCTTGGATTTGTGCCAGTTGTTCTTTCTATTCTGCGTTAAGATTAGACCCTACCTTCTGGATTACTTTTTCTCTTATCTCCTCTACTTTCAAATATTTTTCTTTGAAGTACGACAATTATTGGCTTCAAAAAATATTTATCGCCTCTTCTAAACTTTTATTGAATTTTCTTATATATTTTACTAAACTTTGTATTATTTTTTCTTTGTTGTCTATATCTATATCTTCATACATATTGAGGACTTGTGGTAACATACTATAATAGATGATGACATTTGTTGTGGCTAGGACATCGATTGATGGTTGTGCTTGCTTCATGACCTCTTGCTATTGTATCTCCACTGTGTGTTTCTTCTTCTTTTGTAGAGGCTTTTGTATTTCTTCAATTTCTTCTTCTTCCTCCTCTTCTCTGAAAAGTTGCATTATCTTTCTCTTCACTTGTTTGGCTTTTGCCTTGCAAATTTTCTTCTCCACACTCATATGTAACAAGGTTTCTAATACTTCTTGCACCTTCGGTGTGGTTACTGTTTATGAGGAGGAGGCGAGACCCTCCGATTATGTTCTAGTTGCTCCATGTAACCTTTCAGACTATCTTGTTGTTGGTGTGATGACTTCTGGAAGTGGCGTGGAAGAGGAAGGTTGTGTTGTCCCTTTTGGTGGGATTCCCCATTGCTTTTGTAATTGTTCCTTATTCTTTTTGAACTTCTCCTCTGCATTCTTTTTATCAATGAGGATGCTTGAGAATGCCTCGTCTTTATTTACCCCCATTACTTTGAATGGGTACTTGTATTTTGGGTGCGACTTCTTTGTGATGTTTACCAAAGTTGGTGTTGCCATTATTTTTAGTTGTATTGTATGAGTAGTAGAGCTTAATTAGCATTTTTCACTTAGAGAGTTTGAGTGCAAAGTGAGTATGGAGTGGGTGTAGGAGTGTTTAAATAGGTTTTCATTGGTGGCATTTATGTCTTTTTTCTGTTGAGTTTTGTCAGCTTTTGTAGCCGTTTTTTATCCGTTGATTGCTAATGGTTTGATTTTATTGCTTATTGATTTATAATGTATAATTTACATAATTTACAATATGTGTCTTTTCTATCTTTATGATTTTCATCCATTTGGTTGGTGGTGGTGTTTAAATCTTGCGCCATTTACATATCCTATGATGTGATCTTTGTCTAACCTTCTTAATCTTAATGTCCATAATTCTACAATTTTGTGTATGTAGTAAGGTCCTAGCCACCTTACTTTTAACTTGCATCACTTTTTGAACTTGCTATCGTATAGTAGGACCAAATCTCCTATTTGGAAAGTCTTATTCTGAAGGTTTATACCATGCCAACCTTTTTGTCTTTTTTGTTCTACTTGCAGGTTGTACAAGGCTATGGGCCTGTTCTCATCCAATTTTTCCAACTCTTCTATTCTCCATGCTAGAGAATCATCATCCAACCACAATGTTAGTTTGGTACGTAGGTTAGGAACTATGAAGTTCATGGAAATTGCCTATCAATTCCATTTACTAATTGGAATAGTGTAAACTTGTTAGTTCTTTTGTAAGATGTGTAGTAGGCCCAAAGTATCACAAGTATTTTTATATCCCAATTTGACCTATTTCCATCACACATCTTA
Source organism: Sequoia sempervirens (assembly GCA_007258455.2). Lineage (NCBI taxonomy): Eukaryota > Viridiplantae > Streptophyta > Pinopsida > Cupressales > Cupressaceae > Sequoia > Sequoia sempervirens. The sequence continues at coordinate 122,534,271 of VDFB02000002.1, read as the reverse complement.
GTGATTGTTGTTCCAATTATTTTGTTGAGAGCTTCACTTGCCCCGTTTTCTTGTGGATGGTAGGGTGATCTCTTATTATGTGTAATCATAAAATTCTATAGTAGCTTCACAATTACTTTATTGATAAAGTGTTTTACTTGATCGCTTACAATAATCAATGGGCAACCATATCTAGTGATTATATTCTCATACAAAAACCTTGTGACAGTCTTTGTAGTACAATCTTTAGTGGGTTCCCCTTCTGTCCACTTTGTCAAGTATTCTACCCTTATTATAAATCTTTCTCTAGAATGTTTGGTAGGAAGATCAATGGGTCTTATGAAGCCTATCACCCATTTTTCAAATGGGATATGTGCTAGTACTAGTTTTAGGGGCATTTCATCTCTTGTGTTAGGTTTCCCCACCCTTTGACAAATGTTACAGTTCTTTGTATACTCTTTTACATCTTTGTGAATGGTTGGCCACCAAAGTTAGGCTAGTTTAAATCTTTTGACCATTGTGTCACCGTAATTGTGTCCTCTTGCTATTCCCTCATGTGCTTCTCTCAAAATAGATTATCTCTCATGTGCATAAACAACCCTTCATATGATTTCATCTCGTCCCATGTGGTGTAATTCTCCTTCTATCAGCATGTAAGGCAGGGACTTTTTCACTAAAAATTCTTTATCCTACAGTGAGAGATTTGTAGGGAATTCTCCTTTTGACAAAAGTATAGCAATATCATGTAGCTCTTTTGGTATCACATTTAGTCTAAACAAGTGTGCAATAGGTAGGTCTTTTGGCTGATCCTCTGGTTCTTCCCCTATTTCTATTCTAGATAAGTAATCAGGTCATTAATTGTTCCTCCTTGGTTTCATCATTATTTTAAAATCAAATTCCTGAAACAAAAGTAGCCACCTACATATTCAACCTTGTATGATGGGTCTATTTGTTGAAAAATGAGGTGTTTTCTTAGCTTAATACTCAGAAACTTCAATATTGCTGTTATAAGTAAGTCTTTTCTTTGTTACATAAATTCTTTGTGAATGATTATTTTGATTAATCCATTTTACTGTTGTAGAATGTAGAGAGAATTATTTAGAAGAACTAGACAGGATAATAGAAGGGCACTTATCCTCATCCTCTAGCTTTACATCTACAGATGCTAATTGACTGAGAATTAAATTGCATTTTATTACTTTGTTCATTACCAAATTCTTGGGAAAATCTAATTGTTGCAATTAGTGGTAATGGTGTAGATCCAAAGATGGACAACATTATTCCTACTCTCCTGTCAGAGGAGATGAGGAGGAAGTCTAAGGAGGAAATCCAAGATGCCTTGTTTGTAAAAGGTAGGTCTAAGAAAAAGGAGCCTAAGGGAAACAAGGAAGGGAAGGGTAAGTCAGAAGGACGAAGTAAGGTAAAGTGTTGGAACTATGGGAAACCAGGACATGTGAAGAAGGATTGTAAGAACAAGAAAGAGAGTTATGATTCTTCTACAGAGGAGTCCTCGGATAATAGTAATGATGCATTGGTTATTTCAGCTAATATTGTTTGTGATAACTCTTTGCTTCATGTTTCAGAGTAATCTTCGTAGAGAGGATGGTAGTCACGATGCCATGTGTGACTCGGTATCACGGTTCAGTGGGAGTTGTTGGCAGTGACTTGGATGCATCATTGGTAAGGTTATCTCCATGTGGTTGGAGATATGGTTTCTTGGTTTAGAGTATATTTGTTATGGATGTCATGGTTTACTCTTGATATGCATTTAGAGTTTGGCATATTTACATGGTTCTCTTGAGACTAAGATGTATAAGTATGTTATGATGCATGTGATCTCCTAAGAGGAGATGGTTAGATCATGGATGTCATGTTTATGTTCTTGATTCATGATTGGAGTTTTGACAATGATCTTGTGTAGTTCTCTTAAGTTTTGGGTACATTAATCATTTGCTTGTCTACTTCATGAAAGTGTTGTGTTGCATTTGGAGTTTGGCATGGATTGGTTGGTTACAGGTCCTCATGGATACTTGGAGAAATAGGTGAGGCTGGAATTCTCTTGTGGTAAGAGACATTTGTTGGAATGGTTACTTGTGAGAAAAGTTTTTCAACAGAAAAGACCGAGGAGTCTACACCTTGGTTGAATGTGAATTCAACACACTCGGTGGTTTAGCATGCCTCTAAAGAGGTGGTTTGGTTACAGAGGCTTGGGAAAGGTAATGGTTTGGTTGATAATGGGAAGGTATTAATTGAGAAAGTTAACACTTTAATTAATGTTCCAGATTATCTTATGAAACCATACATATAAGTTCTCTTGGTTTTAATCATTTGCTTGGAAGCTTCATGATTATGCAGGTTGCATTTGAAGTTAGCATGGATTGATTAGTTGGTGCAAGAAGGCCATTGGCTTTGAGACTTGTACTTGTTTTATTATTCCTTGTTTAGAATAATTGCAATGTATAATGTCAAGTGGGAGAATGTTGGAAATAGGATGCCATTTAATTGCAAATCCTAAACATTAATTATTTCATGTATCTCCTAGATTCTTGGAATGTGTTCAACAACACTAAGATTAGGATGAGATTAATATTTGGATGAAATAAATCATGAAATTGACATTTGTATTTATTCCTAAATAATAGGAGCATGTGGGTGCACACATGGTAAGGTGAAACTCACCTTGTGTCTAGTTAACTATACGAGTAACAGTTAACACTTCTGAATGCATGTAAAGATCCTAGGAGTTAGGATTTGATATTTGCATGCTTGAAGTTCTGGTTCATTCGGTTCAATTATCTTGAGTTGCATGCATGTTGGTTATTTTGAGTTGCATGTAGTTAGCTTGATTAACTTGTAATGCATGGCTAATAACATTGAGTTGTATGACAGATAACAGGGACTACCTCCAGTTAACAAGGGATGACCATTCTTTGGGAATGGTGTTGAGTAAATGTTTCAGTTAACAAGAAATCACTTGGAGCCAACTTGGGCCCAAGATGCTTTCTTGGAATTAACTCCAATGCATGATAAGATATTTTTGAAGGCTCTGTTAAGTGGGACCCTCTTTTGGGCGCCATCTTTGAGGAAGAGCTTTGTAATTATCACCGAAGTGAAGGATGAGTTGTAGCTTTAGTTTGGGATGCCCAAATGGGTAAAGCACATGTTCTAAACTTTGGTCTTCATGGTAGAACTCAACTTGAAGCAATATGGCATACCTTTTCAAGGGCTTGAGCTTGTGCATTGTAATTATCACCATTTGAGATTACAAGGTTGCATATTGTCTATTTTATCTCAAGCAAGTTGAATAGAGTTTAGAGAGTTGTTTATTGCAGTGTGTGAAGAAGATTGGTAAAGACAGAAGAAGCATTCAAGCAAGAATTGGAGCTATTGTAATTCAGAGTTTGAATAATAGAATAATTCTTGGTGGAGTTTTTTCCCGAAAGGGTTTCTCCACGGTATATCTTGTGTGATCCTTCTATTATCTGTCTAGTTCTTCTAAATAACTTCTCTCTACATTCTACAACAGTAAAATGGATTAATCAAGATAATCATCCACAAAGAATTTATGTAACAAAGAAAAGACTTAGAACAACAATATTGAAGTTTTACAGAGTATTAAGCTAAGAAAACACCTCATTTTTCAACACTATTTAGTCAAACTTTAGTGGCTCTATGGTTTGTAAAGAAAGTAAAGGGAGGAATAGATAGTGTCTAAATTTTGGAGTGCATAAACCATAACTAGTGCCTCTCGCTTTAGTAGTAGTATAGTTTTTCTTCACATTGGATAATTTCTTGCTTGCAAATGCTATAGGATGATCTTTATTTCCTTTGGGTTGAGCCAATACTGCTCCTATTGCAATTCCAAATGCAGATCTACATGTACATGAAATGGTGTATTCTCGTCTAGGAAGATTAAGTTAGGGGCTTCCAAATTTTTTTGTTAAGTGTGTCAAATGCTATTTGACATTCTTCATTCCATTCAATATTTTTATTTATTTTCTTTTTCAACAGTTCTTCCAATGGTGTAGCTACCCTGACACAACCTTTTATAAATTTGCGGTGATAACTGGTATATCCTAAGAAGGTTTTAACTTCCAAAGCTTTTTTAAGAGGTGGTATTGTCATAATTAGGGTCACTTTCATATGGTCTACCATCAATCCTTTGTAGATAATGTCTTAGTAGTGTTTCGTAGGGTACCACAAACATGCACTTGTTCAAGTTTAATGCTATCTGCATACTTTGTCATTTGTTCAACATCATTTTAAGTACTTGTACATGGTATTTTACCAACCAGTATACTGTCCAATCACCTAAGTATACCTCCAAGAATTCATGTATGAAATATTTAAATGCATTTATCATTATCTTGTTGAATACCAAAGGTGCATTCTTCAGGCCAAATGGCATCATTGTGTACATGTAAGAAACCCATTCTGTCACAAATGTAGTTTTTGGTTGACCTTCCTCCCTTATTGTTACTTGGTGGTATCCAAACAAACCATCAGTGAATGAATAGATTTATTTTTTCACCATTGATTCTATTATTTCCTCGATGAATGGTGTAGGGAAAAGGTCATGAATGCAATCTTTATTAAGTTCCCTAAAGTCAACAAAAATTCTTCCCTCACTTGTTTTCTTGTTTTGTATGACCATAGGGCCAATCCATTCTAAATCTTCTACCAGTTTGATTATACTCGCTTCAACCATTTTGTCTATCTCTTCCTTAACTTTCTTTTTCATGTTTGGATTCAAAATGCATGGTCTCTTCTGTACTGGTTTAGTTCCTTCTTTCAATTGAATCTTCATAAGTCCAGCTTCTTCTTTTATCCCTTTTAGGTTTGTGAATGTTCTAGGGAATAGTTCTTCAAATTCTGGTAGGATCTCTACAACTTTTGCAACTACTTTATCATCCCAATAATCTCCTATCTTTGAAGTCTAGGCTCCCCTTCTTTGGAAATATTCTCTTCTCTTAGCTTGATTGGTTGATTATAATATTTTTGTTTGGATTCTATCAGAGACTCTAATTCCCTTTCTCCTTGGTTGAATTCTATATCTAGGTTGTGTGTATCATCCTCTTCCTATTGCGTTAGACAACATATTTTCCCTAGTAATGTAGATTCTTTGTCTAGCCATTCAATTTATTTTCATATTCCTTATGATTGTGGGGGTGGCATAGGGGTTTGTGGTACCACTGCTTCATTATTTATATCTAGTTTGAATATTATCTCTTTCATTTTGAGTAGTGTTGTATGTATATGCTCATCCTCGTGAAAAGAACAGGTTTGTAGAAAGTCCATCTTAAGTCCTATCCAAAATTTTCTTTCTCCGCGTCATTCTTGGTTTATATACCAATTATGAGAAATCGATGTTAGTGTCCAATAAAATAGTTGGATATATAATTGTTCATCGTACTCATTCCTTGTTTTCCATCTTGTGATATAAGTGGTTAAATGATCTTCCGATAAGATTTTCCTATTATATTTTGGTATCTCCCTGTATTCTCCTTCTTCTGGTAGGTATCTTGTTTTGATCAATATTTTAAATATTTCCCATTTGGATAGGCGGTCCTTGTGTGTGTTGCACCAAATTATGGCATTGCAATTGAGTGTGTGCTTTAATATGTCAAGTCTCCATTCTTCAGTATGGAAATTTTTTTCTATCTGACGTGTAATAAATGACACTAAACCTCCTACTCCTGAATACTTGAGAAGTTTAATATGTAAAGTTTTGCATGAAATGTGATTTATTTGGTGACACATTTTAGGTGTTTCGTTTCTACTCTCTCCTAAGTTGTCGCAAAGATTCCAGAGTATGTTATCTGAATTTGCGGTAGAATGCAAAGCCTTCTCCACTGTCCTCCTAATCATAAATACTCTGCAAAATTTGGTAATCCTTCGAGAATAAAGTTTTGGTTTTTCTTGCATCCATGCATCTAAAAATTCCTCACTATTTGTGTTATATGTGCCACTCTCTACTTCAACTTCCCCTTTTGAATTTTGTTCTTCAAGGGCGTCATTTAGTGGTAATCATGATATTGTGTAAAGGTTTTTGTTCTCAGAGTTCTGATATTCTTTTGTGTTTTCTTCCTTTGTATATGATTCATTTAGGTTTTTTCCTAGTGGAATGTGGACTATTATGTTTTTGTTAGCAAATGATATTTCTTCCTTCCTTGATGCCATTTTCATTGGAAAACCACCTTAATCCTAGTAATGTGTTGAATGAATCAAAGGTTTCTTTGATGAAAACTACCTCAAAGTCTATTATTTATTTTACTCCTCTAACACTTCTACTTGTTTCTAAGTTCCCAAGGTTTTCATACCCATGTCATCTGCTAGGCTAATATTGTAGGGTGTTTGTTCAAGTTTAGGTTTTCCTATTTGTTCCCACAGCCTTTTGGGAGCATGTTTATGTTAACTCTTAAGTCTACCATTACATTGGTTATTTTCTATGGTCGATGCTAATTGTAATCATGATGAGTTGTGTCTTCCATTGTCTATCATTCTTCCTATTGTTCTTATTTGTGGTGCTTTATTCTGTTTGTTCCAATAATTACAATTTTTTTAGTTTATCTAGTAGATTAGAGTGTTTGGACATTTTTATTAGTTGTTTGAGTATTCCCACTTCTTGTTCCAAAAAGTAGTCATTATGTTCTACTTCTTTACCTTGTTCTTTTGTAATAATTTCTGTTGTTTGTTCTACTATTTGGTCATGTTGTTTCTTGGTTGGGTGGAATTCTTCCTCATTTGTAGTGGTTTCTTCTTTTATATTTATGTTTATATCATTTACAATATTCATTCCCTGTTTGACAACTATTGCTGCTTTGTTTTTCTTTTTATTGCATGCTCCTATTTTAGAGTTACTAGTCTCAATAGTGTCAATGTCGATTCTTTCTACTTTTTAGAATCTCCTATTCGTTTCATCAGATTCTTTTGGCATTTTCCTTAAGAGTCTTGCTCCTCTAGGTGTACTTAAATTCTAGAGATCATCGCCTTTTAATTGTGTGTCACATTCTTATAATAGGTTTGGGATTTGTTGCAATTGAACATTTCATGCTCCGTACTTTCGTAAAATCCACATGGATTTTTCTTATCACCCCAATGTTCAGTTGTGAAGTGTTCCTACTTATCACAACTAAAATAGGTGGCACCTGTTCGCCTTCTTCCTCTGCCTTGACCTCTATCTACTTGGAATTGGCCTCTATCACTATATGGTCCTTGATTATGTTGGTTTTGTATAGTATTTATATTCCTCTAGTTTTGCCATTGTTGAATTGTATACCCATGGCCATGTATGTAGAGTGGTCTTTCTGCTAAGCATTTTGCATATGTCAACTCTCTTTCCTCATTACGATTTCATGGGGTGGGATCCTCTCTTATTTGGAATAGTTGTGATGACTAGTCTTTTGACACATGGTCATCCCATTCTCTGCAAGTTCCATGGTAAATTCGGTTCATCTTGTTAGGTAGTTCCCTTAGATCTACCCTTAGCACATTTTCTTTCTTTTCTCCTATTTCCTTGGGGCATTCATTTCTTAAGTGACCTCCCCATCCACAATAGGTACACCAAATGTTAGGTCTCTATGCAAACATATCTTGGTGGATAGAACATTCTTGGAGCCTTTCAACCTTTTCCCCTCCCCTTTATTTTCATGTTTATAATGTGGTGGTACAATGCTTCAAACAAAGGTAACAAAGCTATAGGGTTGAGTTTGACATTGTCTAGATTAGTTCCTGGGGAACCTAGTTGTTTCCTACTTTTTTGTTGTTGTTGTTGTACTTGGAAGCTTGGTTGTAGTTGTGTCTCACTTTGATTCAAATTGTGGATTGTTTTGTTTGCTCCGTATCTCATGGTATTTCTTTGTTTGTCAATTGGTTGCTCCATTGTATGAGGGTTTAGACCCTTTCAAAACCCGCTTTTATCATTACAAAAAAGGTAACAAATTATAAACTTCATTAGATTTGTTAGATTTCAATGATTTGACATGCAATTTATATACTTTTAGGAATTTTGGATGCAATGATACATAGTTCGTTTCTTATCTTTAGGATTTGTAGTAGTGTCACCTTAAAAAAGATCTAACTAGGTTAGAAACCATAAGAAGAAAAATCTCCATTTTGCATAGATGAAAGGTGGTCTAAACTTGCCTTCTTTGATATTATGTAAGATTTTTGATGCAAGTCACACAAATCTAGTCTAGAAATAATTTAGATTTAAACTAAATAACTATTGAGTGCAAGAAATTTAAGACTTAATATAATATAATAAATGAACATTACACAACCTTATTCATTAGTATTGAGCATATAACAAATATATTGTGCAATAGAGAACACAATAGGATATGAGAATGGAAACTCAATCTTTGCAAATAGTAAGATTATCTTAAAACATGTTTAAAGAAAATTTAGAAAAAAAAAACTTATCTTAAAATTGTCTATAATAATTGTAGATAACCTACATAATATCTGATGAGGTAAAAATAACCTCATGAGAATTCTAAGCCAATTACTCTTGCTTGTTTCTCCTAAGTCATTTCCACCCTGCCAATTATTTATCTTTAGGATTAGTAATTACTTACTTATTGTGAAAAAGTGTGTAATCTTTATTTCTTGAAATTGATTGAAATAAGCTGACCTGCGCTAACATGATGGTATAGTTTTTAGTATTGAACATGTTAATATGCACGGTCGGTCAATCATGCTCAACCAAGAAGATTTTATGTGGACTTCAAAGTGGTTGAAGACAAGCGACAAAAGTCTAGGCGCCCGAATTTATGGAAGTGTATGGTGGAACGAGTCTTTCAAATGTTTTTTGTTATTTCTGTTCAAAGACTTTATGACTCACTCCGAGTCTTTTTAATGCTTTGTATTATGGACCAAGTCTGTTAGTTAAAATCTGTTAGAAGATTTTTTTCACTGGTGATCTTCACCATCTAAATTATAGGATTTTGTTACCAGCTTTTGTATAAATATGTAGCCGCTAGAGATAATGATATTAGATATCATTATGCTGTTACACTATGTTCTTGAACTATATTTTTGAGTTATACTTTTGATATGAATAAAAGAAGCTTTTCCCGTCTCATTCTGAGTCATTAGCATTATGCAATGGAGTTAACTTGGATGGACTAATTTCGAAGATACATAGTTTTATGTGGTTTGGGTTAAGTGTAGTATCACCCGAGAGCTGGCCACTCGAGGGACTATAGAATAGGAAGATAAGTATTTCATTTTCAATTCTATTGTTTTTATTCTGTACATGATAAGTGTGAGTGAATGTTGTTTATGTATGTTGAGCTCTATTAAGATAGTCCTGGAGGTTGTAGTTTGAATTTATAGTCTTTAGTTCTATTCGGTGAAGTTTCAGAGCATCCATTTTGGTCATTAGTTGTAAGTTGTTAAGTGTATCATTCGTTGACAATTAGATGTTAGTTAATCATTGTTATAGTTTTATTACAAGAATTTCCTTTTCAAGTATTTTACATGCCTTCTAGCTTAGTCGTTTATGCTTTCTAGTATAATAATTTCTGAGCTTTCTAGTTTAGTTTTTTTTATGCTTTCTAGCTTAAGAATTTCCTGCTTTCTAGTTTAGACAATTTCCATGCTTTCTAGTTTAATGGCCTTTAGTTAAGTTTCATTTATAGCTGTTCCAAAACATTTAGAAAAATTGAGAGAGTTAGTCAAGAAGTTTCCTATTGCATACAACCTTTGAACACTACTCGGTTGATACATTTGATGCATATTTCAACTAAAGAGATAGGACCTAATGACAACCTATCACTTTTTGGCACCGTTGCCGAGGACCCTTCCTTTTCTAGTGTTAGTAGGAGATTCCTTGAATACCTCTTGTAGGAACAAAAATAGTCACTAGGCTTCTTTTTCTGCATGGTTAGGAAATGAGGCCCCCACAGAAGATACGTACCAAAAACCCCCAAGAGATGTTCCAACCACAAGTAGGAACGAGGAAGTATTAGCTGAAGAATTTACCAATGAATTGATCAGTTGGAATCATCCTAAGACCTTCCAGTATACCCCATAAATTCACCCATCAGAACAAACCTTTGTAGAGGAAAGTCTCCCTTTGCGCACTCCAGAGCCTCAATAATTCGAACAAACCTTTGACAAAGAACCAACTATTGAAGAGGAACACATCCCTCTCAACATCATGTCACTAACCCTCCACTACTGCGCACATTCACTTATCCTATTGCTATCAATGTAGATGATGATAAAACTATGAAAAATATCTCGCTAGCCTTCTTGCTAACCTTCTGAGGTTTGTCTTCTGAAGACCTTGATCGATTTCTATTTGAGTTTAAAGTCTTGTGTCAGACATATGACTATAAGAATGATAACCAAAAACTAAAGCTTTTTCCCTCCACTCTGAAAGATGCAACAATGCATTGGTTCATGGGATTAGCTTCATAGTCGATAACCTCCTGGGATGACATGGATTCTGCCTTTCTGGATAAATACCAGAGTTACTGTAGGGTTAGTGATAGGAAAGAAGAGCTATTCAAACTTAGGCAGAATGAGGATGAAATCTTAGAAGATTACCTAGACAGGTTTATCTTCTTATCTAAACAATGTGGAGGAGAGGCCATCATTTGGAAATTATGAAAACCATATTTCTTAAGGGCCTTGATGATGATGCTAGGAGAAGCCTTGATTTAATGGGAAAAGGGGATTTCTCCCAACTTGGACTTGATGATATTACTGAATTATTCCAGAACTTCTCTCATACTCGAGGAGGTATTTGTAAGTCCACTTTTTTCAAAGGCTCCAATGAAATAGGGCAACTGCGTGAGGAGATAGCCAACCTTAAGACTGACATTCTCATTCAACTTAACACCACTTTAGAGGGAATACAAGCCAAAAAACGTAATCCTATAACTTTATCCATCTATTGTCCTAGGTGTCGTAATAAACATCTGTTGAGAGAATGCCCCTTGGATAAGGTTGATGTTTACCAAGTTTTTGAAAAGAATCATGCTATTGATCAATGTGAGCTCCTTGCCGCAATTAATAATTCCAAGAAAAGAACAACTCAGGTTGAAGAAGATATTAATCTTGTGAATCCAAGACCTAGGGGAAAATTTGCATTTGGCCAAAGCTCAAATCCCTCCTGGAGGCCCTAAAACAATTGGAATAACAATCAATGGGAAGTACCTTGGCCTCAAGCTCCTCCACCTGTACCATCGAGTTGGAGAGCTTACCCTTGGGGACAACCTGATTGGGAAAACCAGTCTTGGGGAAATCCTCAATGGAAAAACCAGACTCAACAACAATGGTATCCTCAAAATCCCGCTCCTCAGTGGAACCAATCTCAAAATTAGTATTATGCTAGTCCAAGAAGGATGCCTAATCAACAATAGAATCTTTTACCAGGCCCTTAGAATCCTCAAAAAAATGAATAGGTTAACCAACCCCAACTTCTAGTACAACCTATTCCTAATCCAAAGAACAACCATCAAAATACCCTAGTGTATTATACTGAATAGGAAAATGTGACTGGATTGAATGCTATTCATTGTGGAAGCCTACAGTTAAGGTCAGGAAAAACACTTCCGTAGTCGACCATAGTTGAAAGAGTCTGCTAAGACAACTAAAACATCTTCCAAATCTTTAGAGCAACATCCAATTAGCACCCAAGCCGAGAATTTTACGCCAACTCTAGGTGGAACTTCCATAACACCTCATGAGGGGGGAAGTCAGTTTTCAACCGATTCTTTAAAGGACTCTACTCTGGCTGAGAAAGCTCAAGCGCCTTTTCCGAAGAGTTTGAAACCAACTACCTTGAAAAATACTCTGAAAATGTCCTTGTCTATTGAAATTGCATTGATGCAAGAGATCAAACAACTTCAAATTGAGGTCCCTTTGTTACAAGCCATTAAAGAGATTCCTGAATTGAACCAACTGATCAAGCACTTGTGTATTAAAACCCTAGGAAGGAAACCAAAATAGATAAATACTATTCACATAAATGGTTACTTAACTGAATTTTTGGTTCGAAAGACCACAACTCCAAAATATGATGACCCAGGAAACCCTCTTATAACAGTGACAATCAATGAGGTAGCGATACCTAATGCCTTTGTGGACTTGGGAGCAACCATCAATGTAATGACTGTTGATGTGATGGAAAAATTAGGACTTATTGATTTACATCCCACAACTATAGTGTTGCAAATGGCAAATCAATGTATAGCCATTCCCAAGGGTGTCATAGAAAACATTTTTGTTAAGGTTGATGGTTGGGAATATCCAGTGGAATTTCAAATAATTCAGTCCCTCACACCAAAAGACAGTTATCCAATAATTCTTGGAATACCATGGTTAGCAACTGTTGCAGTCGAGATTGACTATAGAGAGGGAGGAATGACCATTTCACATGGTCTTAATAGCAAGCATCTATTCTTGTATCCTCCTGCCAAGCCAACTGAACATAATAAAGTATGGGTTGATGAACCGAAAGGTCCCAACATACATGAAAATCTAGCTTCACTTGCTATGGTAGTCATCAAAAAACATGGTGAAGAGTTGGAGGAAAAACTGGAAAATAATATGGAAAATCTTACCATGGATTCAAGCGATGAAGAGATGTTGGACGTAGAAGAAATTCTAGGACAACCAATCAACGTGGATCATGCTAAATTTGATAGTACTAACTTTATGGGATTACCTTGTCCCCTAGCTAATATCATTCCAAAAGTGGATCATTTCTTTGAAGATATTGTCAGACTCCACATAGCTTTCCTTTGAACACTTTGACAAGAACAATGTATACTATCACCTCCAACCATCCAAGTGTCAAAACAATCATGTTGCTGCTAGGGAAAATTTTGAATATTAATAGTTGGCTGACAGAACCAGAAGAGCATAAATTGTTTGATATCTTGGTGAATAGATGTAAACCTTTTGCTTGAGACTATACAGACATGAGGGGTATACACCCAAGTGTTTGTACTCATCATATCTATACAGAAGATGTATGACTTCGTCGCCAACCACAATAAAGACTTAATCCTACCTTGAAAGATATTGTTGAAACTGAAATTGAGAAAATCTTGCAAGTGGGATTTATCTACCCCATTTTTGAGAGCAAATAGGTTTCACCCCTAGTTGTGGATCCAAAGAAAAATGGGAAGTGGAGAGTGTGCATTGACTATAGGGAGCTGAACAAAGCAACCCATAGATATTACTTTCCCCTACCATTTGCATAACAGGTCTTGGATAATTTGGTTGGGAGGAAGTATTTCTCGTTCTTGGACGGATTGAAGAGGTACAACCAGATACATGTAGTAACAAAAAATCAGGATAAGACAACTTTTATGTGCCCTTGGGGAACATTCACATATCAAGTTCTTCCTTTTGGGCTATGTAAATCCCCTGCAACCTTCCAAAGAGCTATCCTGGCAATATTTTTTGAACTAGTAAATGACTGTGTTGAAGTTTACATGGATGACTTCACTGTTTATGGATCAAATTTTGATGAAGCCCTTCAGAGTCTAGACAAAGTACTGAAGTGATGTGAGGACCATCGTTTATCCCTAAGCCATGAAAAATGTTTGATAATGGTGGAACAAGGAATAGTGTTGGGACACCACATTTCAGCTGAAAGGATAACAGTCGATCCTAAGAAAATCGAGGTGATACAACTTGTGAACCAAAAGACCCAAACTGATGTTAGAAGCTTCTTAGGGCATGCTGGATACTATCACAGATTCATAGAAATCTTTAGCAAGATTGCAGCCCCTATATTTTCTCTCCTTCAGAAGAATGCAGAGTTCATTTGGACACCTGAGTGTCAATCCTCATTTGAAGTTATTAAGGAGAAACTCATCTTTGATCCTGTCCTACATGGAACTAATTGGAACCTTCCATTCCATATTTATGCCAATGCTTTTGATGATGCTATTGGCACAACTTTAGGATAGGGGGATGAGAATGGGGGTAAATATGCTATTTATTTCATAAGCAAAAACTTGACTTCCACTGAATGAAATTACACTACCACAGAGAATAAATTTCTTATTGTAGTACATGCAATTAAGGAATTTCAACACTACATTATAGGGTATAAAGTCACTGTGTATACATATCACTCCACCATTAAATACTTTATGAACAAACCGGTAGTGAATGGAAGGATAATTAGATGGTTACTACTACAAGAATTCAATGTAACCATTATTGACAAACCTGGGAAATTCAATGTAGTTGCATATTTCCTATCTTGAATCAAACATGGTGATGGTGATTGTTCTCTAGTGCAAGATGAATTTTCAGATAAAAATCTGTTTTCCATCTCCATCAAGACCCCTTGGTTTGTTGATATCGCCAACTACTTAGCTACCTCAAAATTGCCACTTGATTTCACATCAAAACAGAAGAATTGCCTCATTCAAGAAAGCTCTCCATTCAAGTGGATTAATGGGATATTATTTTGATGTGGTCCTGACATGGTGTTATGATGTTGTGTTAGGGTAGATGAAACCTATAGCATCCTTAGAGCTTGTCATGATGACCCTTATGGAGGCCATTATTTTGCAAAGAGGACGTCCCATAATATTTTAGGTGCAGGATATTACTGGCCCTCAATGCATAAAGATGCCAAGAAATATGTCCACCATTGTGATGAGTGCCAGAGGGTAGGAAGACCTACTGCATCCAATGAAATTCCTCTGCTATCTTAGGTAGTCCTTGAACCATTTGAAAAATGGGGATTGGATTTTATCAGTCCTATTGACCCTTCTTCTCAAGGGAAAGAGTATATCTTGGTCTGTATCGACTATCTGACTAAGTGGGAAGAAGGTAAAGCTTTAAAAGTTTCTAGAGAGAAACATGTAACTAATTTCTTGTATAATAAAATTTTCCTTAGATTTGGAGCCCCTAGGATGATTGTCACAGATCAGGGACCCCATTTTATGTCTAAGGTTCTTTTAGAATTCATCGATCATTTCCAGGTAAGCCATAAGAAGTCATCACCCTATCATCTGCAAACAAATGGTTAGGTAGATGTTACTAATAGGGAACTTGAAAACATTTTAACAAAAACAGTTTCATCAAGAAGGAAAGATTGGGCTAGGAAACTACTTGAAGCTGTTTGGGCTTACAACACAACTTGGAAATCCACCACTGGCTTTAGTCCATATGAGTTAGTCTTTGGGAAGAAACCACTTCTACCCATTGAATTTGAACTACAAACCTTGAGAACAACAATGGAGTTGGGTCTAGATCTCGAGCAAGCCCAGGTTGAAAGAGTCTTATAGCCTAGTGAGTTAGATGAACTTTGTCTAGATGTTGTCCATCAAATTGAGTTGATGCAACAACAATGCAAAGTTTGGAATGACAAGAATATTAAGGAGAGGGAATTCCATAATGGGGATTGGGAACTGTTGTTTGATTCTAGATATAAAGATCATCAGAGGAAACTCATAACTCATTGGCTCGGTCCATATGAAATTTTTGAGGTACTTCCAAATGGATCAGTGTAGCTCAAGCCCATTGATGGTGACACTCAAACTTTATTTTTCAATGGACATCAATTATGCATTTACCATAAGCCAGTTAATAGGGAGCAATTTACAAAAATAGTAGAAATGCAAGGAGAAGTGCAATGCATTGATTTTGCTATGATAGAACCAATGGAATGCTCTGATTGATAATAAACACTTTGAAAAAAATGTGCATGTGTTTGTAATTACTTTAAGGAATTTATTTTCAATCTTTCATTCTTTGGACTTGGCTAAATTTCATTTCCATTTTTCAGGACTTCATTTTAATAAAACATAAATTTTGATGCATCTTGCTGTGATGCTCCAGAACTTGTTGACCTAGTTGCTGCGATGCTCTGGAACTATGTGGGCTCAGTTGCTGCGATGCTCCAAAAATTGCATGTTCGCTGGTGCTATTCCTTGGTTTATTCCTGTAGTCTACTTCATCTGATATTGAAGCTCCAAAAATTCTAAGTCCAAAGTCCTTCATCTGCTTCCTTCTTCCGACGACATCTTTTAGCGATGCTCCAGAAATTTTCTTGCTGCATTTTTGATGCATCTTTCAGCGTTGCTCCAAAATTTTGTTGTTCCTTCTTTTTGGTTTCGACGATGCTCTGGAAGTTCTAGTTTCTTCTTTTCAATGACATCTTTTGATGATGCTTCGGAAATTTTTGGTTGCTACTCTGACTGCATCTTTCGATGATGCTCTGGAAGTTTTTGGTTGCTAATCCGGTTGCATCTTTTAGTGATGCTCTGAAAATTTTGTTGCTGCATTTCGATGACATCTTTCATTGATGCTCCAGAATTTTTCCACTCACTTTTT
>VDFB02000002.1:122409024-122514749 GCA_007258455.2 Sequoia sempervirens | reverse complement strand
CCTCATGAGAATACTAAGACAATTACCCTTCCTTGTTTCTCCTAAGTCATTTCCACCCTACCAATTATTTATCTTTAGGATTAGTAATTACTTACTTTTTTGTGAAAAAGTGTGTACTCTTTATTTCTTGAAATTGATTGAAATAAGTTGACCTGTGCTAACATGATGGTATAGTTTTTAGTATTGAACAGGTTAATATGCACAATCGGTCAATCATGCTCAACCACAAATATTTGATGCAGACTTCAAAGTGGTTGAAGAAAAGCGCCGAAAGTCTAAGCGCCAAAATTTGTGGAAATGCATGGTGGACTGAGTCTTTCAAATGTTTTTTGTTATTTCTATTCAAAGACTTTATGACTCACTCTAAGTCTTTTTAATGCTTTGTATTATGGACCTAAGTCCGTTAGTTAGTTAAAATCTATTAGAAGACTTTTTCAATGGTGATCTTCACCATCTGAATTATATGATTTTGTTACCAACTTTTGTATAAATATGTAGCCGCCAAAGATAATGATATTAGATATCGTTATGTTGTTACACTATGTTATTGAACTATGTTTTTGAGTTATACTTTTGATACGAATAATAGAAGCTTTGCCCGTCTCATTCCGAGTCATTACAATTATGCAATGGAGTTAACTTGGATGGATTAATTTTGAAGATACAAAGTTTTATGTGATTTGTGTTAAGTGTAGTAGCACTTGAGAGCTAGCCACTCAAGGGACTGTAGAATAGGAAGATAAGTATTTCGCTTTCAATTCTATTGTTTTTATTCTGTACATGATAAGTGTGAGTGAATTTTGTTTATGTATGTTGAGATCTATTAAGATAGTCCTGCAGGTTGTAGTTTGAATTTATAGTCTTTAGTTCTGTCCAGTGAAGTTCCAGAGCATCCATTTTGGTCGTTAGTTGTAAGTTGTTAAGTTTGTCATTCATTGACAGTTAGATGTTAGTTAATCACTGTTATAGTTTTATTACAAGAATTTCCTTTTCAAGTATTTTACATGCCTTCTAGCTTATTCATTTATTCTTTCTAGTATAATCATTTTTGAGCTTTCTAGTTTAGTTGTTTTTATGCTTTCTAGCTTAAGAATTTCCTGCTTTCCATTTTAGACAATTTCCATGCTTTCTAGTTTAATGGACTTTAGTTAAGTTTCATTTACAGTTGTTCCAAAACATTTAGAAAACCTGAGAGAGAGTTAGTTAAGAAGTTTCCTATTGCATACAACCTTTGAACACTACTTGGTTGATACATTTGATGCATATTTCAACTAAAGATAGGACCTAACGACAACCTATCAATATCCACCTAAACAAAATGAACATAATGTAAGTTTTATTGATGAATTATTTACATCAACAATGCTATTGGTTGACTGTATTAGTAAGGAATTTGAAGGAAAATGTATTAAAAACACATATTTTATTCATATACCAATTCTTATCAATTAAGACATTTGTAACATCAATGTAGTACTTATCAACAAATTTCAACTATTAGTCTACAGGAAAAAAATAAAAGGGCAAGGAGGCTTTAAATCTATGGTAGTCATAAGCATTTTATCTCTGCACAAATTCCCAACATATATTTTAAAGAAAATCTAGGTATATTTTAACCATATCAACCTTGAACTTTTTTATAGCAAATTTAATTGGAAGCTACAAGTACAAACTTTTCATTTTTTTATTAAAATGGAAGCTTCAAAAAAGAGTGGAGATGGGTACATGCAAATTGATGGTAGACCATAGCCTTTAAGTGGTCACTTTTTTTTCTAGAAAAAAAATATTCTTAATATTGAATGGATGATTCAAGATATTTATGCATAGAATTTGAAGGTGGTTTAAAAATAAAAATTTGTAGCCTTTTAACTTTAGTTTCTATTTATTTTGAAACTGGTTAAAGTTAAGGGATCAATCAATTCAATTTCGAGAAGATAATATTTCTTTTTGAAGATGCTTCAAAAATAAAATTTGTAGATTTTTGAATTTAATTTCTATTTTTTAAAACCAATTAAATTTAAGGGATCAATTTTGAGAGTAATCATTTATTAGCTAATAATTAGTCAATCTTTAATTGATTATTAGGCTAATTTCATTTTATGCACTTAAGCTCAACTTAGGAGTGCTTTTTTATTTTATTAGATTGAGATATTATTAAATCATTATGTCTCATTACATGTGATTTCGACACTTGTGATGATCTAATCCCTTTCTCATATCTAGGGTTTCCTCTGATAAGCACTCTCCATTGTATTATTTAGTTTAGTGAAAGCTCTACAATCTCTTGTAAGTTTTTCTTGTTGAGGAAATAGAAAATCATTATTTGCAACTCTTGTGCATGGAAGGTATTTTCATTTACTGTTTGATTTTTCTTCTTGTGTGTTTTCACAATTCTAACATGGTATCAGAGTGTGAATTCAACAAACCCCTTCTCGAACTTTGAGTTTTTTTCTTCAACTAGGGTTACAGGAGCATCAAATATGGAATCTTCATATTTTTTGTAGGTTTTGGACTTGGATATTTTTTGATGTGTGTCAAAGAAAAATGAAGCTCACAATTCCATTCAAGAGGCTGAACACATGAATTTTGACTATCAATTTTCCTATAGTCAATGTCGAGAGCTTCTAAGGCAATTTTTTTTGGTATAGGGGCTATACCGTACAACTTAAAAATAATAATTATATATATATAAAAAGTGCCTCATTCTTTATAAATAGCGCTTGGCACTATTAAAATGTTCTCCACTTGTGGAGCGAAGCTCCGCCTAGGGCGACGCTTAGTTGGGTGGTGCTTGAGTGCCTACTACCAATATATAGTGCCAAGGCCCCTTTCTTTGAATGGTGATCACATATGTGACCACCTTCTCCACCTTAGCCCCATTGGGTTTTTTTCTGTCGAACAATAGAAACATTGCTAACCATTCCCTAATTTCTAGCCTCCTACGCCAACTTTTGTAGTCCATCGCCCTAGGTTTTCATGGGTGACCAACGCCCAACCCTTGGGGGGGTAATTTGTTTTTGGTATTTTAACAAGAATATGAAAATTACCATAAATTTTTGCTTAGGTATAAAAATTAGGAAAATGAGATATCAAAAAATTGGGTCCAAGAACTATCGAATGGTGTAGGTATTTTCTCATATTTTGTTGTTGATGCATTCTACATCCTGTTGAACGTCAGATGTGCTATTTTCACTCCTGAGGTCACAAATTTTGACTAGTTTCTTTATTTTTCACGATTCTTGCGACGTTGGAAAGGCATTTCAGAGCTCTTCATAGCTATCCACAATTTTTTTCCAAAATTTTCTCTAGGTCCATTTTATTCAATTTTTTGTGTTTTCACATTGTGTTGAATTACTTGGACGCTTTAGCTCTTGAAAACTTTCTGTTTGTGTGGGATGAATTATTTTAGGCTGTTCTACATATATTTCCAATATTTTGTCCTATTTGGGGATTATAGACATCTTTTTTGAGCACTTTCTCCTTTTTAGACACACTAAGATAAAGTGCCACTTTGGTGTATCATTTTTGGAGATTTCACACATCATGTTGTGCCTTTTTGTACTCGTAGTATGTTATAAAGTGCCAAGGGGGGGTTGTGTAGTGCATCTAGTTTTCCATCACACCTTTGTCAAGTGAGTGTCCCTTTCGTGACAACATCAAATCCTAGTGATTCTTGCCTAATGTGTGTGTGTGCCTTGTTTGTACACTATTTTTTTAGTTGTGTAGGTACTTTCCTGTGCACATCTAGATGTTCTTTGTTATCTTTCATGCACTTATTGGTGACACATAACTTTAGTGGACTTGTCATGAATCTCCCTTTTCCACATTATGGGGTATTTCTATTGTTGGTTCTAATTCTTGGTTTCATTTTTGGAGTGATCTATGTATCTAGTTTTTGTTCTTATGTGCTAGATGGATGCAACAATTGGTTACCCATGCATTTCAGTGAGATGGAGAACTTACCATATAGACACTCTTGCATTCCTATTTTTGGAGGTAACCTTCTATTTTCACTTAATCAATGTTCTTTAGATTATTGGTACTTGTATTTTTGGCTTGCATCTTGCAAGGTTGATTAGTGTCATCGAGGTTACTCATCCAGATTCATGTGCCATTTGTATCTTCAAATTTTAGATGCTTTCATTTTTTTTCCATTTGATCATTGTTTGAGTAGTGTTATTAGGGGCACTCATGAAAATTCTTGTTTTCTTGACCTTGATTAACATCTATTTGAGAGGAGGTTCTTCATTTTAGTACTATAACAATCATTAGTCAATAGTTGTCTACAACTTCTTTGTGCTTCAACCTATTCTTTTTGGGACATTGTTTGGAATCTTCTTAGTCCTTCATTCACCTTTCTCTCTTTTGAAGAGGAGTTTTTCCCATGAGGTTTTCTCCTTTTCTTTAGTTACGAGAGATTACATTGTTTATACATGGGTGCCTCATCGGGCCTTGTTTCCTAGGACCTGTTCATGCATTCTTTTCTTTTTATGCATTCACCTTTTGGAGTTTTTAGATACTCCCTAAGTTACACTTAAGAGGGTGTTAGAATAATCATGTATTAGCCAATAATTCATTAATCTTTAATTGATTATTAGGCTAATTTCACTTTATGCACTTAGGCTAAAATTAGGAGTGTTTTTTTCTTTTATTAGTTTGAGCTATTATTATATCATTATGTCACATCACATGTGATGCCAACACTTGTCATGATCTAATCCCTTTCTCATTTAGGGTTTTCTCTTATAAGAACTCTCCTTCATTGTATTATTTAGTTAAGTGAAAACTTTGCAATCTCTTATACGCTTTTCTTGTTGAGAAAATAGAAAATTATTGTTTGCAACTCTTGTGCATGGAAGGTTTTCTCATTTTCTATTTGATCCCTCTTGTGTGCTTTCACAATTCTAACATCAATCAATTCAATTTTGAGAAGATAATACTATTTTATTGAATGAAACATTATAGATGAATGTACTCTCCACTATTTTTGAGCAACTTTTATGAAACCCTTAGGTGGAAATTTAAAAGATATCATATATGTTATTTCCTAATTTTATTAAAATTAATATAGATTTTAACTAAATTTATAATACAAGAGGCTCTTAGAAATTCAATTGTTAAGGGCGCTCCACTTAATTTTCACAAATTATACAAAATTTATTTATTTATATTATTTATAAAATGAAGTGTAAAATGTGAATTTTTTAAAAGAATCTACTAAACAAATAAAAGAATATGAAAATAAAATGATGTATGATTAATAATGAGACATGCATATCAATAAATAAATGTTGAATTCTAAAGAATGAAATTATAGAAAAATTATATGTTTAGAAACTTGAAAGTTAGCTTGGCATTTCTATTGCATTTTCCTTATTAAAAATGATGGCCTATATGATGATTTAATGGTGGATGTCTGAAATTGTCATAAATGATCTAAAACATATATTTTGTTGTGTATTTCTAGTCCAAGCCTTAGCCATGAGAATCCAAGCTAATTTTCTTGCCAAAAAATATTCCTTCGATTTTTGAATTTGAAGTAATGCTAGACATTATTTGCATATGACACATTCTTCATTGATTTTGCATACTTTCCCCTTGGATGTAATTGTTTCTAATTATTCAAATATGTAAAAATTGCATATTTGTTTTAATTGCATAGATTTAATTAAATTGTGGCATAATTTACACTACATGTAATTATTTGATCTTTAACCTAATCAATCGTACTTACAAGCATCGGATAAAAAATTCCATCCAATTGATACCTAAACAAATCCATTTTATTAAATTTGATTGAGTTGTTGACCTAACTAACCTTGTAATTGATTGAATTGTATGAAATTGTAATTAAATTGCTTGTAACTTTGTTTCAATGAAATGTGCTCTTAAGTGGTTTAAAATCTACATAAATAGAACAAATTTTGACCTAATTAGTTTGAATAACATATACTTTATGATTTTACACTCATTTAATTTCAATATGATTGAATTTCAATACAACTAGTTGTTATTATGCTTATTCGATGGAACTGTGAGTCAACTGGTTGTAATCTAGGGTGTATTCTCATTTAAAACAGAACATAAGTAGTTTTAATTCAAAATAATTGATTGAATTACAATCTATTTGGTTTCAAACTTGTGGAAATATGATCAAATACAACCTAATTAGTTTATTTTACCCTAATTTTATATGAATTTTCATTAAATACAACTACTTTTGGTTGAATCAAGTAACATAATGACCTAATTTGTTGCATTAATTGAATTATGGTTGAAGTACAAACCAATTGGGTTAACTTGATTATTTTTTTATGAATTTTGTGGTAACTTCTTGAATTTGATTAAAAATTTGATATAAATATGGACAAATTGGTTTCATTTGATCAAAATAGATAGTTGTACTTGATCAAAGTTTGATTGAAGTGCAATCCAGTTGGTTTCCTTTGATCAAATTTGATTAAAATGCAAGGATTTGGTGAAATTTGATCTAATTTTAATAGAAATGTTACTAATTTAGGCTCACACAATGAAATTTGGATAAGATTGAAACCTAATTGGTTACATTTCTTCAAAATTTGAATGACTAAGTAGTTGGATACTTTTATCCCAATTCTAATGGAAATACAACAATATTAGGTTTACTCACTTAAATTGTGATTACATTGTCAGCTAGTTGGTTTCACTTTATTCCATTTTGATTGGAACACAACTAGATTTATGAAATTTTACCTTAGTGATGTTGATGAAAGTGTGATTGGATTGGCTTCACTTGATCAATATTTGAATATATTACAATCTAATTAGTTGCATTTAAATAAAGTTACATACCATTTGGGTTCACTTGATTGTAGTTTGTTGGATTTTTGACATAAATAGTTGCATTATATTAATTTTTTATAGAAATATGGTCCAATGAGTTTCTTTTAAGTGAAGAGTGGTGTTTTGATTAGAGGTAAAAAATGGGTTTTGAAGGGGCCCGGAACCCTTTACAAAAAGGAACAACTGACACAAAAAGGAAACATCAAGAAACAACCATCAACCCAATGACAGCAAACCACCAGCCAAAAAGAAGCCAAAAAATGGCACACACCACTACATATTGTTCAGAATTTCAATAGCTTCCATCTCACTAGCAGCAAGCTTCTGTCCCTTAACCCCAGTATCAGAAACCTCCAAACCCGAGGCCCTAGCCTGATTTTTCAGTCTATTTCTAGTCCTAACCCCAGGCCCACCAGTTTTTACCTCAGAGCTCAAAACAAAACCTTTAGCAGAACCCTTAGCAACAACATAATCCTCCCCAATCCGCTTACCCTCAACAACCATATCATCAGTAGAAAAAATTTCCTTTCTCTTAATAGGGGGAAAATCCTTCGCAGAGTCTGACCTAGTCAGGACTTTAGGATCTTCCCCACTCTTCATAACCATGTTCCAAATTTTTTCAATTTTCTCCTCAAGGGAGAACATTCTAACCTCCATACTTTGTTTCAGATTGACGGTTTCCTTCGCCATAGTATTAGCAATAGTATTGAGACCAACCATTAAATTATCAATTTGGCTCTGGATCGTAGGATCCTCAGCCTTACAAGCAATGCTTCTAATGCAAACATTAGTCCTATTAATCTCATGAAAAAACCATTTAAAAAGTTTAAAAAGAACATTGGAACTATCACGGGCCGAACCCAACACATCAGAAAGATCCTCCCTATCAAAATTTTCAATGTGATTTCCCACAACAACATCCTCTTCAGAGGAACTCTCATGGACCTTTTCCTCAGAGGCATCCTTACCTTTAGCAGCAGTCATAGGAGACTTCATCCTACAAATGGAATCAACAATTTGCTCCGCAGCAGCCAACCTCTTCTGAATCCTCTCAGTGTCCGCTTTCTTAGCTCCCACAGCTTGATCACCACCCACAACTCTATCCTTCTAATTAGGCAACCCAATGATAGCGCTCAGAACATCCCCACCATGGAAGCCACCAGCCATAGAGAAAGGGGCATTCTTCAAAACCCTTCTCTTCCGACTTCCCTCCTCAGGATCCTGCACAAGTCTAGACGCAGGGGGAGGAGAGGAAGCTTCCCCATAAAGCTCATTTTTGTCTTTGTTCCCCTTTGAAGGAACATTCACCTCCACATCATCATTGCAAGCTGTATAGCCCGCTTCCTTAATCAATTTCCTTTTCCCAGATTTACCCTGAATAGGGGATATGGGGCCCTCCTCCAAAGAAGCATACAACTCAGGGGCATAATCAACATCATCCCTGTTCGACTTAGAATATTTATTTAACATTAGCCTCCTCTTCCTCAGTTTCTTAGAAGCCCTTTCCTCACCAGACTTAGTATCATAACCCTCCCTAGCTTTAGCTTTCAGAGTAACCAAAGTCTTCTGGACATCATGTGCTTTAACATGATCATATATTAAAAGAATCAGCCTTGCATGCAAGATAGGGTTTTTGGGGTTCTTCCTATGCTCTTTAATCCTACAATCCATCGACACCAACAAATAATAGGGAAAAGACACCCATTTTTTGTGCCTAAAATGATTAAACAACAAAAAATGGTAATTGTTAATGGCCGTATACCTTCCTTCCAGGGTAACATACCTCATGATTTCTTCAACAACATCCCACTAGAGAGCCTTCAAGGAAGTCCTAAGATACCCTCCACTCTTCGCAAGCTTCAAATCATCACTCTCATTCTGCTTGAAGAAAAGAGACATCGCAGCCAGTGACTCTTTTTTATCCTTGTACACCTTCATGCCCTTAATCGGAAGGCCAGTAATCCGGGCTATAAACTCCTCATCCACCTCAATTTTCCTGCCACCCAACAATGGTGTTATTAGTTACACTTGCTCAATTTAATCACAATAAAAATGAGTTGTTTTCACTTGATTGAAATGTGATCAAATTATTGCAATTTAACAAAATGTAATTGGAAATATGAGAAAATTGGTTTGAATTGATCAAGATTTTGTTGAAGTGTAACCCACTTAGTTTGAATTAATTAATTTTTGATTGAAATACTATAAATTTGGTGGAATTTTATGTAATTTTGATGGAAATTTTATTAAATTGGGCTTAGTCAATTAATTTTTGATTATATTGAGATTTGATTGATTGCATTTGGTGAAATTTTAATTAAAATACATGTCATTTGGGTTCACTTGATTGGATATTGATGGGTTTAAGATGTAGCTAGTTATATTTGATCAAATTCTCTAAAAAATATGGCTAAATTAATTCCATTTGATCAAAATATGATCTAATTAGTTGTAGTTGATTGAATTCTAATTAAAATTTCAATTTAGCGATTTAAATTGATTGAAATGAGACTAAATCCAATTTTGATGGAGATGAATTTGAGTTGGGTTGAATTGATCAATTTTTTTACCATCAAAATGTCATGTAATTGGTTTGAATTAATTGAATTTCAACAAAAACTAGAGCGATTTGGTGTCATTTAACCTAATTTTGATAGAAATATGTTAGGTTTGGATTCACTCAATCAAATTTTAATTGTATTATGAGCTAATTAGTTGCATATAACTTAATTATAATTTAAACCCATACCATTTAGGTTCACTTAATTAAAATTTAATGGATTTTTGATATGTCTATTTGCATTTAATTGAATTTTTATACAAATTTTATAATTGGGTTCATTTTATTTAAATTTATCTAATTAGTTACTTTATTGAAATGTGATTGATGTGGTTTTGTTTGGCCTAATTTTGATGAAAATATAATTGGATTAGGTACATGTAATAGATTTTTTTTGATTAAGGATAAAATAGAATTTGAAAGGATCTAGAACCTTGTACAAAGAGACAAGAGACACACAATGACCATAGAAAAATATAACTACAATGAGGTTGCCACAAAGAAAACACAAAGAAACTAAACAAAATTAAATATAGATATAGCAAATCTCACACCCTTGACCCTATTGTGGGAGTGAGGTGCATGTTTTAGAATATCTTTCTTCATTCTTTGGGAAATAGTCTAAAAACCTCATTATCCATATTCTCAAATTGAGGAGAGAGGGGAGGGGAATTCCTCTATAAGGAATCATTCGGGGATAATGCAAGAGAGAATAACTTGGTAGAGGAAGCTAGTTTTCAAGTAGAAATTACAACATCAATCAAATGAGGTAGACCAACATTTCCCTTAGGAAGAGGAACAAAAAATTCCAAAACATAGTCCACAACAACACCATTAGTTAATATAGAAGGAGAAGGGACCTCCACTCCAATCAAAATTTAAGGAAAAATAACCTCTAAAGTAGGCACCCCAAGGGTCCCAAGCCCCAACACTGGAGACTCAAGAGGAGATGTTGAAATCTAATAGAAATCAACCATCAAGTGTTTGGTGATAATTTTTTTGTACCACTTAACATAACCAAAATTCTCACAACATGAATGAGGGTAATAAAAAATTAAGGCATCTAAAAGTGAAGCAATTCTAGTAATGGAATGGGGGACCTTCATAGTCGACGACCTAATTCCAAGGCTTGTCCTCCACCATCAAAATTACTTCTCCAAGAAGAGCCTTGGAAGAGTCTATTTCCACCAAAAAATGGGAAAAATATAATGTGGCCAATATCTGATGTAACTGGATCTACCTTCAAATGTTTCCTAATAGAATTACCAATAACTTCAAAATAGGAGTCTTCCTATAAATAGAGAGGGAGATTAGGTAATTGAACCCAAATTAGCATGAGTGAAGGGAATTAATAAGAGAATTAAAATAAGGAAACCAAAACTTGAGTGATAGGGTGTGGTCACCCCACAACCACAACTTGCCATTAAAATTCAACTCTTGGTCAACACAAGAACCAAAGATAACAATGAAAATCCCTTTGGCACAAGGGTATTGCTCAATTTTTTTTATTTCATGAGGCGCATCCAAGATGCTAATGCCTATTTATGCATGTTAGGTAAAGAGGGCCAAAGACAATTAAATTTGTAGATTGGGGATTGTTCAACATAATGAGATATGTTCTCAATGATCTTTGGACCTCACCGTACAACATGGTATAGAGTGCATGAAATTGACAAAGCTTTAGTCTGAAGAGTAGGATGAGAAACAACCATGAATAGATAATAGACAACTGCAAAAAATGATGCATCTTCCCATGAATAGCCTCACTAATCATAGGAGAAGTAGCCTCATTGGGAGATGTCATAATCAACAACCCATCCAATGAGACCTTGACACCCACACATCCAACAATAGAAGGAACCAAATCAAAATAATCATAGCCACCATCCTAACCATTAGAGTTGTCAATGTGCAATAGAGAACCAAGAGAGAAAAACGAGGGATTGTGACCCAAAATATCTTAACTAGGTGTAGGAGCATCCTTTGGCACAACAACCATATCCACACCTACTTCACATTAGAGAGTAATGACAATAATTTTTTGAAATATGTAGGGTTCCTATAGAATAGGAGAGTGGAGAGGAATGAATCATAGAACCAAATTTCTTCCACTTGATATAAATGTTACTAGTAATTGGTCTAAAGATATTTTTGAGCATCCAATTTCCATGCAATATTGAGTTCATTGAAATAATTGTAGGCAATTATATGGGTAGACCATGCAAGATAATATTAAAATGATTATATGATAATGCGAAGAGATATATTACAAGATGATCCTAAAATGAATATATGACAATGTGGGTGGATTTTGAAAGGAAATAATAATATATTTACTATTTTATTACAAATTATAGTTGTTGTGTAGGGGTTGAAAAGGGGAGAGATATTTTAGAAGGTTGTGTACAAATATGGGAACCAAAAAGTGGAATAATAATGGTTTGAGTTTAAAATAAACAATAACATGTTCACGTTATAAAAACTATAGTGTGATCGTGTTATAAAATCATAAGTGTGTTATACTTTGGTAGTGCCAAAACTAAGGATTGGTTAATACCATGCGTAAACACAATAATATTATAGCTTGCATAAAATAAATAGATAATTATGGATCACTTTTGCCTATTTCCTTAAGAATGTGACGTAACTATTCTATGAATACATTTTAAGAGATTTAAATAATTTCATTGGATGAATCATGCCACCACGATGCACAAGAGGTATTCTTATTGCATTTTTTAACAATTTTAGCTAAAATGAAGTAATTTTGATTTAAACTTGTGTTGATTCATTAATTTTCCTTTTTAGCCATTCCAAACCACTCATCACCTTTTGACCCTCATTCACTTGATGAAATGCATGATGAAAATACTATAGAAGAGCATGGGGAGAACCCATGTCAAACTGGTATATTAATTCCAATACATCCTCCTACAACCCAATAATTTTTTTAGGGTAGAAAAAACATAATAAAATAGAGCTTCAAAGATTAATAGAAACCTTGAAAACCCCAAATGTGATAAGCACACATTAAAAATATCTTGCAACATTGTTGGAGTCTATAATATCTCATAAATATTCATTTATTGGGAAAATATATTAATGGGAAAATTATCGATAAAATTCTTTATAGTATTATGTGATAAACTATCTTATAAATAATTCAAGATAATTCTTGTATGAAAGATGATTTACATGCATTATTTAAATACACCAAAGAACTATTGTTCTTGTGTATACAAGTTGCAAAAGATTCCCAATTCATTGGTAAAAACATGAAGGAATAAATAATAACTTTTGGGACAAGAGGTAGATGGTTTTTTACCATCCCCATGGAATAATAATGGGGTTCCTAATTATTTCTTGAGGAATATTTATTGTGAGTTTATCTTCAATTAAATTCTCAATTATTTTTATATGCACATTTTTTAGGGTAGATTCAAAGTCTCTACACAAGATAGATAGGGGCACATGATGTTTAAAGACAACCAATGAGACTACTTGCTCACCCATATATTTAACATTTCATAGTTACTTCTATTGTGAAGGAGAGTGTCATGGTGAAAACCATGCATTCTATTATTTCATTGAAATAGAACTTGCTTCAACATAGTATACCTTTTTCCTAGGGTGATGAGGGTGAGCCTTCAAGGAATCAACTATTATAAAAAAAATTCATTCTTGTGGGTCTATATGTGATTATGGGTTAGAGGAATTTTTATTAGGTATAAAAAAATCTCTTTACATGATCATGACATTGGTATAAACATCGATAATGATTTTCCACATAGGGTTAGGTACATCATCCATCTATATTGGATAGTATGGTCTTGATGATCAAGATACTGAATATGACCTTTGGTTTTGATCAAAAGGTAATTTTCAATAATGTTGTGTAATTTAGTAGATTTCTTATTGAAATTTATAATTAAATATATTAATCTATCATGAATAAAAATTAATGTTAAAAATTGTGTGTATTATAAAATTCTAAGGTCAAACTATATACACAAATTTTAGGGTCAAAGTATACATCTATCAATGTAGCTCAAAAGGATTAGGATGTTTAGGTAAAAAATAAACCTCCATTAGTAGTAACCCATCCAATTGGATGTGTTGACATTGTTAGTTCAACACCATGAGGTACACAATACAAAATATTAGTCCTAGCACCCTTTTATTGAATGAAACTAAAGCAGTTTAAAACATTATGTTCATTGCCACTATGAGAAAAAAATTGAGTTGACTAAAACTCAAATAGATATTTTTAGGTGGACCCAACCTCCACTCATAGGTTTAGATGAGACATTCCTAGGTTCCAAGAGTTGAATGAAAAATTGTGCCAAAGTTTGACACTTTTTTGGTCTTTGGGATCTTAAGATACTTTGCTAGTCCAATGTAGCTTGGAAGGATTAGGACACCTGGGAAATGAAATAATTATGGGTGGAGCAACTATAGTTTCCCACCCACCCGCACCTACTATTCTAAGGGCATGAGGCCCTTTCTTTCATCCATTCCAGACGCGCGGGCGAGGCTTAGGCACGTTGAATAGAGTATGGTAGGGTGACCCATTCGTTACAGCTGGAACAGCAGTGATGGAGGATAGGACACAAGCAGGTTCGGCTCCGGTCTTTCTCGGTTATTCCATCTTCTTGGTACCCACCACTTATCAATGTAGAGATTCCAGACCGCCAGATTGAAGGGCACTACCTCTTTTTGTATAGGAGCCTCGGCTACAGCAGCATTGGTCGAAGGAACATTCACTTATTCATTAGTGGCCTTATCCCATCCCAGTCATTCCGCCCATCTATCTCCTCCCACCCCAAACGAATTCCATCCAATGCAAGCCCATCCCACCCGCCCTCACCCCCCTCTCTACTGATGCCCACCGTCGCGACCGATGAGTACTTCCTGCTACTGGCCGGACGAATAAAACGAATACTCTTCTGCGGTTGCCCTACTATTCTAATGGGCCTTGAAGCAAGCGATTAAAGAAACAAAAGGGCTGCGAGCTCGGCCCGTAGGGCAGAATGCTAGAGAGAGGAATGCGAATCAAGAATGCTGCGCTCCCTCGACTACTGTAGATGGAGGAATGCTCGGAATATGAGAATGCTGTTACAAGACTCCTTGCCCTATCTAGAGTAGGGGGTTCGACAACAGGCACCCGCCAATGATTGATAGGGGTTCATCCGTAGGGCGCCCGGAGCTTCGCTCTCAAGCCCTCTCTCCAACGATGCTATGCTCCCGAAGAAGCCCACGTACCTAAGGAACTTGCAAATGAGGTGCAACCAGCCGGAATGAATTTCTTATCCCCGAGAACAGCAGGTTGAGCACAATCAATGCTATCTTTCATGGGTGGAGCAACTATAGTTTCCCACCCACCCACTAAGACATGTATGTACTACTAGTCCAATACCACATGCAAAATGCAAAATAACACTCCTAACACCCTTTCATTGAATGAACTTGAATAATTTTCATGTTCATCACCATCATGCACAAATGAATACAAGTTAAGAAATTAAGATAGGTGTTTGTAGGTAGACCTAAATTCCACCTATAGGTTTAGATAAGACATTCTTAGATGCCACAATTTGAGTGAACATTCATGCCAAAATTGGGCACTTTTTTGGTCTTAGGGCTATTAAGAGATTTTGTTGGTACAATATAGCCTAGAAAGAATTGAGGTGCTTGGGAAATAAAAAGACACCTCTAGTAGAAGTAACTTTCCCATACAAAAATGTTGAGAATATTACATTGGTACCATGAGGTGTGAAATGCAAAATATCACTCTTATCATTCTTCCATTGAACGAAATCAAAGCATTTTACAACATTGCATTCATTTCCATGATAAAAAATAAAATCAAGTTGAAGAAACCAACATAGATATTCGTAGGTGGACCCAATGTCCACATGTAGGTTTCAAAAAAATATTCTTGGGTGCCACTATTTGAGAGAATAGCCATTTCAAATTTTGGTACTTTTTGGTCTTAGGCCTCTTAAGAGACTTTGTAAATCCAATGTATTTTAGAAGGTTTGGGATGCTTGGGTAGTTGCATTATATTTCCCACCTAGATGTGTTGGCACTATCAATTCACTACCACGAGGTGTAAAATGTAAAATGATTGAATATAAAGAGGAAAAATTGGGGGGTAAAGAAACAATTTGGAAAGGTAATGAACTTTATTTTTAGTTTAGAATGAAGAGAATTCACAACCTTGTGGATCCTATTGAAAAAGGAAGAAGTAGAAATAAGAACATTTGGTTCACTTGGTCCAATAATTAGTGTCAAGGAAAGTGATTATATTCTAAAATTGATAGATTTTATAGTAATAAAGATGTATACACCTTTGTGAATGACAATAATAGTAACCTTTTCCAAGTCATTCCTCCCACCATGTTAGACACAATTGTGTCACACTTTTGACGAACTTATCAACACAAGTGAATTTAAGCATTTCCAACTTAAAATAAATTTTGGTCAAATATATGGTCTAGCTAGATTTATTATAGCTAAGTTAAATATGAGTGGTAACTATTCCAATTGGAAGTGTGCACTAAATACACATATTGTACCACTTTGAGACCAATTTACCAAAAAAATAAAATTATTAAAAAATTTGACGTTTCAACAACTCCTCTTATAATTAATATATTTAAAAATATATGAAAATTACCCTTTTATATAAGTTATATTTTATTTTTACTAAAAGCAATTCATCAACAACAAAATATAAGGTTGATTATCTTGTCAATAAAAATACTAAAATTTATTTTATTTTTTTGAAAAAATATGATGCTCTAAAGAAAAGATTCTATGTTAAGACGATATAATTTTTTCCTATTGTGGATAAATAATTAAGAGAAAATGTGACATCCCATAAAAATAGTTGCATTTTTTGTGTACAAATTTTTTAAGATTTAAAGAAATATATTTACCAAAACGAGGAAAAAAAATCCATGCACTAAAGTTTCAAATTATAAATACAAAAAAAATATACTATATAAAGATCAACATCCCATTTAACTTCATTTGTTAGCATTTTATCAAAAAATAAATTATGGTATCTATTTTATAAAAAAACTAAATTCAAATATTTTTTTATTTTATTTTTAAAATACAAACATAAAGAACAATATTTTTTTTTTCATTAGTTTACATTTGTAAACACCTAAAATTGACCACTTGCGTTTGGTCAATTTTATCCTATCATTTCATCTAATCCCCTTTTATCCGTGTTAATTAAATAATATTTCAATTATTTAATTAATGTTTTCAATTTACCCCTAAGTTTCCTAAGGTTCTAAGGTAATTAATTGATTACATTACCTTTTACCCCCTTCTTCTTTAAATTAAATAAATACCTTTATTTATTCAATTTAATCACTTTTTTCCCTCAAAAGAATTAAATAAATTATTTAATTTTCCTTTTTCTCTTCCACTTGTCACATCCTCCATCATTCCTCATTATACCCTAATCTTAATCCTAATCCATATCCTAGTCATGTGCACACACTTAATCATAGATTAAGAAGTGCCACATCCTCCAACTTTTCCCACTTACATCCTAATCATTCCCTAGTAAGCCTAATCCCCACATAACCCATCTCATAATCACTTGCACATTCACAATCCCCTAATTAGGAAAGGGGTAATCCCCTTTCCATTTACTGCCCATCCACTTTGTCCTCTAAAGCCTTAAAGACTTTCTCCTTTTGGAAAGCAATTCCACATGGGTTCTTTCTCCAAAGTACAACTAAGGAATTTAAAATTCATTTATTCCTTTCCATCCCCTACTTTGGGAATGTTGGACGAGGTAGACCTTTATAACAAATATCTTCTCCATCTCCCAAGGTACCTTCCAAGTACCAATCTCCCTCTCAAGCCTCCACATGGTGACACTTGTCACCATCCTAGGCCTTGAGAGGTCACCTATTCCCCCCATCTCCTCTCATGATGCCACTTGGAATCATCTCATGAGTTGAGATGTCTCAACCCTTCCTAGCCCTTGATCTCCCATCATGCAATCCTATCCCTCCATTTATCTTTCCTCTCATCAAATGCAAAACACTTAGCCATTTTTGGATTCTTCTTGCAATCCTTCATCATTCCATCTAACCCCCTTCTATCAACGTTAATTAAATAACATTTAGATTATTTAATTAATGTTGTTAATTTACCCCTAATTTTTCTAAGGTTATGAGGTAATTAATTGATTATATTACTTTTTATCCCCTTTCTTCTTTAAATTAAATAAATACCTTTATTTATTCAATTTAATTTCTTTATTCCCTCACAATAATTAAATAAATTATTTAATTCTCCCTTTTTCTCTCCCCAGTTTTCACATCCTCTATCATTCCTCATTATACCCTAATCCTAATCCCAATCCACATCCTAATCATGTGCACACACTTAATCATGGATTAAGAGGTGTTACATCTTCCAAATTTTCCCACTTACATTCTAGTCATTCCTTATTAAGCCTAATCCCCACCTAGCCCATCCCCTAATCACTTGCACATTCATAATCCCATAATTAGGAAAGAGATAATCCAATTTCCATTTATTTCCCATCCACTTTTTCCTCTAAGTCTTAAAGGGTTTCCCCTTTTGGGAAAGCAACCTTGCATGGGTTCTTTCTCCAAAGTACAAGTAAGGAATTTAAAATTCCTTTATTCCTTTCCATCCTATACTTTGGGAATATTGGACAAGGAAGACCTTTATGACAAAGATCTTCTCCATCTCCCAAGGTACCTTCCAAGTACCAACCTCCCTCTCAAGCCTCCGCATGGTGACACTTTTCACCATCCTAAGCCTTGAGAGGTCACCTACTCCCCCTATCTCCTCTCATGATGCCACTTGGCATCATCTCATGAGTTGAGATATCTCAAACCTTCCTAGCCCTTAATCTTCCATCATACAATCCTAGCCCATCTCTCCTCTTATCAAATGCAAAACACAACCATTTTTGGATTCTTCTTGCAATACATCATATTTTAATTAAATTGGTAATGTTATGCTGTCAAAATTCTATTGAGCACACATCAAATCTGATCAAACTGAGGAAATTCACACATCGCGAGCTTTGACATACTGGGCATTCATCAAATTTCTTGTAGTCTTGAGTTCTTTATGCCCTAATCCAATTGTTGCTTGATTTTTGTGTTTTTTTGGCTTTCATTTTGATTTCCTTTTATTTTAAACACAATTTTCACTGCACACATCATTTAATGATATCAAATTTCCACAATCTATATTGTATTGTTTAAAGATTTTTGGATTTGATTATGTACATTTTTTTACATCAATGTTTCGGATCACACTCCGTGATCCATCATCAGGATGAGACCAGAGAGCATAAGGAGAAAAATATTTGAACAACACAACATCATTTCAAAATTTAGAACATATAAGTCACTTTCTAGTGATTCAAGTTAATGAGTTAGATCAATGTTGGAAATTTTAAGTGTGACACAAATTTATACTTTTAACTTAGACTACTTTCCTATTGACTCCACCATTTCAATTAGGTATGATAATACAGTAGGAAGGGTAAGGAGTCTAATATTTTCAAGCTAAATGTCTCCTTGCTTAATGAATAGGAATGCTTGGGAGGGATTATAGTTGTCACTAATATAGTTAAGAATTTTTATAGAGAAGGCTCTGTTATCAAGAGATGGAAATACTTGAACATATCTTAGAGGGATAAATTTAATAGGCACGAAGAAATTTCTAGAAATAAGAAAGATTGAGGAAATTATTGAGAAGGTCTTGAAGGTAGAAGGAGAGTTGAAAAAATAATAATGATCAAAGACAACTCGATAGTTTGATTAAATCCAAAAATCTCCTCAAAATATTGTAGAATTATAAAAATCAAGGGACCTCAAAGTCATAGAAATAATTAATTGGATCAAAGGAGATAGAGGTTCAAAATACTTTTTCAATGTGCTCAAAACCAAGCATAATAGAGAAAGTATTGGTCCAATTGATCATGGAGGAATGTTGTCTAGTGAGAATAGGGTCATTTAAAAGGTATTTAAATCCTTCTATTAGAGTTTGTTTTATTTTAAAGTGAACAAGCAATTTAAGGAGGATAGAAAATTTTGCAAGAAAGTGACCCCAAGAAAAAATAGTGATGAAGATGCCTAAAATATGAGTAGAGACATCACTAAGGAATATATCATTAATACAATTAATTATTTTAGTGATGGTTAAGGTCATGGTGCTAATGGAATACACATTGAGTTCTACAAAATAAATATTGAGTGGATTGGAGAAGAATGATTAGAGCTTTATCATGAGTCCTTTGAGAAAGGCTCTCTAGGAAAAGATATTAATAGAGGTATTATCAAGTTAATCCAAAAGTATGGTGACAAGTATTTGATAAAAAAATTGAGACCTATTATATTGCTCAAGGTTTCTTGTAAAATATTGGTAAATACCCTTTATCATAGATTTCCTAACATTTTAAAAAGTGTTGTCTATATTACTCAAACATGATTTATCAAATGGAGGTATATTTTGGAAAATTGTGTCCCCAAATAGGAAGGAATAAATTGGACCAAATACATTGGACAAGAAGTGAGTATGATGTTAGATTTTGAGAAAGCTTATGATAGAGTTGAGTGGGGCTTTGTTTTTAATAAGATGGAGGCTTTTTGGTTTCCTCCTAAGTTTTTTAATTGTATTAATGTATTGTTCAGGTATACTTCCACTCAAATTGATATTAATAGGGAGTTGAGTGAACCTTTTCTTTTGATATCTATTAGATATGGGTGCTCCATTGCACAAAAATTTGTTGTATAACTTCTATTGATGCTCTTCATTATATATTGAGAACAAATTTGATTAGTCCTCCCATAAGTGGTATTAGGCTTCCTAACAATGATATGCTACTTAATGTCTAGTTTTCTGATGATACTACCCTTTTTGAGGACATGAAAGAAATTTTTATTACATAATAAAAATTTTGAACATTTTTTTGCACAACTTATGGAGCTAAGGTTTTTGATAGTAAATATACTATTTTAAGCTAGAAGAAAAAAAATCTTGAGTGGTTAAAAGATAATAATTAGAAATGAGGGGGACCTAATTGCATTTTTAAATACCTTGATATTCATTTCTCTATAGACTCTTGATTGAAGGATATGTGGGAATGATTGTTCTAGAAGAGAAAAAATAAAAAATAGAAAGCCCATCTATTGTCTTTGGTTGGGAGACTACATGTTAATTTTTTTTGGCTTCCTATACTATTTACTATTCTTCTACTTAGTTGTTTGACAATGCTTAGTTTGAGAAAATCCAAAAAGTTTTGAGAGATCTTTTGTGGTCAAATGGAAAAGGGGAAAAAAAGAGGCATGTAGTTAACTAGTCTTGGTGTTGCTTGCCTATGTCTAGAGATGGGTCAGGACTAAAGAAATTTAAAATCTAAGGAATTTCCTTAGCAGTAAAATGGGTCCTTAAAGATTTTGATGGAATTGAGCATTGGAAAGTTTTTATTAGAAACTATATAGTCCTTTTTAGGACAAAGAAAGGTAGGAGTTGGAAAATGTTTCATCCCCATGACTTGTTATTTGGTAAGTTTAATGTAAGAGCCTTTGGATCTCCCATTTTCATTAGAATTTGTAGGGCTTGAGGAAGTGTTAAACATTTGATAAATAATAGGTATTGTAATGTAGGAAAAAGGGATTCCTAAAGTTTAATATGAAAACCTAGGGATAATGTCTTCCTTTTCCCAAATTACATTAGAAGGGGAGATCAATAAGATGAATAGATTGAATATCAACCATGAGGGTGAGCCAATAAAACCTAGATCTCACTTTCTTAGGGTCTTGAAAGTGGATTGGAAATGATTTGAAATGATTAAATTAATTGAATTGTATGATCTAATATGATAAATGCAATATCTCGAAAGCACATAGATTGAAATGGTAAACTGTAGGAATATCTGAGAAGTATTGGAGATTGTGCACCTGTCATAAAAAAATGGATTTGGCCTGCAAAGGAGGACATAGATGCCTAGGGGCATATGGTTCCCTGATAGGGGGTCCTAAAACTAATTTGGTGGTTCTTTGGTGCTGGATTTGAGATTTTGATTCCCAGTTGCAGAGTTGTCAGAATGTCATCAGGTAACTCTATATTTGAGTTTCTGTGGATTGACAAATTTTAGGGATACAGATGCAATAATTGAATTTTTTTCTTTGATCCTTCTTCAATACTCTTCAAACTTAAGATCTACACATTCACAAAGAGAAGAGATGTTGGGCCATTTAGGGCCTTGCCTCAATCAAACCTCGTGTAAGTGTTTCCAATTCCACAATGGAAATGTCAATAATAGGAATAATAATTGAAAGGAAGGAATGATGAAACCACAAAATTCTATAACTCACCACCCTTCAATGGCTTCCTTGAAGGATTTAATTCACACACATCACCTCAAGGATTTGGATTTTTCTTGCTTGAATGCTTTGGAGACCTACAACAAGGGTTAGCCTTCACAAAACATGAACATGAACACACAAAAAATTTGACATGATGTTGGATCTTGAATTGCTGCTATAATGCTCTAAAATGCTGCTCTTGACTTGCTCTTGAAAATAGTATTTTATCATGAATTCTTTTTCTAGTTGTTAGATTTTAAAATGATAAAATAACTAGGTATTTCTATGCAATTATGCTAATTTCACAAAAAATAGATTCCAAAAGATGACACTTAAAATTTGAATTTTGAATGTTTTTGATAAGATAAGTAGCATTTACAGGGTGCTATACCCTTTACACATCGAGCCTCAGGGGAAAAAATGGATTAGGTCCATAGAAACATAAGAAAAAACTACAAAAAAAAACTCAGTAACAACAAACAAACAACTGACAAAAACACAACCCAACAGACAAGACACAACAACAACAAACTAGCTAAAATTCACCCAATTCTGAGAGAGGAGGCAAACAACATCGTCCCCAACCTAGTTGGGGCCTTCCTCCATAGCCTTCTTATCCATTTCATCCTTAAGTACAGTAGAAAGGGTGCCAGCTGCATGGTGGACCATCTTGACAGTGGATCGAGCCAGACCAATCTGAATTTTGAATGTTAACATTCCACCAACAACACATTAAAAATTGGTCCCCAACAAGATAGCGGGACCCATACTCCCATGGGCGTATGGGTCTTGGCCCTATTTGATAGGAAATTTAGTGTTGAGATCAAAACATTAATTATTTACATTTATTCAATGCTTTCAATGCTTTGAAAAGTGGTAACAATAGGCTTTGTAATCCATAATTTAGGAAATTAGGGACCTAATTAGGCTCATTATTTTAGGGGGAGCAAACATAGTGTGAAATTATTAAGGGTGACAATTTTCAACACTACATTTAGCTCCCACTTTAGTGAGTATGAACTTATACTCACTCACACTAAAGTAGATACATATATGTCAAGAGGGGTGCAAATGTAATTTTTTTGAAGAGATAGGATGACTAAGGATCAAGGGAGATGGCCAAGCCCTCAAGATCTAAGATCCCATGGAAAACCAACATAGGCATAAAGGAACACACACATGTACGATATGAAACAAGAAAACATACACTAACATACAATGTCAAAATGAAATGCAAAAAGAGGGTATGGACTAACAAGTTGTATTATGCTAGGACCCATGCAAAAGGAGTTCATGACTCACACAATAGAAAATTCCAATATTTTCTAGGTGAATAAAAAATAGAAACACAGGCTAGTGAGGACCATTTTTGACTAGGTGAGCCCCCCAAGATAGGGTAGAAAAATGAGAAACACATTAGGTCTAGTGAGGACTTTTTTTCACTAGGTGTGTACCCATAACCATACCAAGAGTTATACTCCCTAATATTCTTGATAAGGTGATACAAAATGATCAAAATTCTATGCAAATGCTACACTAAGTTCAACACTTGTGAACAAAGTGAAGCAAAGAAAATGTCAATGTCAACGCACCACTAATTCCAACCTCTGTGAACAAAATGAAGCAAAGAAAATGTTAATGTCAATGTCAATGTCAATGCACCATAAGTACAACATTTGAGAACAAAGTGAAGAAAAATAATTCCAATGTATGAAAAATGTAATGTAGGAAAAAGGGATTCCTAAAGTTTAATATGAAAACCTAGGGTTAATATCTTACTTTATCCAAATTAAATTAGAAGGGGAGATCAACAAGATGAATAGATCGACTATCAACCACGTAGGTGATCCAATCAAACTTGGATCTCCCTTTGTTAGGGTCATAAAATTAGATTGGAAATTCTTTGAAATGATTAACCTAATTGAACTATATGACCTAATATGATAAATGCAATATTATGAAAGCACACAGACTGAAACAATAAAGTGCAAGAAGATCTAAGAAGTACTAGAGATTGTGCATTGGTCATAAAAATTTGGATCTAGCATGCAAAGGAGGACATATACACCTAGGGGAATATGGGTCCTTGATAGGGGGTCTTAAAATTGATTTTGGGGTCCTTTGGTGCAAAATTTGAGCTTATGATTCCTGATTGTAGAGTTGTCAGAATGTTGTTAGGTAATTATGTATTTGAGTTTCTATGACTTGACAACTTTTAGGGTTTTGAATGAAAAAATTGAAAATTTATCTTCAATACTTATTCAATCCTCTTCAAACCTGAGATCTACACATTCACAAAGAGAAGAGATGTTGGGCCATTTAGGGGCTTTCCTTAGTCAAACCATGTGTAAGTGTTTCCACTTCCACAATGGCAATGCCAATGATAGGAATGATAATTGAAAGGAAGGAATGATTAAACCACAAAATGCTGCAACTCACCACCCTTCAATGAATTCCTTGAAGGATTGAAGTCACACACATCACCTCAAGGATTTGGATCTTGCTTGATTGAATGCTTTGGAGACCTACAACAAGGGTTCACCTTCACAAAACATGAACATGAACACACATAAACTTTGACATGATGTTGGATCTTGAATTGCTGCTATAATGCTCTAAAACTCTACTTTTGACTTGCTCTTGACAATAGTATTTTATCATGAATGCTTGTTCTAGTTGTTCGATTTCAAAATGATAACTAGGTATTTATATGCAATTTTTCTAATTTCCCAAAAATTAGATTCAAAAAGCTGACACTTAAAATTTAAATGTTGAATGTTAAAATGCCACCAACAACATATTAAAAATTGGTCCTTGGAAAGATAGGGGGGACCATATTCCCATGGGCGTATGGGTATTGGTCCTATCTACTAGGACATTTAGTGTCAGGATTAAAACATTAATTATTTGCATTTATTCAATGCTTGTAATCCTTTAAGAAAGTGGTAAAAGTAGGCTTTGGAATGCATAATTTAGGAAATTAGGGACCCAATTAGGCTCATTAATTTAGGGGGATAAAACATAGTGTGAAATTATTAACGATGAAATTGTTTGACACTAATTTTAGCCCTCACTTTAGTGAGAGTATGAATTTATGCTCAGACTCACACCAAAGTAGAGAAATATATGTCAAGAGGGGTTCAAATGTACAAATGTTGAAGAGATAGGATGACTAAGGATCAAGGAAAATGGCCAAGCTCCCAGGATCTAAGATCCCATGGTAAACCAACATAGGTGAAAAAGAACACACAAATGTATGATATGCAACAAGACACCATACACTAACATACGATGTCAAAATGAAATAAAAGAGGGTATGGACTAACAAGTTGTATTATGATAGGATCCATACAAAATGTGTTCATGACTCACACAATAGAAAAGTCTAATATTTTATAGGTGAATCACAAACAAGAAGGCACACAAGCTAGTGAGGACCGTTTTTCACTAGGTAAGCCCCCAACACATGGTAGAAAAATGAGAAACACAATATGTCTAGTGAGGACTATTTTTCAATAGGTGTGTTCCCATAACCATACCAAGAGTTATACTCCTTGATAACCTTGATAAGGTGCTAAAAAATGATCAAAATTCCATGCCAACACTACACTAAGTTTAATGCCTATGAATAAAGTGAAGCAAAGAAAATGTCAATGTCAATATCAACACACCACTAAGTCTAGTGTTTGTGAACAAAGTGAAGCAAATAAAATGTCAATGTATTCCCCCACATTAAAGAAATTACTAAACACCATGTTGTGAGTAATTAATTTAAAGTAGAAAAATGATAAATTCCATACAACAAAGGATCACAAGATTTTATTTGGAAATCCCTATGCCAATGATATGTTTCCAAATAAAGCTAGATGATGATAAGGGGTTGCCCCTAAAATGCAATGCAAAAAAGAACATAGAAAAGAACATTGAGGGATCCATAGATCTGGGGTCAATATTCATTTTTCTACAGTGATATAATAGATCTCAGAACTAACATCATTCCCAAAATACTTGTGGGACAACAAACACAAAGGAGAAATGACACATTGATAGAGAAAAAAAGAAACTTTTGGGTCAACATGGAAGAGACCTAGATGTCTCAACGCTTTGCATCATCCCCAAAAGGAAAACACAAAAAAGAAAAGACAAAGTTTATGAAATATAAAGGAATGAAGATAAAAATAGAAGAATGTTATGAAATAGTTGTTTCCTTTGTATCCTTTTACCAATGAAGCAACAAGGGTCATCTAAAGAAAAATCACAAACATAAAGACACACCAAGCAACACAACACAAGAAATCACATCACATGCAAGAAAACAAAAAAAAACACATGAAAAAACATAAAGGAGTACCACAAATGCGAGATGACCTAAAGTAGGTCATCCACATCCCAATCTTGCTCATCATAAATGGAAGGTGAACAACTAGCTAAAGTGACTATAGCAAGTGCCGTACTAGGAGCATCTCTAGGTGCAACACGTGGTGCGTCACCCTCATTAGGAGGAGCATCACGATTTCCCCCATCTATATTCATTTTCTTTTAAAATAAAACATTAAGGTCATTATGCACCTTATCATCAATTTTAGCAATTTCCTCTTCATCATCCAAATTAATCAAAATGAGAAGTTTTATTACAATAATAGTTGAATTTTCTTGTTTCATTTATTTTTTTGGTTCCATTTCTTATTTTTGTGAAAGTTGTATTTCTTCTTGAGTTGTTTCCATAGGTGTTGGGTTATCATGCACTGTTTTATTCTTTTCTTCCAATTGGAAAGCAATAGCATGATGTCTATGCCTACACTCTTTAGCATTTTGGTTTCTTCTTGCATTATTTTTATTTTTTGATGGGGTAGGAGCGGGTTTTTCAACCACTGGTTTCTTTTCTTCCCTTAAGGGAGAAATTGAAGGAACCATTGAGGGTTGGGAAACCACTGTCTCTTTAGGCTTATACACTTATTTTATCTT
Organism: Sequoia sempervirens; assembly: GCA_007258455.2. Classification (NCBI taxonomy): domain Eukaryota; kingdom Viridiplantae; phylum Streptophyta; class Pinopsida; order Cupressales; family Cupressaceae; genus Sequoia; species Sequoia sempervirens. Next base: position 122,488,016 of record VDFB02000002.1, on the reverse strand, counting down.
TGGAGGCACAAAAGGAATCATTCTATTGTCTCTTGGTATTTTATAGGAGATTGGTGGAGGGATCTCTACCTTGATTACTCGGAAGGGTCTTGGCTTGAGGCATATGTTTGTCCATAATGGGTGGGAAAGGAGGAATAACCATGCACCTATCATTCTCAGGAATATTTCTAAGAGATAACTTTGCCATGCACTTTTCCTTGAACTTTGGTATGACTTGAAAAAGAAATATTCATGAGGATTTATAGGTTCCATAGGTTGAGGCCAAAAAAAATCCAATGAGAAATTCCCAAGGGAAGATAAAGGATTAAACCCACTATGATGTATTGTGAATATCTCATTTTTTCAAGGGAACTTTATGCACTTGTGAATAATCAATGAGACGACATTCATGGAGCATAGCCATGGGAATCCTAGCTTCACATGGAATTGGTCCAATGATGGGATGATAGAAAATGAGACATCTAATTTCTTTGGTCCAATGTTTAGAGGAAGAGTGATCAAACCTATCATAGGGCAAGAAAAACCATTATGAGTTTTTATCCATGCTTTTGATTGTTCATAAGAATCTTGATAAAGCTCTTGCACAAATAAGAATTCCTTAGTGATCACATTTTCTACACACGTGGGATTAATGAGTATTCCTTGTACAAGTTTTTCATTGATGCAACTGACAATGTAGAGAGAACCACCAGGTTTCATCATTCATGTCATCACTCATATTATTAGTGTTATAATAATTCATCTCATCATTCTTAACATCACAAGCTTGCACAAAGTTGGATGAATGGTTGGGAATTGGGTTGGTAAAAATTTGCAACTTTTAATTGGGTGGGGTAACAAATTTATTCCATTGGCCATTAACACCACCCAACTAGATGTGATTAGAATCAATGAGGTATTGAACTTGATGTTTAAGACATATACATTGCTCCGTCTCATGTCCATTTGTGCGATGATATTGATAAAAGGCTGTTTTATTGAAGTTTGGAGGTAATGGTTTGGTTGTGTCCATATGTTAAACAAGAGGCAATCAGATTAAGTTCTTACTCAAAAGTTTCAACATGATTGAATGGAGAGTTAGGTAGCTAGGTGAATTGCCTATCTTTTGGTGTAAATTGATATTGAGTTAGACTTATGGAAACAACTTGAGGTTCAATGTGGTTGGTTTTTTGAGGTGTAACAAACTTGGTGAATTTTTTGTTTTGCTTCTTGAATGGTTGATAGTTGTTTGGGGTACGAATTCAGATTTCTTAGTATGAGCCAATGAATATGCTTCTTCATATTGACCAATTGAATTCTGATAGTCACAAAGAGCTGTACAAAAATGTATGAAAGATGAGAATTTTATTAATAAGATTCTATCCCTTATGTCAGTTTGTAAGTTGTCAATGAACGCTCTTTGAATATCCACATCAAGTAGAGTTAGATTGATTTGTTATGAAATAAACTGATAGCGGCTTATGAAATATATGATCTTTTCACCTCTCTTTTGTTTTCATCTTATTAAATTAGGTAGGGAAACTTTAGGACCAATGTTCACTTGGAAATGATTGAGAAAAGCATCAACAAGATGATTAAATGAGTGAATTGAATTATTTGATAATGAACAAAACCATTCCAAAGCAATGTCTTTCAATGACCTAGGAAAGAGTTTAGCCAAGAGCTTATCCTAAAAAAAATCACTATACAAGGTTGTATATACCGATATATGATTGATAGGATCCCCTTTACCATTGTACTTGTCAAATCGGGGTATGTCTATGTTTTGTGGCACTTGTGCCTTCAATATCTCAAATGACAATGGGCTCCTTTTAATATATTATGATGGCTGTCCATTTTGGTTTTGGTTCAAAGTTGAGATTTTTTGTTGAAGTGAGGTTACGTTTTGCAAAAGTTGGTTGATGATGGAATCATTGGTTGACATGTTTTGGGAATGTGGTGAATATGGTGGAATTGTGTATGTGCTAGGCATGCTAGTATGTTGCAAATTTATGAGTGGGGATAAAACTTGAGGTGTGACATGTAAAGATACAAAACCATAAGGATTTCTAGTGGAAATACCTATTGTTGGAGTTATACCAATTCTTTTTTGTGTTGTTGAAGCAATAGTTGGATTTGTATATGTAGGAATAGAGGCTATAGTTGTAGGGAGGGAGACTTGAATTCCTCTTTGAATTTGAGTACATCCCAAAGCTTGAGCACACCTAGCCATTATAGGAACAATATCATCAACAATATGGGCTAGGCTACACAACCTCTAATCTATGATCATCATTAATCAATTTTATCATGATATCAATTATAGTAACCGCTATACCAAGAAAGTATTCAGTACTCAAAAAGTCTTAAAGTTTTTCTAAGTCCTTGCCTAGTTTTTTAAAAATTTCTTTAGGAACATGGGCAACCATAGTCTCAAAATCTGTAAAGATAGGTGTTTGTAATGTTGTAATTGGTATGGTAGCATCAGGAATAGAGTCTAAAATGGGTTGAGTATTGAAAAAACTTGTCATGAAAGATTTAGAAGACTCATGATCCACAACGGTTGTGAAACCAAAACGGGATGTCATAAGTCTAGAACTATGTCTCACTGAAGTATTGGCAATAGGACACTAGGTCATGAAACTCATACAAGTTCCAAAACACTTAAGTGTACCTGATGCAAGAGCATCCTTGGTTCTTGGAAATCTTGCATCAACCAAAAATATTTTCTTCCAGTTTTATGTTCTTGTTTTGTTCCTGTTCAGTTCATGTTGGTGGATTCATCATATTTTCTCACCAAACCTTGTGGATCTTGGATTACAATTTCTATGTGTTCATTTTCCTTATTCCTAGATTTGAGCGTGATTGGATCTTTTTCCGGAAAGTTATCACTTCCAAAATTTCATGGTAGTTTCTTGAACTGGCACCAGAATAGTTTTCAAACCTATCAGCTAGTTCGATCATTGTGGACCGTCCTCGTCACTTGTGGATCTTAACGGTACGATTTTAAATGTTCCTTGGAGTATCCCTGACCTTCAGTATGGGTCCAAACTTCATCTTACGCACCTGTTGAAGAGTAATTCAAATTTGAGGCCGACCTTTTCATGTGCACGTTACATTTTCTTCCCTTGGAGAATGTGATGATCTTTGGCTGACACAGATGTTTCTTGAGTTGCAGATATGCTATAAAGCTTGTAATCGATCATTTGAGTGGGGAATCAAGTAGAATTCGATCTACAAGAAGAATAGGGTTTTGATATGTAATATCTTCGCTCACATAGGAGCATGTTAGAATGTTGTATATTTTGTTTGGCCTATGAGCCGAATCTGTAAGCCCAGATGCTACCGGATTAATGTAGCTGAGATTTTTGTTAATAAGATAATTTGCATCAACATTTTCCTCCATATTTTGTGTTTCTTTCATTGTGTTACTCTTTCTACATGGTCCAGATTGTTCTCTTTGAGGACCCTCCTACCGTGGCTGCACAAGATTGGTATTAGAGTGAGATTCATTCCTTACGAAATCATCAGAGTTTGAAAAGTCTTGTTGAAGATTTGTTGTGGGGTGGTAGATTGAGGATCCGACCTACAACTACAGAGGACTTGTGTAAAGATGGAGGGAAGGAGAAATGGTAGAAATGGAGCGCATGGAAATGCAGACCAAGCTGTGATGGAGATGTTAAGAGGAATTACTGCTAGATTGGATGCAGTTGAAATGGCCCAGAGAAGCGGTTGACCAATTGATGATGTGAGTGATGAAGAAGTAGAAGTGCAGGAAGAAATAGGAAGAGATGAACAACCTAGCCTAGATCAGGGAGAAGAAAGGTTCATAAGAGCCCTAACTAAAGTGAATACCAGATCACATTTCAATCCACCAGATTATAATGGTAAGTTGGATTCAAATGTATTGTTAGATTGGATTATAGAAATGGAAAAGTATTTTGAATTCGAAGGTACCTCTGAAGATAAGAAGGTGAAGTTTGCTTGTACAAAGTTGAGAGGACATGCATCCCTTTGGTGGGAACATTTGCAGATAGATAGGCAGAGAAGAGGAAAAGAAAAGATAAAGTCATGGAATCAGATGGTTAATAAGTTGAAGTCAAGCCTCCAGACTATCAAATTAGTTTGTTCAAGAAGTTGCAGAACCTGAAGTAGAAGGAATCTAGAGTAACAGAGTATACTGAGGAATTCTATAAGTTGAATATCAGATCTGTACATTTAGAGGATGAGATTGAGAAAGTAGCTAGATATGTGAATGGTTTAAGGTCATCCATATAGGATGAAATCAGTTTGATCAAGGTGCAGAGTGTGGAAGAGGCATATCAATGTGCCCTAAAAGTAGAGGAGAAGTTGAATAAAAGACATGAGCAGAGACAGAGAAGAAGAGGTGGAAGATTTTAGAGAGGAAGAACTTTTACTGGAGGAGGAAGAGGCTCTTTTGCAGATTAGAATAAGGATCAAGAGATTAGTAAGAATGAAAATTCATACTAGAGAGGTGATGGAAACTCTTATAGAAGAGGAGGTTATGGCGGTTATCAAAATGAAGGTTATAGAAAGGATGATAAGGAGAAAATAGTGTTTAGGTGAACTTGCTTTAAGTGTGGTGGAGGACATAGAAAATTTGTATGTAATCAGGGAGAGACAAGCAAAAAGATAGAGAACAATCAGAGAACAACCTTTGTTGAGGAGGATCATGTTGGATCATCTAATAAAATCAAAGATGGAGAAGTGTTGGTGAATAGAAGAGTATTATGTCAAAGTGAGTTGGAGAAAGAACCATTGTAGAGAAATAATTTGTTTTAGACTAGATGGAAGGTGAATGGTAAATGTTGCAAAGTGATTGTTGATAGTGGAAGTTCTAAGAACTTGGTTTCTGAAGAGATGGTGACTAAACTGAATTTGGAAAGATTGAAACACCCGAAGCCCTATCAGATTTCTTGGATTCAGGATGAGCATAAGATACTAGTAAGTGAACAATTTTTGGTGAAATTAAAGATAGGAAATTACCATGATGAAGTTTTGTGTGATATCATGCCTATGGATATATGCCATGTTTTTTTGGGAAGACCTTGGAAGTATGATAGATAAGCCATTCATGATGGGAAGAACATATACACCATAGTTGCTAATGGGATGAAGCATCTTTTGTTTCCATTGGAAGATGTCCCTACAGTTAAAGTTTGTATGAATGCTAGGGTTTGTATGGTTGATGGAAGGAGATCCCTTGATTGATTGAGACATGAGAATGTGTGCTATGCCTTGGTGCCTAAGAAGGCTGAAGATATGAAGCAAGTAGAAGAACACCCGGAAGAGATAAAAGAGATACTAACAGAATATGAGGAGATAATTTCCGATAATGTACCTGATGGATTACCACCTGTAAGGAGTATTAGTCATTGTATGGATCTGATTCTTGGAGCTAGTTTTCCTAACAAAGTAGCACACCGGATGACATTGACAGAGAATGAAGAGTTGAATAGACAAGTGCAAGAAATGCTGAAGAAGGGTTTGATCAGAGAAAGCTTAAGTCTATGTGCAATACCTACTGTGCTAGCATCTAAGAAGGATGGAGAATGGATAATGTGTATAGATTCTAGAGCCATAAACAAGATCATGGTGAAGTATAGGTTTCCTTTGCCCCGGATGGATGACATTATGGATTGTTTGAGTGGAGATAAATACTTTACAAAGATAGATTTGAAGAGTGGATATCATCAGTTCAGGATCAAAGAAGGAGGTGAGTGGAAAACAACATTCAAGACAAATGAAGGATTGTATGAGTGGTTGGTGATGCCTTTTGGATTGAAAAATGCACTGAGTACTTTCATGAGGTTGATGAATGAGGTATTGAAGAAATTCTTGGGTAAGTTTGTGATTGTATATTTGGATGACATCTTAATTTTCAGTAAGAGTAGAGAAGAACATTTGTTTCATATAAGACAAGTTTTGCAGAGGTTGAGAGAAGAGAAGTTGCTAATAAACATTAAGAAGTATAGTTTCATGAAAGAGGAGTTGGTATATTTGGGATTTGTGATCTTTGTGGATGGATTGAAGATGGATCCTAAGAATGTGAGAGAAATTATTGAGTGGCCTACACTAGATAGCATCAGGGAGGTAAGATCATATCATGGATTGGCTAGTTTCTACAAGAAGTTCATTAGAATTTTCAGTTCTATCTGTAGCCCTATGAAAAAAATGATGAGAGGAGATATAAAGGATTTTAGATGGACATATGGAGTAGATCGAAGTTTTGAATTGTTGAAACAAAAGGTGACTGAGCAATCTATGTTGGCTTTACCAGATTTTGATAAGGTATTTCAAGTAGACTGTGATGCAAGTGGAAATGCAGTTGGAGCAGTACTAAGTCAAGAGGGAAGACCTATAGATTATTTTAGTGAGAAGTTGAATGATGCTAGGAGAAGATATTTAGTGTATGATCAGGAGTTTTATGCTATAGTTCAAGCCTTGAAGAAGTGGAGACATTATTTGTTGCCTAAGGAGTCTGTGTTGTATATGGATCATCAAGCATTGTAATATTTGAACAGTCAGGATAAGTTGAATCAGAGACACATGAGATGGGTAGAGTTCTTATAGAGTTATACTTTTGTTTTGAAGCATAGGAGTGTAAAGTAAAATAGAGTTGCTGATGCTTTGAGTAGGAGAAGGAATTTACTGACAGAGATGAGAGTGGAGGTATTAGGCTTTGATGAATTGAAGAGCTTGTATGAAGAAGATCCAGATTTTGCAGAACCTTGGAGAGCTTGTAAAGAACCTATTTCGGAGGATAGAAGTTAGTGGTTGGATTATTTCATCTAGGAGGATATGTTGTTCAGAAGAAATCAGTTGTGTATACCCCAAAGTTCAATGAGGGATAACTTAGTGAAGGAGAAGCACAGTGGAGGAATGTCAGGACACTTTGGAGTTGATAAGATAGTGGCATTGGTGAGTGAGAATTACTTTTGGCCATAGATTCATAAGGATGTTAGGAAATTTGTGCAGAGTTGCAGAGTTTTTCAAGTTGCAAAAGGAGGTAGTCAGAATGTTGGATTGTATAAGCATTTGATAGTTCCAGAGAGACCTTTGGAGGATATCAGTATGGATTTCATACTTGGTTTATCGAAGACACAAAGAGGTAATGATTATGTATTTGTGGTGGTAGATAGATTTTCTAAGATGGCACATTTCATACCTTGTAAGAAGGAAATAGATGCAGTATATGTAGTAGACTTTTTTTTTAGAGAAATGGTTAGATTGCATGGATTACCTAGAAGTATTGTTTCAGACAGAGATGTGAAGTTTGTTGGTTACTTTTGGAGGACAATTTGGAAGAAGCTGAAGACAAAATTGAAGTTCAGTTCTAAATTTCACCCATAGACTAATGGATAGATAGAGGTAGTGAATAGGATTTTAGGGAATTTGCTGAGATGTTTGGTTGGAGAGAACATTGGAAGTTGGGATTTAATCCTCGCACAAGTAGAGTTTGCTTACAATAATTTAGTGAATAGGAGTACAAGAAAGAAACCATTTGAGATTGTTACTGGAGTTCATCCTAGAGGTATATCAGAGTTAAGAGACATTAGTATGGAAGATAAGAGAAGTGTCGAAGCAAAAAATTTGCAGAACACATGAAGAAAGTGCACATTCAAGTAAAACAATAGTTGGAAGATATGAACAAGAAATATAAGGAGAAAGTAGATGAGAAGAGAAGACATAAGGAGTTCGAAGTTGGAGATGAGGTGATAGTATATTTGAGAAAGGAGAGATTTCCAGTTGGAACATATAGTAAGCTGAAGATGAGAAAGTTTGGACCTTGTAATATTTTGAAGAAATTTGATTCAGGAAATGCATATGAAGTGGAGTTACCAGATGGCATGGGTATATCACCTATATTCAACATTACAGATCTATATTAGTTTCATGAATCAGAGTTCTGTACAGACAGTGAAACCAAATTGGAGAATCAGTGTCCTAAACAACAATCAGATGAGATTGAAGAGATTGAAGAGATTTTGGAGGTCAGAGATGGGAGGAAGACTCGTGGAAGACAATACAAAGAATATCTTGTGAAGTGGAAAGGTAGACTAGTTGAGGATTCATCGTGGATTTCTTAGGCTGAGGTAGATAGTCTTGGTTTTCCTTTACCCCCTGCAAAGTGAGAGACTCACTTTTCATTAACCTTAGATGTCTAATGCAAGAGCATCCTTGGTTCTTGGAAATCTTGCATCAACCAAAAATATTTTCTTCTAGTTTTATGTTCTTGTTTTGTTCTTGTTCAGTTCATTTTGGTGGATTCATCATCTTTTCTCACCAGACCTTGTGGATCTTGGATTACATTGTCTATGTGTTCATTTTCATTATTCCTAGATTTGATCATGATTGGATCTTTTTCCGAAAAGTTATCGCTTCCAAAATTTCGTGGCAATTTCCTGAACTGGCATTGGAATAGTTTTCAAACCTATTGGCGAGTTCGATCATTATGGACCGTCCCTGTCACTTGCAGATCTTAATGGTGCAATTTTAAATGTTCCTTGGAGTATCCCTGACCTTCAATATGGGTCCACACTTCATCTTATTTACTTTTTGAAGAGTAATTCAAATTTGAGGTCAACCTTTTCATGCGCACGCTACATTTTCTTCCCTTGGAGAATGTGATGATCTTTGGCCGACGTAGATGTTTCTTGAGTTGCAGATATACTATAAAGCTTGTAATCGATCATTTGAGTGGGGAATCAAGTAGAATTCGATCCAGAAGAAGAATAGGGTTTTGATATGTAATATCTTCACTCACATAGGAGCATGTTAGAATGTTGTATATTTTGTCTGCCCTGTGAGCCAAATCTGTAAGCCCAGATGCTTCCGAATGAATGTAACTGAGATTTATGTTAATAAAATAATTTGCATCTACATTTGCCTCCATATTCCATGTTGCTTTTGTTGTGTTACTCTTGTTGTATGGTCCAGATTGTTATCTTTGAGGACCCTCCTACTGTGGCTGCACAAGTGCCCAAGATGAACACTAAAATGATAAAAAAAACAACAAAATGGTTAGAAATAGAAATTAGACGACAAAAGCAAGCAAAAAACACAACAGTAGAGGTCTAGAATTTTTTTGTTTGGCTAGGAATAGCAGGATAGGGACACTTAAGGGTATCTGAGTCATGGTCAAGGGTTCTGTAAACTCAAAATTTGACTATGTATTACACTACTTAAGGATTTTGATTCTACTTGCAAACAATTATAACAGTAAGTAATTTCCCGAAATATTCTCAATTTGTTACAATTTGATGCAAGATTCAAGTATACAAGAATATTGAATATTTTTGAACAAGTTATGAATACTGATTTTAGATCTAAAATGCAATAATTGACTGATTCTAAGATGCAAACACCTAGAAATGATGATTTTGATACAATTTTGAAACACAAAAAATGCACTTTCTTTTACTTTTATGAACTATATGCAATATGCCTAAAAATATGCAATTACTGATTCAAAGACAAAGACCTACAAGTACCAAGAGACTGAGCAAAAAAAGACAAATAATCGTGAAAATTTTTGCTAATACACTTGCACAAGGACAAGATCACCTAGGGGCATTTGAGTCTTTGGTAGGAGGTTTGAAAACTAAAAAATTGGATGTTTAAGTTTTCTATTTCTATTTGCAAAGTAGTTTCATAGTTACTATTTTTCTAGAATTTCTTAATGTAAGAGAAATAAAAGTGTGTGATAATGTTTGAATAATTCACAATTTTGAAATAAATGTAATGTAGGAAAATAAGATTCATAAAGTTTAATATGAAAACCTAGGGTTAATGTATTCCTTTTCCCAAATTACATTAGAAGGGGAGATCAACAAGATGAATAGATTGACTATTGGCCATGAAGCTGAGTCAATCAAACCTGGATCTCCCTTTCGTAGGGTATTGAAAGTGGATTGAAAATGCTTTGAAATGATTAACCTAATTGAACTATATTACCTAATATGATAAATTCAATATTATGAAAGCACAAAGAATGAAACAATAAACTATAGGAAGATCTGAGAAGTACTGAAGATTGTGCACCTATCATAAAAAAGTTGGATCTAACATGTAGATGAGGACACAAATTCCTAGGGATAGGGGGCCCTAAAACTAATTTGGGGGTCCTCTGATGCTAGATCTGATCTTTTGATTCTTAGTTGCAGAGTTGTCAAACTATTAGGTAATTTTATAGTTGAGTTTCTGTGGCTTGACAACTTTTAGGGATTTGAATGCAACAATTGGCAATTTTCCTTCAACTCTTCTTCAATCCTCTTCAAACTTGAGATCCACACATTCACAAAGAGAAGAGATGTTGGACCATTTAGGGGCTTGCATTAGTCAAACTCTGTGTAAGTGTTTCCACTTCCATAATGGCAATGTCAATGATAGGAATAAAAATTGAGAAGGAATTATGAAACCACAAAATGTTGCAACTAACCACCCTTCAATTGATTCCTTGAAGGAATGAAGTCATGCACATCACCTCAAGGATTTGGATCTTTCTTTCTTGAATGCTTGAATGATTTGGATACCTACAACAAGGGTTAGCCTTCACAAAACATGAACATGAAGACACTTAAACTTTGACATGATGTTGGATCTTGAATTTCTTGTATAATGCTATGAAATTTTTCTCTTGAATTGAGATTAACAATAGTATTTTCTCATGAATGCTTGTTCTAGTTGTTTGATTTCAAAATTATAAAATAACTAGGTATTTATATGTAATTGTGCTAATTTCCCAAAAAATAGATTTCAAAAGCTGACACTTAAAATTTGAATTCTGAATGTTAAAATGCCACCGACAACATATTAAAAATTAGTCCCCGACAAGATAGGGGGACCCATATTCCCATGGGAATATGTGTCTTGGCTCTATCTACTATGACATTGAGTGTGGGGATAAAAAAATTAATTATTTGTATTTATTCAATGCTTGCAATCCTTCAGAAAGTGGTAAAAATAGGCTTTGGAATGCATAATTTAGGAAATTAGGGACCCAATGAGGCTCATTAATTTAGGGGGAGAAAACTTAGAGTGAAATTTTTAAGGGTGACAATTTTTGACACTACATTTAGCCCCCACTTTAGTGAGAGTATGAACTTATGCTCAAACTCACACCAAAGTAGAGAAATATATTTTGAGGGGTTTAGATGTACAAATGTTGAAGAGCTAGGATGACTAAAGATCAAGAGAGATGGCTAAGCTCGTATGATCTAAGATCCCATAAAAAGAGGGTATGGGCTAACAAGTTGTATTATGCTAGGACCCATACAAAATGTGTTCATGACTCACACAATAGAAAAGTTTGATATTTTCTAGGTGAATCACAAATAGGAAGGCATACAGGCTAGTGAGGACCGTTTTTTCATCGAGTCCCCCAAGATAGGGTAGCAAAATGAGAAACACACTAGGTCTTGTGATGATATTTTTCACTAGGTGTGTACCCATAATCATACCAAAAGTTATAGTCCTTGATAACCTTGATAAGGTGCTACAAAATGATCAAAATTCTATGCCAACACCATACTAAGTTCAACACCTATGAACAAAGTGAAGCAAAGAAAATGGAAATGTTAATGTCAATGCACCACTAAGTCTAGCATCTATGTACAAAGTGAAGCAAAGAAAATGTGATTGTGAAAGCACACAGACTAAAACAGTAAACTATAGGCATATCTTAGAAGTACTGGAGATTGTGTACCTATCATAAAAGTTAGATTTGGCATGAATAGGACACAAACACCTAGGGGCATATGGGTCCTCTATAGGGGGTACTAAAATTGATTTGGTGGTCCTCTAGTGCTAGATATGAGCTTCTGATTCTCGGTTGTAATATTTTTGGAATGTCATTAGGTAATTTTGTAGTTGATGTTTTGTGGTTTGATAAATTTTAGGGCTTTGAATGCAACTATTGAAATTTTTCCTTCAATCCTTCTTTAATCCTCTTCAAACCTAAGATCTACAAATTCACAAAGAGAATAGATGTTGGTCCATTTAGGTGCTTACCTTAGTCAAACCCAATGTAAGTGTTTCCACTTCCACACTACCAATGCCAATGATAGGAATGATAATTGAAAGAAAGTAATGATGAAACCACAAAATGCTATAACTCATCACCTTTCAATAACTTACTTGAAGGATTGAAGTCATGCACATCACCTCAAGGATTTGTATTTCTCTTTCTTGAATTATTAAATGATTTGGAGACCTACAAAAAGGGTTAGCCTTCACAACACATGAACATGGACAAACATAAACTTTGATATGATGTTGGATCTTGAATTGTTGCTATAATGCTCTAAAATTATGCTCTTGACTTTCTCTTGGAAATAGTATTTTCTCATGAATGCTTGTTCTAGTTGTTAGATTTCAAAATGATAAAATAACTAGGCATTTATATGCAATTGGGATAATTTCCCAAAAAAGCGATTCTAAAAGCCGACACTTAAAATTTGAATTATGAATGTTAAAATTCTACCAACAATATATTAAAAATTGGTACCTAACATGATAGGGGGAACCATACACCCATGGGCATATGGTTCCTAGCCCTATCTGCTAGGAAATTTAGTGTCAGGATGAAAACATTAATTATTTACATTTATTCAATGCACGCAATCCTTCAGAAAGTGGTAAAAATAGGCTTTGGAATGCATAATTTAGGAAATTAGGGACCCAATTAGGCTCATTAATTTAGAGGGAGCAAACATAGTGTGAAATTGTTAAGGGTGATGATTTCTGACACTACATGTATGCAATTTCTAGATTTGAAGGAAAGTTCACAACTTTTAGATCAATTTGGTTAAATTTTGATTAGAATAACAAACCTTTGGCTCTTACTCAAGGTTTTTCTACAAAAAATTGGGACTTAAAAGGAATATATACATTTAATAATATATTTGTAGAGGGTAGGCTTAAATATTGGGAAAGTATCCAAATACATTTTTAAATCCAAATAACCAGAGGAGAACTTACTCTGTATAACATGAATTTCCCATCACTATTATGTTGAACACATAAACTTGATGAATTTCATCTAGTTTGATGGATAGTTTTTGATAAGATGATATCTTAAAGGATTTATACCATTCTTGTTGATATAAGGTAAATTATCGACTTCCTTTATAAGAATTGGAACCTTGAGTAGTTTGAAGCTATGTGGACTTGTGTCTTATAAAATATTTGGTCTAGTCATGTTGAACCTAAAAGGAATTATTTTAGATGGATTTTATTGTTGAAAAATATTTATGGAATATTGAATTAGCCTATAATTGTATACCTACTAGAATGTGTTCCTTGTGCAATTAATTAGAAACTATTGAACATATTTTTTATAGTGAGTTTTATTTTAAGTTGTGGTCCTCCTTTCTTGGCAATAGTCTAGGATGGGATAATAAATATAGATTTACTTGGTTTAAAATTATATTTGGTTATTTTAAATAATTTTCTATTGAGCTTAACAAAATTTGGCTTATTTTTACTAATGAATTATGTTTTATCTAGAAAAGAGCTCATGTTTGGCCCCAAGGTAGGAGAAACTTAAATGAGGAAGAGCTGGATAAATAAAAATTATATGAAGGAGCATAACATCCCTAACCTTGAGAAGAAGAAGAAAAAAAATATATTGTGAAAAATAAGTTTATTCAAGTGGTCAAAGATCTATACCCTAAGGATGAGACTAAACCACCTATTAGTACTTTTAGGTGTAATTAGTATGAGCATAGTAGTAATAAGAGATTTTTCTTGGAATATTGTTGGGTCTATCTTGTTTGTGTTATGTGTTTTTGGATACTATACTTTATGGTACTATTGGTATTGTATTGATATTTTGGATATGTTGACTATAGTGGGTTATAGCAGGATACTACATGTCCTATAATTTTCAGGTTGATAGAGAAATTACTCCTTATATTATAAAATCTCATTTTTTAATGATTTCTAATAAAAATAAATTATCATATGTAGTTTCATATACATTTCCTATGAAAAAGGGAATCACAATCAATGTGATGATATTTAACATAATTGTTGACACTATGTGTCACCCTTATTTTCCACTGTTGGTAGCCATTCTGAGAAATATTTGTGGTTATTTGGGTTAGTTGTGTTTTTGTGTTATGGTCCCCCCTTGCTTGCCCCTTAGTCAGCTACCCAAGTTCAAATCCAAAAAATGACTATGTCAGAAACTTTTGATTTTTCCATCATATAAAGGAGCCAAATGGGTACCCATATTCCAAAGTTTGAAGAAATTATGAGGAAAAATGACCAAGTTATGTATTGTAGGTTTTTTTGCCACAAGTGGATTTGCAAGGATTTTAGGTTAGTATTGATCTTTTCTTAAAGCTCGTATTTTGTCATTGTTGCCTAAATTTTTACCCTCTGGCTCAATAGGCAAGACAAATTGTGTTTAACAAGTTTGAGAAGGCCAAATCGAGCATTCTGTCTAGGGCAAAGGTCGTCAATATGATGCTAGGTCACAGGGAGCTCAGTTGGTAAGCATGCCTTGTTCAGATTCAACATGAAAATCTTTTAAGGGCATAGTCGCCGAGACCCCAGGAGTGTCTCGGCGAGTGGGGTTAGCATATGGTCCCTGTTGGCAAGACATCGGATGGAGTTTTGGCGACAAAGAGTTCCAGTTCGGCGGAGGTTGTTTTGTTTGACAAAAGGTCTCAGTGAACGCATTGTGTCTCACTGAAGTCAAAAGATCTCGGCAAAGCAAGCGAGCTTCACTAAGAAGTCTCGCCGAGGTCACAGGGTCTCCCCGATAATCAAAAGAAGCAAGCCTCGGGACAGGTTTGGCCGAAAAAGTCTCCCCGGCATAAAGTAAAGAGGGCCTTCGGTATGACTAGGTGATATCGCTGAGATGTCTCAACGATTTCACAATGTCTCCCTGAACCGAATGGAGCTCAGAAAAAGTCAAGGGCTCGTTATAGAGTCTCGACGAGCGAAGAAGTCTTGCCGATCGGAAGGAGGCCCCACCAAAACTCAAGAGGTCTCGCCAACAGTTGAGGATGTCGCCCAGAGGTCCTGCCAACAACGGAAAGTCCTGGTGACATACAAGGTGTTATCGACAGGAGTCTCACCGAGCAGTGGAGCCTCCAAGAAGGAAAGAAAAAGTGGTTTCGACCAAAGGAAAGGTCCTCAGTGAAATGTCTTGCTGAGACGGGAGTGTCACCCCGACTCAAAGAGCCTTCGGTGTAACGAAACTTTCCCCGAGATGTTCCAGCGATAAGGAGGGGTCTCACTGACAACGGAGAAGCTTTTGGCATAGCACAAGGGGCTCAGGAAGACTTCTTCTCGACCAACGGGAGTCAGGCTGAAAGCAAGGAAGTCGGCCCAAGGGTTCATACCTCGGCATGAGTCTTACCGAACAACGAAGCCTTCATAATGAAAGGGAATTCGCAAGGAGGAGGGAGAGTTCTACGGAATGTCTCGGCAACACAAGGGGTGTTGCCGAAGTGAAATGAACCATGTGCTCACCAAAGCTGAAGTGGCTTCGGCACAACCTCTTCCCGACAGAGAGATGTCTGGCTGACAGAAGAAATGGAGCCAGGCGGGATGGCTTCTAGAGACGTCGACGAAGGTCTCCCCGACATGCATCTTATTGATGTAAAGACTGATTTTCTGAGTGATGTCTTACCGATATCACATGGTCTCAGCAACAGCAGGGGACCTCCGCGTGACTCATTAACCCACTGATCTCCTAGCAATAAACGGTGTCTTGCCGATGGCTCCAGTAGCATCGATATGATATTTTGGCCTCGCTAGGAGCTCTTAGCGATGGCTCCATGTTTTTTCGAGGCTTGCGAAGGGGTTTGATCGCATCAGTGAGACACTTCTCGAGTCTCGCCGAGATGCGATTCAACTGAAGAATTTGACCACCCAGGAGTCTATGTGTAGTTCACTTAGCCAATCAGAGAGGTCTAGGGGTCAACCGTGGCAGTCTAAGGAACGTCAAAGGGATGAAGAGCGACATGTATCTATTGCAGGCTCAAAGCATTCAAGGTGCAGCCGAGGTAGCTCAATCGAACATGACGACAGGATCAGAATGAATGCAGTAGCTGAAGATATCTGAAGAAGGCTTCCTCGGAGATGACTCTTCATCGTCATGGACACACAGGGGCTTCAGCATTAATTTCGATCAAAAGATCTGAGATAGATCTTTTTCTGAATGAGGATATTTTTGTAAGCCCTAATGGGCTGATATCAGTCTGTATATAAGGCATTTTTTTCCTTTTTTGTAAATAGTTCTGATTGCACACTCTGAAGAGTTAGTGATTTTCAATCAATCCTTTCTCAGTCAATGTATGTTTTTCTGTAACTCAACTGGAATCCTGAATACAACACAGAGTTTACCTTGGAAGTTCATGTTCATGTTTGTATTTATTCTCATTTTTGTACCTTTCTTTTGCACATGCAAGTCTATAACTGTGTTTTCACATTTCTGCAGTTGTATCTTAAGGTTGTGAAATTGATCTTTCCTTCCCAAGATGTATGTGTAGGCCAAACCTGTTAGGACTAAAGCACTAAATCTAAAAGAGGTTGTTCTGGGTATGTAAATCAATCGAATTAGGCCTTCAAGAGTGTGTCCTTACTGTGTTCATTTCATGATTTCTCATTATTATGGTGTATCACCATAGGTTTAGTTTTTCCATTTTTATGCATCTCTTACCTCTTTCCTCTCAAAGAAGTAATAGTTTAGGTGATACCCAAAGGAAGCTGGCCTTCTCCAGACGTTCACTTCAATCATAGGTGACCCACATCCTTGGAGTGATCCCATGTTGCTCTAGAATGCTCAGTTTCTTGTAAACTTTGTAAAGGGTGTAATTCTAGGTGACAACAGTTTCTGGCACGCCCGGTGGGACAAAAAATTGTTTTAACTACTAGTTTAGTATGCGACCATTGAATTTTAAACTTTATAGAAGTCCTTTGGCATACTTGGCGACTCCACAATGAGGAAGAACTCCAGAAATCCACGCCTTCTATAGTTTATGAGAAAAGTTCAGACTAGAGGCCGTTTAGGTTTATTTGAATATTTGCAGCTGTCACCACCAAGAAGGAAAGGCAGAGCAGGAGAGAAGAGGGGAGCAACAACTATCTATTCTAGAAGAACCCAGTCCACTCCTCCGTCTGTAGGGTCTCATCTTGCTCCACCAACAAATCCACTTCAGATACCTTCAATGGCCGCTCCAAGGAATCAACCCTTTGTTGCTTTCAACAGAGGGAGTCCTTTAAACTTAGCACAACACAATGATATTCCAATGGCAGCTTTGAAGAGTCTGCCAATTTTCATAGGAGAAGATCAAACCACTCCCATTGAGCACATAAGAGATGTGGCTTCATTATGCGGAGTCCACCACATAATGCAAGAGGAAGTTGCAGTGAGATTGCTAGCTGCTTCACTGAAAGGAAGAGTTGTGTAGTGGTACATGAGCTTACTAGTTAGTTCAATTGCAACATGGGATGATTTTGGAGAGAAATTGCATAAGCAGTTCCAAGACAGGTCTGACAACTTGTCTCTATTGGAGCAATTGACAACAATTAAGAGGGCTCTGCAAGAGCAGATGAATGAATTCAACTTCAGATTTCAAAGAACTTGGGATAGAATCCCTGCAATGGTGAGGCCACCTCTAGAGTATGCATTCCTATACTTTTTGAGAGCTTTGAACAGTGATATAGCTATCATGATATAGTCAATGGGAGGAGTGTCTCTACCAGATGCCTTTGAAACAACTATTAGAGCTGAAAACAGCTTAATACAAGCTGGTAAACTTGCTCCTAGGCCACCAACGCCAATATTTTTAGAAATTCACGCAAACATCCCTTTGCAAATATCTCCTTTCACACCTCTACTAGCTCTACCAACGCTACCAGCTGTTGTTCCAACCGTTGACAAGTAAGAAAGCATTGCTTCAAGCTCATCAAATCAATTGCAAGAGATCAAATGTCTTTTACATACTTTTGGTAACAAGTTGGTGAATTTGGAAAAGCAACAGACCTATTCCAGGCCTTACCAACAGCAAAATCAGGCCTCAAGTCAGCCTTTTCAAGGTCAGCAGCAGCAATTCCAAGGGAATAGGCAACAGTATCAGGGCAACTATCAGGGCCCAAGATAGAGTGTGAACACAAGGCCTTTTCAGGCCTATGCTCCAACACCTGTTAGTGCAGCCAGGGACCTGGTTCCCACTCAAAACAACTTAGCAGCTGATTATGAGTGGTGCTACCCTTGTAACCAGCCTCATAATCAAGCCACTTGTTCAAATGGACTCATCAATCAAGCACTGATGGTACAAAATGCTTCAGGTTCGCAGCAGAGTGCATGCAATGATGCATCTTCACAACATCAGGACCAATTCAACAATGATACAACCCTGCTTAATTGGCAAGGTCAAGAATTTTGTGGGTTGAATGAGGATAGCTCTCCAGTTGCAGCCAATACTAGAGCAAAGAAGAGAGCATTTGAGCTTGATCAAGTAGCTGACAAAGGAAGGGCGGTAGCTATGGAACCATCTACCTCTCGAGTGACTAGTGGTTGGAAAAGAGATCATCAACTCCCAGACAAGGAGTAGTCACGCTTACAAGTTGACCATACTGGCATGAAGGTACACAATAAAAATCCAATTTTACCTTTTAACATTCTTGATAGTATGAAAAGGACAAATGTAACCATGTCTATGTGGGATTCTTTAGTCATCCTCGGTCAAAAGGATATGTTACAATCAGCCCTATCAAGTTTGAAAATGTCTGATGAATCTGAGCCCCCAACAGATCAGGTTAGGGTCGTGTTAACAAATGATTCTTAGGGAAATGATCAACAGCCTTGCATAGAGAATGAAAAAAGAGTTAAACCACCTCCTTTCTACGTGTTAGTGATTATTGGTGATAAATTAGTCCATAACTGTATGGTAGATAGTGGAGCTAGCATCTCCGTCATGCCAGAATAGATTGCTGACAAACTTGGACTAAAATACCAACCTTTAGAGAAGGGAGTGATCCAATTGGATGGTACTTCGGTTAATAATTTGGGTATTATCAAAGATTTAAATCTTACCCTCCATGCTTGTCCAAATTTTTTTAGTCCCTCAAGACATATGTGTCATAGACCTCCCACCTTTCTTTTCCTTGTGTCTATCTAGAGACTTTATAGCCAAGATAGGTGGTTATGTATCAGCAGATTGGTCACATATGCTATTTAGAACAAGATATGGGACTAAGGTTACCATCAAGTCCGAAAGGTTGGCCAAAGACCACATTGAGCCATATAACCCAAGCCCCATAAATGCTGCTCCTTCTGCTGCAAATGCAAATTGTGTTGTTTTTACTGACAAGGAACTAGCTGTTGCTCAAGAACTCCAATTAGAAGCTGTTCCTGACATGCTGCTACATGACTGGGCAGTTGAAAATGTATTGGAAAGTCCTGTAGACCTCATTCAAGATGCTGGTATGGGAAACTATGTCATTCTTGAGCCCGACACAAAGATTCCAAACTTGGAGAAAGATGCGGATCAGTTGTTGCAACCACTAAATGGACTATGGGAAATGTATTTTGATGGTTTGATAAGCAAGAATGGCGCTGGAGGAGGT
Source organism: Sequoia sempervirens (assembly GCA_007258455.2). NCBI lineage: Eukaryota > Viridiplantae > Streptophyta > Pinopsida > Cupressales > Cupressaceae > Sequoia > Sequoia sempervirens. The sequence continues at coordinate 122,468,426 of VDFB02000002.1, read as the reverse complement.
GCAATGCTGGTATCTCCGCAAGGTGATAAGTACTATGCTACTTTTCGTCTTGCTTTTGCATGCTCTAACAACACTGCTGAATATGAGGGCCTGGTTCAAGGTCTAGAATGGGCAAGAAAAAGAGGAATAACCTGCTTGAAAGCACATGGAGATAGCAAATTAGTTGTTAATCAAGTGAGGGGCCTAAATGTGGCTAAAAATGACACACTAAAGTCTTATAGAAACAGAGTGTGGAACATGCTTGAGGAATTTGATGCCTTTAACTTAGTGCCTATCCCAAGAAATTAGAACAAGCATGCTGATAGGCTTGCAGCCATTGGGGTGCAGTTTGACATTCCAAATGACATTAGAAAAGAGAAGGTGCAGCAGTATGTGAAGGTTGCAGTCAGACCCTCAATTCCAGACAACAACACTCACTGGCAAGTCTTTGACAGTGATGAGCAGATCCTTTCCTTCTTGCTTGAAGAAGATCAGTTCTCCATGGAAAATCAAGCAAAACTCAAGCAGCAGTATGGTGATCAGGTCAAACAGCTGAAGACAAACAAATTGCCCAAAGGCCTTGTTACCTTAGAATCAATTTTTAGTACTGATGATCAGCTTAAAAGGGGCAAAGCTGGCTTACAAATCAAATAGGAGCACTATGAAGAGTTGGAGATTTTCAAGGGTAAGCTCCTTAAGATAGGCAAACTTTTTTCACCTGAAGATAGACAAGCTTTTGTTGCTTTGTGCCAAGAATTTCATGATGTATTTGCTTGGGAGTATTCAGATTTGAAAGGATTCGATCCCCATATTGCTCAACATACAATTGAATTAGAACCTAACACCAAGCTAGTAAGGTAGAAACAAAGGCCCTTGAATCCTAAACTTGAGCCCCTAATGATTAAAGAACTGACTAAACTAGTCGAGGGGGGTATTGTCTTTCCTATCAAGCATACTTCATGGGTTTCTAACCTTGTATCGGCTAGGAAGAAAAGTGGAGAGATAAGACTTTTTGTAGACTTTAGGGACCTTAACCCATCATCTTTGAAAGACCACTACCCACTGCCCTCCATGGAATGAATCTTGCAAGAGGTTGTTGGTTCTAAAAGATTTTCCTTATTAGATGGTTTTTCAAGGTATAATCAGGTGCTGGTCAAAAAGGAAGATTAGTTTAAGACTGCTTTTACAACTAAATGGGCACCATGGCATACAAAAGGATGCATTTTGGTTTGTCTAATGCTGGTGCCATGTTTCAGAGAGCCATGGACATGGCATTTCAAAGTTTGATCAAAAAAATCATACTGATTTACCTAGATGATATCACAGTATATTCCAAGAATGCTGATGAACATGTGTTACATCTTAGGCAAGTGTTTGAAAAATGCAGAGAGTTCGGTATCTCCCTCAATCCAAAGAAGAGTATCTTTGCTGTCCACAAAGGGAAACTATTAGGACACATAGTTTCAAAGTAGGGAATCACTATTGACCTTGAAAGAGTCAGAGCCATACTTGAGTTGCTGCTATCTAATCACAAGAAGGGCCTACAGAGCTTTCTGGGCCAGATCAACTTCCTAAGAAGATTCATCCTTGATGTTGCAAATCTGTTACAACCTTTAACAACTATGTTAAAGAAAAATGCCATCTTCAGTTGGACAAAGGACGCCAATAATAGTTTTGAAAAGGTCAAGGAGGCCTTAGCAGCAGCTCCCACAGTGGTAAATCCCAAATTTTCCAAAGATTTTTATCTGTATGCTTATGGTAGCACAAGTAACATTTCTGCAATATTGGTTCAAAAAAATGAAGAGAATCTAGAGCAACCAATAGCCTTCTTCAGTCAAGGTTTGGTCGACTATGAATAGAAATACTCCTTTGTGGAGAGACATGTCCTTGCCATGATCAGAAGCCTGAAGAAATTCAAGCCTTTAATTTCTCACAATAAAATTCATATTCTGGTGACGCACTCAAGTGTGAAGGAGTTTCTGCTAAATAAAGACCTGAATGAAAAAAGAGCAGGATGGGTCACCAAGGTCATGGAGTATGATATAGATATCAAGATCACCAAACTAGTGAGGGGTAAGGGTCTTTGTGAGCAACTTGCTACAGGTTCAAGCAACAGAAGTGAACTAGAAAAAGATGTTATCCTTGCCAATACAGATGAGCCTCAAAATGCTCAGGATGATGTTCCCATGGGGATAACTAATTGGGTCCAAGATATGACCCAATTTTTACAAACTGGTCAATTCCCATTAGGTCTAAATAGAGCCAAAAGAAGATACTTTAGACTGCAGTCCATACCATATGTGCTGATGGGAAATGTTATTTTTAAAAATGATCCAAATGGTGTCCTGTTAAGATGCATTCATAGTGACCAAATTGAAAAAGTGCTTCATGAGTTTCATGATGGAGCTGCAGGAGGTCACTTTGCTCCCAGAACTACTACCTAGAAGATTATGAGAGCTGGTTACTACTGGCCTAGCTTGTTCAAAGATGCATATGCTTGGTCAAAAAAGTGCATCAAATGCGCTCTGTTTTCAGGGAACGAAAGACTGCCTGCTATGCCTCCATCCAATTCAAGTGGAGCAGCCCTTCATGAGATGGGGCATTGATTTCATCGGTCCAATAAACCCACCTTCTAGTTCTAGTCACAAATGGGTACTTACAGCCACTGACTACTTTACAAGGTGGACAAAAGCGGTTGCATTGAGGGAAGCAAAAGAATCCTCAGTGTTGAACTTCTATGAAGATATAGTCACTAGGTTTGGAGTACCTAACTCCATCATATCTGATAACACCCTTGCATTCATGGGTCTAAGGGTAACCGACTGGGCCATTAACCATGGCATTCATTTGAGCACATCTTCAAATTATTACCCTCAAGGTAATGGCCTAGCTGAGAGCACAAATAAGAACCTCATCAGAATCATTAAAATAACCATAGAGGACAACCAAAGGACCTGGCCCAGTAGTTTAAAGAATGCACTTTGGGCAGATAGAGTGACCCCTAAGAGGTCTGTTGGTAACTCGCCATATATGTTGGTCTATTGTAAAGAGGAAAGATTGCCATTATCCATGGAGCTTCCAACTCTTGATATTGTTCACCAGTTGGGGATGTTTGAGGGACAAGACCCAATGCCAGTAAGGTATGCAGAGCTCATGGAGCTCGAAGAATCAAGGGACAGAGCAATGAAATATTTAGAATATCATCAGCTCCAAACAAAGAAGACATTCGACAAAAGGGCTATAGCAAAGTATTTTAAGGAGGGAGACCTTGTGCTCAAATGGGATGTTCTGAAAAGCAGACCAGGCCATCACACCAAGTTTGACAATATGTGGACTAGTCCATTTATTATCACAAGCTGTAAGGAACACAATGCATATCAACTAGCTACAATAGAAGGTGATTTGCTTCCTATCCCAGTCAATGGGATACACCTTAAACCCTGCTTTCAAGCCTGATAAGTACCTCTATTGTACATAATAGTTTAGGCTTTATGTTTTCCATAAGTGTTGTTTCAACACAGTGTGTATTTTTCTCTTTTTGTTTCCCCTGTCTTGCCATTTTTGGCAACTTGTTGTGTCTTATAAATATCATGAGGTTGTAGCCATGTGCAAGACTGTTATTTTGTTTGTTTTCTGAGCCTTCTAACGACTCCATGCCCAATGGACATGCCTAGTCACTGGTTCTCATGTTTAGCAGGAAAACATCCAGCAAAGGTCGCCAGAATTGTTGCCTAAATTTTTACCCTCTGGCTCAATAGGCAAGACAAATTGTGTTTAACAGGTTCGAGAAGGCCAAATCGAGCATTCTGCTTAGGGAAAAGGTTGTCAATCTGATGCTAGGTCACAGGGAGCTCAGTTGGGAAGCATGCCTTGTTTAGATTCAACATGAAAATCTTTTAAGGGCATAGTTGCCGAGACCCCAGGAGTGTCACGGCGAGTGGGGTTAGCATATGGTCCCTGTCGGCAAGACATCAGATGGAGTTTCGGTGACAACGAGTTCCAGTTCGGCGGAGGTTGTTTTGTTTGACAAAAGGTCTCGGTGAACGCATCGTGTCTCGCCGAAGTCAAAAGATCTTGGCAAAGCAAGCGAGCTTCGCTAAGAAGTCTCGCCGAGGTCACAGGGTCTCCCCGATAATCAAAAGAAGCAAGTCTTGGGACAGGTTTGGCTGACAAAGTCTCCCTGGCATAAAGTAAAGAGGGCCTTCGGTATGACTAGGTGATATCACTGAGATGTCTCAACAATTTCACAATGTCTCCCCGAACTGAATGGAGCTCGAAAAAAGTCAAGGGCTTGTTATAGAGTCTCAGCGAGTGAAGAAGTCTTGCCGATCGGAAGGAGGCCCCACCAGAACTCAAGAGGTCTCGCCAACAGTTGAGGATGTCGCCCAAAGGTCCTGCCGACAACGGAAAGTCCTGGCAACATACAAGGTGTTATCGACAGGAGTCTCACCGAGCAGTGGAGCCTCCAAGAAGGAAAGAAAAAGCGGTTTCGGCCAAAGGAAAGGTCCTTGGTGAAATGTCTTGCCGAGACGAGAGTGTCACCCCAACTCAAAGAGCCTTCGGTGTAATGAAAATTTCATCGAGATGTTCCAGAAATAAGGAGGGGTCTCACTGACAACGGAGAAGCTTTCAGCGTAGCACAAGGGGCTTGGGAAGACTTCTTCTGACCAGCAGGAGTCAGGCCGAAAGCAAGGAAGTCGGCCGAGGGTTCATACCTCGACGTGAGTCTTACCAAACATCGAAGCCTTCATAACGAAAGGGAATTCACAAGGAGGAGGGAGAGTTATATGAAATGTCTCGGCGAAACAAGGGGTCTTGCCGAAGTGAAATGAACGATGTGCTCGCCAAAGCTGAAGTGGCTTCAACACAACCTCTTCCCGACAGAGAGATGTCTGGCCGACAGAAGAAATGGAGCCAGGCAAGATGGCTTCTAGAGATGTCGGCGAAGGTCTCCCCGACATGAATCTTATCGATGTAAAGACTGATTGTCTGAGTGATGTCTTACCGATATCTCGTGGTCTCAGCAATGGCAGGGGACCTCCGCGTGACTCATTAACCCACTGATCTCCTGGCGATAAACGGCGTCTTGCCGATGGCTCCAGTAGCATCGATATGATCTTTTGGCCTCACTGGGAGCTCTTAGCGATGACTCCATGTTTTTCCAAGGCTTGCGAAGGGGTTTGATCGCATCGGTGAGAGACTTCTCGTGTCTCACTGAGATGCAATTCAACTGAAGAATTTGACCACCTAGGAGTCTGTGTGTAGTTCACTCAGCCGATTAGAGAGGTCTGGGGGTCAACTATGGCAGTCTAAGGAATGTCAAAGGGATGAAGTGCGATGTGTATCTATTGAAGGCTCAGATCATTCAAGGTGTAGCCAAGGTAGCTCAATCGAACATGACGACATGATCAAAATGAATGTAGCAGCTAAAGATATCTAAAGAAGGCTTCCCCGGAGATGACTCTTCACCATCATGGACACGTAGGGGCTTCAGCATTAATTTTGATCAAAAGATCTGAGATAGATCTTTTTATGAACGAGGATATTTTTGTAAGCCCTAATGGGCCAATATCAGTTTGTATATAAGGCATTTTTTTCCTTTTTTGTAAATAGTTCTGATTGCACACTCTGAAGAGTTAGTGATTTTCAATCAATCCTTTCTCAGTCAATGTATGTCTTTCTGTAACTCAACTAGAATCCTGAATACAACACAGAGTTTACCTTGGAAGTTCATGTTCATGTTTGTATTTATTCTCATTTCTGTACCTTTCTTTTGCAAATGCAATTCTATAACTGTGTTTTCACATTTCTGCATTTGTATCTTAAGGTTGTGAAATTGATATTTCCTTTCCAAGATGTATGTGTAGGCCAAACCTGTTAGGACTAAAGCATTAAATCTGAAAGAGGTTGTTCTGGGTATGTAAATCAATCAAATTAGGCCTTCAAGAGTGTGTCCTTACTGTGTTCATTTCATGATTTCTCATTATTATGATGTATCACCATAGGTTTAGTTTTTCCATTTTTATGCATCTCTTCCCTCTTTCCTCTCAAAGAAGTAATAGTTTAGGTGATACCCAAAGGAAGCCGGCCTTCTCCAGAGGTTCACTTCAATCATAGGTGACCCACAGCCTTGGAGTGATCCCATGTTGCTCTAGAATGCTTAGTTTCTTGTAAACTTTGCAAAGGGTGCAATTCTAGGTGACAACAGTCATATTGGTAATTTTTTTGCAAATGGGAGATGAATTAATTTTCCTGCAACAAGAAGAAATTATAAAAATAGCGGAGTTTAAATTTTGTGGGAAAATGCAAGCCATCTTCCCACATGGTCTAGTTGTAGGTTAAAATATTGCATGTGTATATTTGTGGGAATTGGATGGGAAAGTATCTTTTCAAAAGTTTCCATTTGAACCAGATAGATTTCAAAGTGTAGTTCACACCAGTTTTTTCATTAAGGTTCAAATTAGATGGTTCTTCCCATGGGAGATGTCAAATTCTAAAAATCAATTAAGGTTTTATGGGAAGATGGAGGCCATTTTCCTACATGGACCAAATGAAAGGTGAAGTCTCATAGTATAGTCTTCTCGAGGCTTTCGAGTGAACCAAACAAAATATGTAGATGTTGATTACTTTCCCACATCGTGATATTGACAAATTTCTTGCATTTGGCTTGATTAAAAAAATAACTGTGCTTATTTGCAGGAAGCTGAAGGCCAACTTCTCATAGTTGGATGAAACCATTTTTTTGCAAATGCTAATAGATTTCATGTTTTTCATTTGCGGGAATTGAGTGGCCAAGTGTTTTGTTGGTTTTCCCTTCAAAACTTGATGTCATTCAAGTGCAGATATAGATCAAAATATCGCTTGGTAGATGGAGCCCAAAATTTTGCATAAACTTGTTGAGGAAAAAAATGACTAGTTATGGGTTTTGTGGGATAATGAGGCCAAAATTCTAGATCTAGTTTCTAATGGATTTTCTGCCCAGGGTAGTTAAAAACCAATATTTCATTTTTACAAGAATTTCTCACCCAAGTGAATTTACGATAATTTCTTAGTGAACTAGACATCATCCAAGGGTGCAACAAGGATAAATTTAAGAACCCCCCCCCTTGGTGAAGGTGTAAAATCTTGGAAAATCTTGTATACTTCCCGATAAAAAAATAATTTTATTGGCAGTTTTTTTGTTTTTTCAGGAAAAAAATAATTGTAATTGGAAAATCTTTTGTAATGGCTAGAAGTCTATGGAGAATCCTGGAAAATTGCAATTTTTTAAAACCAATATAATATTTTCATTGACGATTAAAACCTATTTTCAAACCAATAAAATATTTCCATTGGCGAATTAAACATGTTTTCAAACCAACAAGATATTTCTATTGGCAAATCGAAGCTATGCTCAAACAAATAAAATATTTTTGCTGGCGATTCAAAAATGTTTTCAAACCAAAAAAAAAATTCATTGGTGAATTAAACCTTTTTTCAAATGAAAAAAAAACCATTGGTGAATTAAACATAATCTCAAACCAAAAGAAAAATTCATCGGTGAAATAATTTGGTATGCCAATAATAAATCATAGCATGGGTGGCGAAAATATCAAATACTACATATTGTTCTATTATGGGAAAATTTTTCCACACATCCAAATTCCTTCATAAAGAGTCTCAAATGGGGAAAAGTGTCAACATATTCATTATGTCTGAAGCCAAATGTCAACGCAAATCAATATAACCCACGACCATTCGATGAATTTTTGATGGACGACTGTAGTTGTATTCCAGAAGCAAATGCATGAAGCACTAGACTTGCAAATTCAAACCGCAAAATAACACTAGAAGTGTTAGATTTCCAAAAATCAATGGTTGAAATTTTATTACTGATTTTATTAATGATTCAAAATGTTTTCAAACCAAAAAAAATATTTTCATTAGTTCTCATGGTTAGCCTGCGGGATTAAAATAATAAAATTAAGAAGCTAGAGGGATAGCAGGAAAGTGACACCTATTCACCCTCATGGCGGGCCCTACCACTATTCAAAGGCGTTGATGGCTGAACATGATCAAATCAACGGTTAAGATGTGCTCTGACAAATAAATCTCAGCTGTTGCCCGCTAGCTCACAAGGGACCCACTGCTAGATCTAGGCATATGGAGGGATAGTGAGCATAAGGCACATGGCATCATCACCACCGCCCATAAAAATATAAAGGGCATGGGAATATTTGGTGAAATATTTCTCAAAAATTATGAAAGGTTAAACAATGTGCTACTAAAAGGATGTATGAGCATGTGTAAAATTGTTCATCGAGATGTTCTAATCTTAGCCGTTTATTGCTAAAGGAGGATATACGTTATGGTCACTGACCTATTGGTTAAAGGGGAAGCAATTTGATGGTCGTCAGGTTGATCTAGGTCATTTCTTGCTAGCCCATGACTATTGATCTAAAACATGCAAATCTCAGAGGGGAAGTAGGTTGCTGACACGTGGCTTTTTTTCCAGCTTGTAAAGAGTAGTGGGGGCCACAAATCTAATGACAGAGATGCACGAGAATGAATGAAATATAAGTGACAACATATTCATTATGTTTAAAGCCAGATGTCAACACAAATCAATATAACCCATGACTGTTCGATGAATTTTCGATTGACAACTGTAGTTGTATTTCAAAAGAAAATGTTTGAAGCTCTAGACTTGCAAATTCAAACCTCTGGAATAACACTAGAACCATTAGATTTCCAAAAATCAATGGTTGACATTTTATTATTTTTTAAATGAATTAAAGTCATGACTCAATTTTTTTGAAATAATATTGTCACATCAAGTGGTGAATTAAATGTTAAGTGTTGAGTATTTGATGCCATTGTTTTCATTCTAACTTCTATATATACTTCACCAACTTGATGTTATTCATATCATTTATAATATATTTGGATTTTATTTCTTTATTCTCTATTCTCAATTTAACTGTGATATGGAGTCTTCATGGCGTGTCATGCTACCCAAATGTTTTTGGGAGAAAAGAAGTGATGATGGATATGACAAATAAAGCTGGGTATGCTTTTTACAATTCCTTGTGTGTAGGTTGAGGATGCTATAAGAATAATTGTGGGTAGGGAATGGATTCAGAAAAAACCTCGTGCTCTATATTCTGAGGTAGCTTCAAATTTATTGTCCAATTGCATGGAATTTTTTATCGATAAAGGTTTGGTGAAGACATTAGCAATACGTTATTTGCAACCTTTCATTTACTCTATTTCTTTGTTGGAGTTGGCACTGGAGCATTACAATTTTAAAAGTGGGTTAACACCTATTGGTGGAATCTTTTGAAAAATAGAATTGTATGCTTCTATAGTGCAAGCTCTTTCCCTAGTTAATATGAGATGTGGTTTGCTATGTATGTGATATGAAAAATGAATAATTAAAGAGTCTAGAGTTTTGGAGGAAGGTTTTGGGTGATTCACTTTTCCTCTCTGCTGTTACTTTGTTAAATTCAATTCACCTTCTACTCAAACACTTGGTTGAGGGCCTCAACTATTGTTATAAATTTTTTTAGTAATGAATTGTGTGATGTGTCTATATTTTATTATATAGCATAATAGTTCTTGTAATATGTATTTTGTGACTGGTTTTTTTATCACGGTTAGTTCCTTTTTGGCTTGTTGGCTATGCAACATGTACTTTAGTCTTTAGCTACTTAAATTAAAATACTTTTCATGGCTCCATTCTTGTAAATCCTTTTTGCTTTGTTCAATATAAAAAATGTGGCTTTTAAAACTAATAGTAATTATCAACATATAGTTCTGATCATAAGTTAGAAAAAATTATTTGGACTTATTAGTGGACATTGATAATGATTAAGGTATTATCAACATATAGTTCTCATCATAAGTTAGAAAAATTTATTTGGACTTATTAGTGGACATTGATAATGATTAAGGTATTATCAACATATAGTTTTGATCATAAGTGAGTGAAATTTATTGTGACTTATTAGTGGACATTGATAATGATTAAGGTAAAGAAAGCCATTTAATTCTCTCTTTTCAATGCCTCAAAGTACTCTCCCTTTCATTTAATTCTCAATCTTTTCGAAGAAAGTGTGGTTGCGATACTTCGGATTAATGCCATATGCACATTTGAAGTGATTGATTGGATAGTTTGATATTGAAAACTGCATGATGTACTGTAGATGATGATGTCATCAATCTAGTGATCAATTGAAACAATATTTGTAATGATTTCATATTGTTTGAGTAGTAGTTTTGATAGCTTGTCATCTTGAGGTACAATTTTCATGTAGCTAGAATTCAATCAAATTGAACATTTTAATTGTAAATGTAAGGCTTAAGTTAGATGAATTGATTGAGTTGGTTTTTTGGTTTGCACGGTTATCATTATACCCAACCTCACACGACTCACAAGTAAACATGGATCAGGTTGGTAGTGGCATTGGTGGCCCATAAATGGGGATAGTGAGCACAACTAAAATCATTTGTTGAAGGCTAAATGATTTACTATTGAGTGCAATGTTCTAAATTTTCATAAGGGTTTTCATTTTGTAAGGTTAATAAGGAAGAAGATGATGTGGTATTATTGGGGATAATCTAAATTCTCCTACCTCTAGTTATGTAGCTACAGAGTAAAAGACCAATTTCCTTCAAGTTCAGAATGGGTGGAATTGGAAAGAAGTTGATCTGGTTCACCTGACTTCTCAGATAGGTTTTGAACCAAGATGAGGAGCTCTGATGGAGATAAGTGCTATCCCAGTGCATGGAATATGCATGCAAAATATGGGAGTATATTTACTACCCCTCATCTTCTGCATGACTCTGGTTCTCAAAGATGATACATACATTTTGTATCTTCACAACTCCCACTTCCCCAACATGGTCAGCCAGGCAAGCCCTATGCATTTATTTTTAGAGCCGCATTTGTATTACATTGTCACCAGTAGAAGCTTGGAATCAATTGTGTATATGTAAAGTGACATATGTCATTTATATAAACAAGATCTTGCATGCTCTACTCATCTTAAAAAATATATGTAATAATGTAACATTGTAAGTCAATTGTAAAAAAAAAACGGTTGTGTTATTCTTCGTTATTCATTTACAGTAAATAATTATTTTTTGAGTTAGTGTCTATGACTCTATTCAAATCATTTTTTTTTTCCTTTAAGAAATTAATTATTATCTATTTATGAAATATTTACATGCAAATTTAAAACGTAAAGTAATACAAATGAAAAAAATAAAGTTGCCATCAAATTGACAAAAAAAATGATAAACACTAAAATTTGTCACTCTTGCTAGGGTTTACCAAAATTTTATTGATTTCTAATTTGTCCTTGAACTTCTCCCTTAGTTCCTAATATAATTATTCATTTTATTAAGTCCTTTGCAATGTTAAGTTACCGACACCTTGGCCTTGATGTCAATCCTAACACACTAAAGTTTAAAACAACTTTAAAACACATGTTTATTGTTTATATCATAAATTACTCAACCATTCAATGAACATTTGGTGGATGGTTGTAGTTGCATCCTGGAATTTAATGCACAGAGTGCTAGGCTTGCAAATTTAAACCTCCAGAATCACCCTAAAACTATTAGATTTACAAAGATCAATGGTTTATAATCTGTTGTCAATGCAGGACAACCATGTACTAATTGTGTAGTCCGGAAGCAACACGTTGATGTTTCATTCACTTTAATGTTAAAAAAAACCAAACTTTCTACTCCTAAGTGATTTTATTTTTAAGTGAGAGTGTCAACACATAGGGAGATTTATGATTGCTCATTGCAGTGCACCAAGGAGATTCTAGGTTCCACTTACAACAAAGCTAGTCCATGCCTGTCAGTATTAATCTTTTCAAAAAACAAAATTTGGGTAAGTGAAAGGCATAATTCCTATGGCTACATTTCAAATTTCATCATTTCTTAAAATCTTATTTTTTCAAACTTTGAAGTTTGGCTTTAGGGTTGAGAGACTTAAGAATTAAGAAAAATTAAGGACTAAGAGAATTCACAATTTCACATTGTATAAGCATGTCTACCACCAATACCACTAGAGAAAAATCGGATACAAAAATACATTATGATGGATTGCTTAAAACCACAGGTTTAACTAATGAATACCATGATATTTATGATCCTAAAATCTATGGTAGGTGTACCTCAGAACTTAGATTTTCATTTGAGAATAAGGCTGCAAAGGGAATGCAAGTTAATAGTTACAATGCACTGTGGGTAATTGGATTAGGAAGCATGATGTTACATGAGGTTTTCCATTGCCCAAAATTTATCATTGGTCTGTGCCCAAAATTATGATGATAACAAAAGAGAAATTGTTAATAAAGATAACAAAGAAGAATTGTTATTCATTAATGCAAAAGAACTTGGAGAAGTGTTGGGGTTTACAACTGAAGAATTTGGAAACATCCACATTGACCTAGAAAAGGTTGCTAGTGATTATGAAGCAGTGGATGAAAGGGAGAAAAATTCTTTCATAAATAAAATAGTTTAGGATAACATACAAGTTAGAAACAAATTGAAAGGTAATCATAAGCCTCCTTATGATTTTGATATTTTTAGACCATGGGTTCAAGACACTATTTCCATGCTAGCATTTTGCCTCGGACTGGATAGCAATTGGGAAGTGGGTGCAAGCCTCCTTGAAATGGTATATAATATCCATTATGGTGTTCCACATGTCAAATATAACTTTATTGAGCACATTGTAGAATCCATGCATAATTTTTTTTAATGATTAAAGGAGGTTCCACCAAGACATTTAGGTTCACAACCTACTTGTGCTAATTTTTCTATTCAAATTTAGTGGAATGTCGCAGACCAATAAGCTTCAAATTCATCCCTATAGTAATTATGAGGAAAAGAAAATGGCTCCAGTATATGATTGGACCACTGAGATAAGGATGCATGATTCTCGAAGGAACTACAATAATTTTGTAGACTACTTTTTGGCTCCATTGCATCAAGCAATTACAAATATTCCAATGCCTAGATTGCCTATGTCATGTAGAAATTGCATTAAACTAGGAAAATAAATACACTTGGTTGATTGGTACGTAATGGAAGAATATACCATGCTAAGACTTTATGGATTGGGAGTAGATCCATACAAACTTCCAATACATATGAGAGAAAGGGTTTTTGCATTGGAATATGTAAGGCAGATGTAGAGTGCTGATGAACTACACTTTGCTGATCAACAAAAGAAGACCTTATTTCCTTCTTTACCTTTTTCATGTGGAGGGTTCACATTTGAGAGAAAAGCATTTAGTGTGACACATAATCTTTTGAATTTTTTGAATTTTGATGATGTTTGTCACTGGTAGTATGATCAATGTAATGCCATTAAATCAATGATTGTGGCCAATAGTAATGCTGCAAGTAGAATTCAACATCAAAGCAAACCCTTGCTTGAAAACTTGAGAAACAAGGATTCTTGGGATTAGGTCAAAATAGCAATGGAGAAAAGTGTTGCTAAGAAAGGTATTTCTTTTGAACAATTGTCAGCAGAAATTATGGCATTGCACCAAAAGACAATCATGACGTGCAACAATTTTTATAAAAAAGTGATAAGCCATCTAGTAGAGTAAAAAGCCAGATTCTCTAGATAAGGAAGTTACAAATAAAAATTGGTCACGATAAAAAAATAGTGCCTTTTGGTCTATGAGGAAGGAGCTAGGTGAACTAAGAAATCTTGCAGAATTTGGAGATAATGAAGAAGATCTTGATTTTAGAAAATTGTGGAATATAGAGCATCCCAATGATTGTGAAGATAAAGAAACTAATGATGAATTTGATGATGATAGGGAAAAACAAAGCTATGCCAAACCTGGTTTAAGTGAGGCTACAAAAATGGGTTATGAAGGCGGTGGTTTGGGGTCCCAAGGACAAGGAATTTGTATGGTAATAGATGTAGACCATAGAAAACCTGTTGATAAGCGAGGCCTTGGAGATGATAAAGTAGACCAAGGGAATACAAGTACAACTGAAACAATTCATTTTGTTAGAGCTTTGAATCCTAATCCTCAAGGTCAGATATAGTCACAATTAAGACATGCCCATGGTGGAGAACCTAGTGCAACTACCATTGCCACTAGTGGCGATGGTATGGGTAGTAGTACTAGTAGTGGTCAACATGTGCTACAACAAAAAATTACACACAAGAGGACAACAATACAAGATACCACACAAATACCAAGTGATCAAGGCATATAGAAGAGGCAAAGGACTTTGACAGGTCCAAGTCCAACAACAACTACCATTTCCACCACAAATGAGTTATTTCTAGGCACTCCCAGTCCCATAGTGTGGCTGCAAAAAAATTAGCAACTGCAAGTACTCCTATTCCTTCTCCATTCAAGCATTTCATTGTTCCTGTGTCCCCAAGTTTGATTACATTGAAGAGTTTAAAAAGAAATCAGAATTGTATAAAAAAGAAAAGAAGCAACTGATGGAGAGTGCGTCTATTGTAGCTTCAGAGCCTGTAACAACCATGGTATTACCAACATTTTACACAAATAAAGAAATCATGGAGTACACAATTGTTGTTCCCATAGTTCAAAATAAACCAGAAAATCAAATGGATCGATCTGAATTTCAGGTGAGCAGTTTACAATTGGATTTTTCTGGACTCAAAAATACTGAAAAAATTAATGTATCAAAGAAGAACAATGAATTGGTGTACACATAATTGCTAAAGCAAGAGAGAAAAAAATGTTGCAGAATCAAGTAGAAAAGTTATAGATAGACCTAGCAAATGAGAAAGCAAAGAGGAAAGCAACAGATATCAAGAGCAATGAATTAGAAAAAAGAATAAAAAAATTTGCCTCTACATCAACAAGCAAATAGGATAAACAAAATGAGAGAGAAGTGAATGAACTAAAGAAAAGGTTAGATGAGAGAAAAAAGAAATATGATAAGAAAAATCCACTTCAAAAAAATTAAGACAAAGCATTGGGAAAGGAAATGAATAGTGGGAACAAAAATTGGAGAAATAGAGAAAAATAAATGAAAGATTGGTTGCAGAGATGATGGAAGAAAAAAATGAAATTAACTCTTGACAAAATAAGTCAACTGCATTTTGTAGAGAAATAATGAGGCATATGAAACAAAATATCTGGGATGAAATAATGTAGAGGATTGATCATTTGTGTGAAATATTTCAATTGATTGATGCTATCAGACTACATTATAAGAAGCTCAAAAAAATTTAGTGAACAAAAATGTGTTGGCATTAGAGAAATCTACAAATCAAGTTCAAAAAATAGTCTACAAATCCAGCGACAATGATTTGAAATCAAAAGGGATTAATAATCATCTTTTTGCCTCAATGATGTTGTCATCTATCATTCAAAAGTGTTTGAGAATGTGTGAAATAAAGGAATTTGTGTATCTAGGTGCAAACAATATGAAGAAGCTAGATGAAAAGGTAAGGAACTTCACAAAGATTGGTTTGCCAGAGGCTTTTGACAGAAATGAGTGATTAATTGGAAAGGATGATTTCAGAAAGAATATGGAGGGTGCAAGGAAGATTGATTTGGATCAGTTTCCTCAGAACCCATATGTGGTGAACTATTTAGACTCCATTAAAACGTTGATAACCTTGAATGAAATTTTGACTGAATAATTCAAGATAGGTTGCAATTTCAATCATGAATTGTTAACAAATCTTCAAGTCAAACAACATTAGTTAGAACAAATGACAATTTCACCACCTGAATAGTGGAAGTTGCTAGAAAAGGTGATACAGATTTGATATTAATAATATGAGTTTCCAAGTTCCAACTCAACTCTATCCAGAGTTGTCTTTGAGCAATATTTTGCATTGCCAATGCCTCTATGTATTCCTTCATGTGAAAATCAATAAAAACTCAAATTCAGTAATGTGTTGATGTTCAATTATCTATATTATTTATTTTATAATTTGAAGAAAAAGTATGGTTTCAACTACTAGATACACATTAAACGATTGCTGATGTTCATTGTTGTATATGCTACTATTGTTTATATGTTATTAAGCATTGAATTGAGTGATGAATCACCGAGTACATGTTTAACACAATTAAAATATGAAATTATTAATAATATGTTAATTTGTTCAATCTTCTTTAGAATTTTCACTTCTCTTTCAAATGCCATTATTGTTGTAAGACTATTATGCTTATTACAGACTCAAATTCAACCTAAGACTCAAAAAATATCCTATTCCTTTGTGCTTGTATTTCAAAATCCATTACATGAGTACCCAATCTCTCCCAACTAAAGACTCGTGCAATTGGCCTTGAATTCCCTTTTATAAGAACAAGGGAGCAACAAGCTTCGAGAAAAATTAGACATTTAGTCACATTTACATTTGACTTACATTTCAATTTTAATTTCAAAACATTCTCGAGTAGTTATATTTGTATTTCCAAGAGGGGGAATACATATAAGACAAAATTCCTTCCCATTTTCTGATCTGAAGATTTCCCCACCTTCCAAAAGGCTCCTTTAGTCAGTGCAAAATAATATTTTCCATGAGAAAACATTTTAGTCCACATGCTTTAAAAAATTTTAGAAGAAAAGCATAAATTGAAAGAGAGATTACACCAAAGTAACTCAAAGGAGGCAAAATTGCAGCATGTGAGGTACCAGGTTGCAATGCTTGGAATTATTTTTTCCACATAGCCATTTGAGTTTGCATTTGAGACATCTTTTGTTGGCTCAAGTTATACTCAACAACCACCTCATTATATTTGGTTCTAAAATTGTTCCTTTCCACTGTTAGTGACTCAACTATGGCCTTGGTGAATTGTGCCACATTAACAATCATGGTTGCTACCTCCAAGATAGATGTATAGACGTATTGAACATGAGACACTGGTAGAACCCCTAAAATTATTTTTGTTCCATTGATAAATTTTGAATTTTTTTGTTGTTGTCCTAGTTTGGACACGTCTTAAGGCTTAGGGTTTCTTTCGTTCTCCTATTATGAGGTTTATGTGTTCCTTAAACCCCATCAAAAACCCTAAGTGTTAATTCCTTTGCAAATTTTCTAATTTGATGCTGACCTTCTGTCGCCAGTTCCCAGTCACTTTAGCTATGATCTATGTCATTGAACTCATCCTTTTTACTGGACCCTTGATCCTAACGTTCTTGGTTGCTACCCGTCGGATTTATTTTAAATATCACTTTATATTGTATGGGTCACAAGTCTTTTTAATATATGCCAAAGGTCCTAGGTTTGTGGTTTAATATTTTATCATTGGTCTATAGTATCAACCTAAAGTTTTATGTCCCCCGTCATTCGTCTACCTAGTCGGGCCCACTTTTAAGTATTAACAATTATGCACATGCAGTTTTAAGGTTTTATGCAGGCCATTGGATTTGTGAGATTACATCCTAATTGGTCCCTATGCCCTCGTCGAGTTTTAATTTCCATTAAAATATTCATACGGGCTGGCAGGTAGGTTCCACATGTCTTCTTTATCAGTGGGTCCCATAATCCTTTGGAAGCAATGAATGTTAAGCCTTGAGAATTGAATGGTTGAGATAAGGTGACATGGGTCAATCTTGATTGCTCCCTACCAGCCCGCGGGGGCCCCAAATTCATCTCCCATCTCTCAATGGGGAGGTGGGGAGGTGCCATGTGGAAAGCTCTGAGTTGTCCATGGAACTATATAAAGGAATGAAATATTTAGGAAATATTTCGACATAGGGTTGTGTAGTGTTAAAGCCCATGCTACTAGAGGGACCTTTTACATGTGTTTTAACAAAGAAAAATATGTCTTAATTTGAGTTGTCTATCTGATCAGAAGACTATGCGCTAAGGCAGAAGGCTTGAAGGTTAAAGAGCACATAGGTTGGAGGCTCCATATTTAATCTGGATTGCTCCCCACCTCCCCATTGTTGAAAGTTGTGCACAGGTTAAACCCAGCAAGGAAGAGGGGAGGTCGACACATGGATTTTCTCAGGGCTACTGAAGATAGTGGAGCCCGTGGGTGACTTGGATGAAATGTACACATGGCCTATTCTCATTGGATGACAATGATAGTTACTTATGGTTATATTTTTCAAAACTCTTTGACTGAATCTAGATTGTTTGTCAAGCCATTTGACTACAAGATCAATGACAAGAGTTCAAAGTTGAGTTTGAAGGAAAATGAGTTATTCGGGTTTGTGTGAGCAAACCATAATGGAAGATATGATGCAAAAATACCAAATTGGAAAGTCTTAAAGCCATAAAAACTTGTTTTAAAGCACAATTAAAAAATATTTAAGCATTCAATGTGTTCAAGGAGTTCATGCTGCAATTTTCAACCTCATTCGATGACCAGGATTAGGGTTTTCAAATAAATTATAAACCAGTAAGTGAAATCATCACCTTGCTCTTCAATTATTTAAGAAATTTTCTATAAGGTGCTCCCTCTATCATTGTGTTATTAGGGTTTCTATTTTTTTGCATTTCTTTTAAGGTTTGATGTCATTTTAAACAATTAGCTTGTCTGGTCTTGCTATTGTTTTGTGTCAAACCCTTGCCCAAGCTATAAGCCTCTATTTTGCTAAAGAGAAACCCTAGTCTACTCAAACCCTATAATCATGGCACCAAAAGTTAAAGTGTATGCATCTGAAGAACAACCCTCTAGTTCAAAACCTCCTCTTAGACCTCTAGTTCATGACTTAATCAACCAATTAAAGCCCTCTACCTCTGAGAAACCTAAGGGTCAATTGTTATTCCGAGGAACACAAATTATGGAAGGGATTATTGATAAACAATGCACCATTAAGGATGCCACATTTTCATGCACTAGGTGGACATTGTTTAGCTATTGGTTTGACAATAGAAACTGTGGCATTCCTGTGGCTAACCCCTTAAATTTGGATATGGGAAAGTTGATAGTGCCAAATGTCTACATGGACGTTGACCTATTAAAGGAAGTGGCTTCAAATTATGATCTAGTCACAAGGACTATAAGAACATTTGATGGGATTGAGATGGTGAAAGTCACCAGGGAAGAAATTGATGAGGTTTTCAAATTGACTAAGTGGAGTGAAGATATGGTCAAGATTGATGAGAAGACACCCAGGGTTGAATATGAGAGGGTGAGACATACCTTCAAGATCTCAGTTTTGTAGAACTATTTGGAAACTATTAAGGGTCAGGGGAAGATTATTTTGGCCCCCTCAGAAAAAAAACCATTCCCCATCAACTATTTTGTGTCTTAATTCCAAAGGACATTCTATTATTTGCGTAAAATTATAGGATATGACCCATCTAATGGTATTCCTATGGCTTGGATGTATATGGCTGCACACATCCAACACCCTACTTGCTACACACTGTATGACTATGAAGAATATTTGGATGAGAAGATCCATGAGGGCCTGGTTGCATTGAAGAAAGGTCAAAATGGAGTCAAATTTTATTGGTATTCATTATTCATGCATATGTTTCTTTTCAAAGGAGCTACATATTTTGGTAAGGATATGACATTGGAGAAAAAGGAGGGTGATATGGATTTTCCTGTCCAGTGCTAGATCACACTCCTTGATATGAATTGCAACAAATCCAGCTATGTGGTGTTTGAGAATGTTTTTTCCTCCAAGCTAAGGGGGTATTAATTATGAACATGCCAAGAATTCTTGCTGCTCTGCATGGATTTTTGAGGCCTAAGGATAGGAGGCCAGATCTGAATATTGATCACAATTGGGGGGACAAGATCCCTTACCCAAGTTACACAATAGTGAGGGTGTATGGCCACAAGTGTCTCACCCCATATATTGCCAAGGGAAGTGCCATAAAGAGTTGGTTTTCTATAAGTAATGTGACAATTAGGTGATGTGGAGAACAACCACTTGAAGGATTAGGTAAGGGAACCTTTTTCCCTACATATACTTATTTTTCTGATTTTGTTATGATAAAGGGAGGATGGAGAAAAATCAATGATGGGCTCAAACCTTTGGAATTAAAGAGGGTGGGAGCAAGGAACCATGATCCATAGGGATTCATGGTATGGTTCAAGATGAGAATTTAGAGCTCAAAATTCATCCATAACTTTTACTTCCTAGAGGATGTAATAAGAATTTTTTTTGACTTTTAGAAACAAGATGACTAAAAGATGAAGTGGATTTCCTTCAATAAATTGGAAAAGGAGATAAGAGAAAAGGACCCACAATTTATAGCTCTTGGAGAGATCCCAAATGTAATGCAAATAATTGAATATGTCTTTTAGAACTTTGAGACAGTGGTTGGGAATTTGGAAGGTGAAAGACTAATCCATGATAAGGGGAAGGCTGTTGCAGTAGAAGAACAAGGTGAAGGGGATACCCCTATGATGGAAGAAAGAATAGCCTCCCAATAGCAAAATAAATTAATTATTTTCAAAATGAGTAAGGGCATGGTGAAGGAGAAGGAACAAGCAGTGCAAACCTCTTCTCAACAAGAGGAACACAAAATTACTTCACCAGTACATCAAATGCCACCACCATCTCCTCCTAGGTCAACTAGTCCTATGATTATGGAAATTGATTCACCACCTAGACAAGCATCACCACTTAGGAAGCCACCTCAAAATAAACAAAAGGTTGAATCAGCTAGCCTGGTAGATTATGAGGAAGACACAAATGATGAAATATTGGTGATAGAAGAAGAGATACAACAAGGAATGCCTTCTCCACCCAGGGAGAAGGTGCCATAGAAACTTGGTCTTAGATTGAGTAAGGCTAACCTCATAGGCATAAATAACAAAGATTATGTTAGAGAAGATGCCTATACCAAATTCATGGATGACGACTCTTTTGTCAAATCCAAAGTTTTAATGGAGTTTGCTTGGAGGGCCAAGAAGGATGAATTTGTTAATAATATTGCAAAGAAGAGGAGATTGCATCCAGAGTTTCTTGATGCAGTCATTCAATCCCAAGTAATAAAGGAGATGAAAGGAAGCTTTCAAGAAATAAATACATAGGAAGGGATATAGATAGTGAGAAAAAATGGTATTCTTTTATTTCTAGAATGTGATTTATCTTCCACAATTGATTTTGACATAGTGAAGAGGTATGATAGACCTCTATATAATTCTGAGGAGGAAGCTACAATTGCACTACAAGGATTTTCATTTAGTGAGTAGTGGGATACATTAGCTATCTGGGCCCTAGCCCCCAACACCTAGAAGACAGAAGTTGCAGAGCCATTTGTAGGCTACAAAGGGGCCTTGATCATAAAAGGGGTGCTTGATACCTCAACTATTGAGGCTACTACCATGTCAGTGAATGTTGCATAGTTCAAAAAAGAAATAGTTGAATCAGTGACGGAAGAAAAAGAGAAATTCAAAAAATTGTATAATGATTTATTGATTCAATATGGAAAAGGTCAACAAAAAATAATGACGTAGTTATAGATTGAGATGGCTTTATTGAAAGAGAAGGTACACAATTTACAACTGGGTAAGCTAATGCAAATAGGTACTACTTCTCCTTCTACATCACAAGAGCCAACACCATCTGCCCCCATCCCTCCCATGAGTTCTTCATGGGAAATTGTGCCTTACAATATGGGAGATATGCCCATCCCAGTAGAGGATCCTAGCACATTAAAGGCACAACAAGGAGAAGAAATCAATAAATAAGAATTACTTGAAAAGCTGAAGGAATATAAGGAAAAGTGTGACCAACATGACAGGGTGATTTTTGTCAGCAATTTGAAAATTGTGACTACAGTATTCGAGCATTTGAATAGAGGAGTTGACAAGAGATTAATTAGCATCCATGCTAATTATTCCTCCATGGTTGATGCAATAAATGATTTTGACATAAAAAAAGAGGTGGCAATTTCCCTCATGGAGAAATGGATCCCAAGACTCCAATATTTGAGGCTAATGGCTGTGGGATCTAAGCATGATGTAAATAAGCCTAAAAAAATCCAACCCACCCTTAGAACTGTGAATGGAATTAAAGATTGAGCCTTTGGAGGCTAAAATAAGGGAGTTGGTTAAGAAATTTGATGAAATGAATCATGGTCTCCTTCTTGCTATATTAAAGGATAATGGTGAAATTAAATCTCTACAGGACTAGAGAAAGGAGGCAAATGAGGTAATTTCAAAGCAAGCAACCTCAATTTGTGAGAAACATGACATGAGCATGCTAAAGAGAAACATGGACATGCTTGCTCAAGTAGGAATTTCTCTGGAAGAATTTGATAAAGAAGAAAATCAAGTTGTTACCAAATATGCTCCCCATAGGTTAAAGGCTGACAATATTATCACTTTCAATTGGCCCACATAGGAAGAGTTTTAAGCATGGAAGGATAAATACCTTGATGTCTTGGAGGATTGAGTTGCTGCTAAGGGATGGTCACTATGATTTTTTTCTTTTGTTCAACAACAATGGTGAATAATGGTTGGGAGAAGAACAATACATGGCCTGGAACTAGTACATATTAGGCATTTGATAAAGTATGGATAAAATATTATTTTCTCTCCTATTTGAAATTGTTGACAAGGTTGTAGACGTGGAGGTAACTCTGAATGTAAATAAAGTACTATTTTCTCTTCACTTTATGCTTTTCTTTCTTTTGAGTTTGGTGTAAGTGATTTTTTTTTTGAAAGCACATGGATAAATTGATACATCAAGTGAAATGTTCCTTTTGAAAGGCGGGACCAGATCTTCAGTAACGAATGTAAATGGTTTTTGTCCCATGTGACATTTACCTCCTATTGAATTAAAAATATAACTACAAGAGGGAATGTATGTTGTAATGGTCAAATAGAAATAGGACATGTGTACTTTCTAGCCCAAAGCTTGTTTTCTCCTTTATTTCTATAAGAAGGAACTCAAAGCTAGAAGTACGGGTTGGTTATTGATTGATCACAAAGATAATTTTTGTAATGAGAATACAATTTTTTTTAGAGTTTTGTCTTAGGTTTTGAGTTCGTCAATATGCTTATGTAATTTTTGATAATAGTACTAATAATTGAATAAAAAATGGTGCAAATTCAAAGCCATTTCTCTCTTGTTGTACTCAGTTCATGAATTATGAATAAAATGATCAAGGGTTATTTTATTAGTCTCATTGTGTTTCAATGATGTATGGATTTCATCTTTGCTTTAATTCAAAGAATTAATTAGATTTCTCAGGTGAAGCTATAGGTTCATGTAAATTTGAGTACCAGGATCCTTATAAGAAGTTATGGTCTATAATACAATGAATGTGATGTTGTAATGCAGTATTATCAAAGCTTAAAAGATGCGATGTGTTAAATATGTTATCCCATTATATCTGTGTTAAGACTGACTATGTTTCCTAGGTTAAGAAACTGATATGAGTTGTGTATTCATCATAAATCTTCTTGGTCATTCAACCAACAAATCAAATTTATAAACAAACTTTCAAAATGAATTTTCAAAATACCATCAACTATAGTTTGGAATATGATTCATGAAGTGCAATATAAAATACAATATCATGAAGTACAATGATTCACAATTTCATGGAATACAATATAAAATATCATCAACTACAATTTTGAAAATGATTCATGAAGTGCAATATAAATAGCTAAAAGATGCTAAATCACTTCCATTTCCCAAATGGAGTCAGGGTCCTGAAATTGACATTCAACTTGAGATAAAGTAATGTATGAGCTATTTAATTTAAAATAACTTGCTGCAATAAAAATTAAGAAAGCTCACAAATAATTTTCATACACACAAAGAGAGAAAGAAACACAATTTCAAGCCCAGGTTGCAATGTGCAACTGGAATTTTTTTGTATTATTGAATGGAAAAATCAAGCTATTACATTCCAATCAAAGGTGAAAGCTACAAAAATCCATATGCAAACCCTGGAAAACATCTACAATCTGATTTGTAGCAGCAAATCAAAGCCTGGAAACAATCTCTTCTGCAACAGCCTATATCTCTTCTGCAACACCTATAGCTTTAAAACCTCTCTCACAATCAATATCTTAAATCTGAACAACCCATGTTGATTTTTCCTCTATCAACACTCTCAAAACCCATCAATCCAACAATGGAATCACCATATGAAGGTAAGCAATGCCCTTCTTCTCTTCTTGTAGTTTTCCTCTGTAAAAACTATTTCAAAATGAAAGAAATTCAACTCTTTATCTTCTCATGCTTTCCTGGAATGACATCTCAATGCATTTCATTAACATTTATCTTGCATTCCAAAACCCCCTAGGAAAATCAATGCCCACCTCCAAGAAGGGAAAATAAAATATAATTTAATATTCAAGCCTCAATAAAATATATATTTTAATCCTCCAAACTTAGTCAAAATACAATATGGGCTTTAAAATGGCTTTCATGCTTTCTCAATTAAAGCAAAAAGTAGATTCCTCAACCTGGGCACACACCTCCTAGGTTCCTATTTTTTAGGAACTATGGAAATTCAAAATAGGAGTTACAAACGGCTTTAATGGCTTCCATAAACCCACACCATTAATTGCTTTTTCCTGCTTTTTCAGTTTCAAAGCATATTCTCCATGATTTCCCTTCACCAATTTGACCCAATTTGAAATCAAACCCAAATTCAATTTTCCCACATCACAAAATATTTAATTTCACACCAAAATATGAATTTCAATAATCAAACATAAAATCCAATACACCAAAATTGAAAAAATTCAAAAATGACACCTTCAAGTTGACACAGGATTGCAATGAGCCATGGATGCTCTTGCATCAAACACCCAAGGTAAGAAGAAATGCTCCATGAGTTGGAACTCATGAACATTTTAAGATTTGATGTTTATTCTTCATCCATCTTTCTTCCTTGTCTACCTGATTTTTCCTTTTCACTTTACATTGCACCTTTTTGTCTCTTCCTTCTTTCATCTTTCCTCTCTTTCTTCCTCTTAGGATATTCAACCCATTAAAATCTTATTTCCACCAATATGTATCTTCCCACTCTATTCCATCATCTTGAACATTTTGTTGTACCTCAAATTGTAAGATACTATTTATGCACTTTTCCAATTCTATTTCTTTATATCCTCTTGCCATTTCATTTGAAGAAAAACCAGTTGTAACATCATCTTTGCAAAATGTAGAAAAACAATTCATTACCTCTATTTTATTATCTTTCTCTACTAAAAAAATATACTCTTCCATATTCTCATATTTATCTATCCCAACTGTGTCAATTACACATAAATCAGTTTCATCAAAAAATTCACAAAATTCAGATTTTACCTCATCATCTACTACTGCAACCTCCTCTTCTATGCATTCAACCTTCTTATCTTCCACTTTAATGCCTTCAAGGAAGAATATATTATCTGCAACCTATTTCTTTTCATCATCTTCTTCTATAATTTCTCTCTGAAATAATCATCTTCTCTTTCAACAGGAAACTATCTTCTTCATCATTCCCTTTTTCAAATCTAGGACTATTAAAATCCATTCTCTGAATTGCTACAACATCATCCACAAATTCATTTACCTCTTTTGCATGTAAATTTTCACTAACATAATTAAATGATACCTCTTTTTTTTCCGTGGTATCCTTCTTCTTTTTACCATTTTCCTTGTCCTTGCTAAATCCTGCAAACAAAACATTTTCAGATAAAACAAAATCTTTCAAATTACCATTAAATTTATGATATGTAGTGATCATTTTCTCTTCTTTATTTCTTTCTCCATCCTTCCCTTATGCTTTTATTTTTGCTGTCCTCTTTCAAGATAACATTCTTCTACCCATATCTCTCTTCCCACATTCTCATTTCCTCTTTAAACTTCTTTTCTACTATTTTCACTTCAGCCTGGAGCTTTTCAAACTCTTCATGCTACTTCCCATTTTCCACTTCTTCCCAATAATGTTCCCAGAAAAAATTCTTACGGGCCTCCTCATGACCCATCCCATCCTCTCTAGTATAGATTGCCTCACGTTCGATGATCTATCTACACATAAATCACAACACACCACCACAAGTCCTGGTGCAAACTAACTCACATCAACACTTCTACCTACACACTTAGGAACTCCTACTCTGATATCACTGATGTATGAGCTATTTAATTTAAAATAACTTGCTGCAAATAAAAATTAAAAATCTCACAAATAATTTTCATACACACAGAAAGAAACACAATTTCAAGCCTAGGTTGCAGTGTGCAATTGACAATTTTTTGTATTATTCAATAGAAAAATAAAGCTATTGCATTCTAGTAAAAGGTGAAGGCTGTAACAAGACATATAAAACTCCTATCAAATATCTACAATCTGATTTGCATAAAAAAATCAAAGCCTTGAAACAATCTCTTCTCCAACACGTGTAGCTTCAAAACCTCTCTCACAATCAATGTCTTCAATCTGCACAACCTATGTTTATTTTTCCTTCGTCAACACTCTCAAAACCTATCAATCTAACAATGGAATCACCATATAAAGGTAAGAAATTCCCTTCTTCTCTTCTTGTGGTTTTCCTCTCTAAAAACTATTTCAAAATGAAAGAAATTCAACTTTTTATCTTCTCATGCTTTCCTGGAATGACATTTAGCTTGCATTCCAAAACCCCCCAGGAAAATCAACACCCACCTCCAGGAAGGGAAAATAAAATATAATTTAATATCCAAGCCTCAATAAAATATATATTTTAATCCTCAAAACTTAGTCAAAATACAATATGGGCTTTTAAATGGCTTTCATGCTTTCTCAAATAAAGCAAAAAGCAGATTCCTCAACCTGGATTCCCACCTCCTAGGTTCCTATTTTTTAGGAGCTGTGGAAATTCAAAATAGGAGTTACAAATGGCTTTAATGGCTCCCATAAACCCACACCATTAATTGCTTTTTTTCTTTTTCTTTTTTCAGTTTTAAAGCATATTCTCCATGATTCCCCTTCACCAATTTGACCCAATTTAAAATCAATCCCAAATTCAAAATTTTCCACATCACAAAATATTTAATTTCACACCAAAATATGAATTTCAATAATCAAACATGAAATCCAACACACCAAAATTGAAAAAATTCAAAAATGACACCTTCAAGTTGACAAGGATTGCAATGAGCCATGGATTCTCCTGCATCATAAAGTAAAAGAGTCATCTTTATTCTAAGTATGGTCTTCATTTTCTTGACCTTGCATCTCAAATTCAACATTCATTGTGTCACTATCATTTGTCCCACTTCCAGTGCCACTAGTACTAGTGTTTGGAGTGTTGCACAACCCTCTTCTTTTGCATATGGACCTCTAGATTGTGAGTGCCCTTTCAAATGGATTTTTTTTTATATTATACATAGTTCCTTTCACCCTCAAGCAATTTTCCAAACTCTTGTCTAGTTTGTTTCTTATCTTTGATTTCAAAAACACTAATGAACTGAAATTTTTTCTCATCCTCCACTGACCCCAATATCATTATTTGACATAATCAACAAGTTTGAAATATTCTAATATCAAACCACATAATATTTCACTCTGACCTAAGTTTGTCCAAGCCTTTGTTATTGGTCTCAATTTAAAGGACTTCTCCATGCCCATGGAATCAAATTGGTCCATCATACTTCTTGCAAAATTCTTACATTTTTGTCTAAGCTTATTTGCATTTATAATTCCTTCTATTGTATGCTCATTGTATTTTACACTTTTCAAAAAGTGTTCGATCAAGATATTTACTTTATCATGAAAATAGGTTGGGCTATCTCAGTTTACCAAAAATTGAGGATACACAATACCCATGGCTTCAAGTATTTCTTGTCAAGGGAATCTATCATAAATCTTTGTGGAAATAAATTTTGCAATTTCCTTCAAATTATCACTAACAGATTTAACAATGTCGTTAAAAGCTTCCTTTCTAATAGGTACTCTGATAGAGTGACTGGCTATTATACAATGGTACATTGGTATCTCAAATCCACATACATAGATACATAAGTTCCTACTTGCATTAAATTGTAAATAATTATCAGGCTGATTCAAATCTGTAATTTTCTAATAGATGAGAAAATTTGGGATTTTAGAAGTTAGATCTAGATATAGATGATAGAGGGCCATGCATGTATGTCTACGCAGTTTTGAATATTCATTAATATACACAGTTCTATCTTGGGATTTCTTCACAATATTGTTCATTTCATCTAGCAAGGGGAGAAGGCTAGCTAAATTCAAGAGTGTCTCTATATCGCTTAACCTATGTAAGAGGTTAGGAGCTTTGTCTACTATGTTGTGATGCTCATACATTACTCCAATCAAGGATTGATATTATTAAAGAACTTGTTGCACTAGTCCATGCAGGGAGATCTATCTAGTATCAACATCCTTGAGAAGCTTGTTTCCTATTGTTATTCCCTCAACAACATTTTGAAATTTCGTGAAACATTTGGGACTTCGGTAGAAGTATGCGTAGAGTTTGTAGACTAGATTTTCAAATTTTGATACTATAGGAAACTTGCTTACAAATCTAAATGCTAAATTAATTTTGTTGGCCATGTAGTGAATGCCAAGCATGTATGGTGCACAAGTAGTTTGTAACTTTGTGCAAACACCATTCCTGTTACCTTGCATTACTGTAGCTCCATCAGCTCCTACACACACCAACTTTTTGGAAATTGTCAAGTCATCCATACCTACAATTTCATTCAAAGATTTATTGACCAGTTCAAATACATTTTGTGATGTTGAAATTTCCCTCATTTTATGAACACAAAGAAGATGAGCTTGGTGGATATGTTTTTTTACAGTATACACATGCATACAGACCCAAGAAGTATTATCTATTGTAGTAAATTCATTTGAAGATAATGCAATGAAGTTTGACTCTTTTACTTTCTCCTTTAAATCTTGCTTTTCCACTACAACAAGATAGTTTTCCCATTCCCATCCAACGTTTACTGACCAATGTGTGCTAGGAAAGTGAGGAACACCCAAGAAAGATAATAAATTAAAATATTTTGGGTAGTTTATCATAGGACACCCTCTGGAAAAAATATGAAAAACAACACTCATCTGAATAGTTTTTTCTAGTTGTGCTCCTTCCATTTCTTTTCCAAATTGAGCCTCAATTGTACCTCAACATGCAACAAGCTTCATCATTCTTTGCTTATGCTCTTCATATTCCACGACATACTTAACATGAAGACATTCTTCCTTTGATTTCCATCGTACTACTGATTGTTCCTTTCCATCTATAATTTGTTTTCCATAAAATTTATTGATATGCTTTTCCATAGTGTCAAGCTTTAGCTGCAACTTCTTGTCTCTTTTACATTTCCAACTACCACACTTACATTCTATTAGAGGTTCATCTTTTTTTTTCTTTCTCCATTGCTACAATGAATGGGTATTTTGACACCCAATCAAGCTGAAAATTCCTTGTCATTTCCCACTCATGCCTCACTTTTTTTTCCCTTTTCTTTTCTTGCTACCAACATCATCCAAGTCAATTATCTCATTATGGCTAGCCAAGGTGTCCCTTGGAATATCTTTTGCGGTATTTCCATCCTCATTTGACTCATTTAACTCAATGGAAATATCACCTTGACCTTCTAGTGGAGGTGAGGTATTGTGAATGCATTCTTCATTAATATTTTGTGGAAGAGTTGATGATGTAGCTCCATCTTGATCTGATGGATTAGAAGCATTGACAATTCCAAAGTAAGACTATATGGTAACTCTACATTTTGGGTGTTATAATGACCTCCTAGTCCCTTCACCACCTCGAGGAGTCTTACCCTTGTTGCACTTGCTACTCAAAATATTGATCTCTCACTTTGAATAAAAGTTGGAAAAAATGTCTTCTTGTTTAAGAAGGACAAAGAATTTAGATCCCATTCCCTTCTCAATATCATCTTTAATATTGAAGCAAGAATGGAAAAGAGATAAATAAATATTATAACACTATGAAGAAATGATCACTCACCTTTAAGTTTAGGTTTTCACTGACTTGCTATTCATTAATGTAGGAATGCCTATGTTGTAAGTTTGTAACTTTCCTACTATCAACTTCAAGGTTCCAAGTCCAACTTCTGAATCAAGAGCTCATAATCTCAGAACTGAACAAAATATGTAAGAATAAATGATAGTTTCGATTGTATTTATATCAATCCATATTTGGTGAATTCCACAAGATTTTTAAATGGTATATTAAAAATTTGGTGAATCTTGCATGATTATATAACGATACGTTGTATTTTTCAAGGAAATTATGGCCCTACGATTAACATGGAGGTGTTATGACAATTGGCGAAATGTGTCCTCAAATTTAATTATTTTTTAATGTTATTGGCGAAATGGGTCCTCATAAGCAACTATTGGTAAATTTTAATTGGAAAAATGGGTCCTCACAAGAAACTATTTGTAAATTTTAGTTGGTGAAATGGGTCTTGATACACAATGTTATTTTTATATTATTGACGAATATGTAGGTGATTTATTACATGCTTCCGATATTCTAGGTGAAAATATTAATCAGTCCATTTTAAATGCATAGTTTGTTATGGTGAATTGACCACTGAAATATGCCTCATAAAATAAATTGATGGCGAATGGACATGCATTGGATTGATAATTCATAAAACCTAGATGATTTGGCCACCCTATTGGATGCAATTAATTCGCCAATTTCAACTTGGTCGATATCTAATATTTGCTAATTGGTGAAGATTTGCCACTAAAGTTTTCCTTGGGGTGCAACTACCACCCAAATTTATACAAGGTGCTAATAGGGTCCAAAATATCACAAGTGGATTTTTTGTGAAATTTTACACATAAACCCAACCAAACCTAAAGTTTATGGTGCCAATAAATTTTTTTCCTGGCCCCAATAGTGCTTAATCTTTGACTTTTTATGGAAATTTCTTGCCCAAGTTATCTTGCAAAGATTTCTATTTGAACCTGATATTATTTGAAGGGTGTGAATGAAGGTGGTTGTTTTGCATAGTTCAGTTAGAAGTTTATTTTCTATCAAGTATAAATGTTTGCATAGTGTCATTTTGCAAGGGACCAATGCCCTAAATTCATCATCAATGTTCAACTACTTCTGCAACTACCTAATCTTATCCACGAAGGCCCCAAAATCAATTTTTAGATTCCCAACAACCACCTCACCTATATTTTCTTGAGCCCAAAACCCTCTCATAGCTCCTAAAGGAAAAGGATGATACCTTCAATGCTACCCATGGATTGTAAATAAAAAACCCATGAAATAATATTCTTTGAACTTCGTATGGTACACCTTATGTCATCTCAAACATTCATGAGAACTTCTACAATATATTTCACGGGATATTTCAAAATAAATATTTCATTTCATGAATTCTTAGCCATACTCAAACCAATGTCCCTTCCTTGTCTATAGTCTGGATTTGATTTTCTGGGCATCTACTTCTTGTAGATTCTTTTTCAGTGGTTAGGGTTAGCGATTTGCAATCTTTTTTGTTATGCTTCCATATAAAAACAATATTATTACTCTTTATAAGGGTTCTCCTACTTATCTAACAAAATTATGTAACTTTTTTCATTTTTTGTAACTATAAACAAGGATTCAAGCCTTTGATCAATGAAAAGCTATCTATTTTTACCTCTCTTCAACTCAATTTATGTTGTGCATATTCATTTCCTTCATTTATGAGTATACATTATCAATTCTTTTGGGTTTTATGTTAGGCGAGTATCTTTTTGTAGGGTTAGTTATGGAATGTTTCTTCCCTCCTAATATTTTTCAAACTCTAACCTTCACATAAGCTCATAAGGGTTAGTAGAGCTAAAGATTCTTTGAGTTGATTTAAGATTTTTTATTTCTTATCTATGCTATAAAAGTAGGAAGGATCACTTGAAACATATGGTGTATCACCTCTTTTAGAGTGTATATTTCAATTTTATGTTATTTTGTCTCCCTTTACCTTGTGAAGTAGTAGGATGTATTAGTTTAGGTGAGGCACATGGGGAACCAACCCTCTTTGGAGATTCATCCTTATCTACATGAAACCCACATGCCTCAATATGTTTCTATGCTTCTCAACTAGGGAGAGAGAT
Organism: Sequoia sempervirens; assembly: GCA_007258455.2. Taxonomy (NCBI): domain Eukaryota; kingdom Viridiplantae; phylum Streptophyta; class Pinopsida; order Cupressales; family Cupressaceae; genus Sequoia; species Sequoia sempervirens. The sequence continues at coordinate 122,436,451 of VDFB02000002.1, read as the reverse complement.
TGAATGTCACTCTATCTAGGGTGCACTTAGCATTGACAATAGTTTTTGGCATGACTAGTGGGACTATCTGGGTTATTATAGTCCATCAATCACATTATTTTCTTGTTGATATGGGTATGTATATCAATCATTTATACTTTTTGAAGCATTTATAACATACTTGATGACTTTAAAAAAAATTAACATCTTAGTTCTAGAATAGACATCAAAATTCATGCCATTTCATAATTTCTATGGTAGATGGGCTAGTAGCACCTTGGTTTTCTTGAGAAGCATGTAAAGGTACCCTATCAGTTGGTTGTTCTGAGTCTACTACTCTCTTCTTTTCCCTTGTGTTGGCTACAATTGAAGAATAGGTCTAATTTACTCCACAAAACTCTTATCCTTACCAATTCAATAGTGTTGCAACCAAGTCCCTACCTAAGAAAAGGCTATCCCAAAAAAATATTTTGAGCTTCTAGAAATAAAAGGCCTCATTTAGAATTTTTGGAAAAAGATGGTTAATCTTAAGAGGAAGAGAAATAAAAACTACAAGCATTTCCAAGCTTCATATCAACAAAATAAAACCAATAGGCCTCCATATCAACTAAATAGCAAAGTCCAAAGGAAAGCTTTGAATGTGAGAAATTTTCAAACTTACAATCCCAATGCTACAAGTACTTCAAGAAAGTTCATTCCTATCTAAAATAACCTAGCACAAGAATTTGGATGGTGTTTTCCTTGCAACCAACCATATAATTAATGTACATTCTTAAATGGTGTGATAAACCAAGCCTTGATGGTGAAAACCACATAAAATGTTCATCCAAGTACCACTCATGAGGCATTATTTTAGTAAGGAATCTTCCAAGAGAATACATATAATTATTAAACACTATTGAATTGGCAAGGGTAAGAGTTTTGTGTAGTAAATTAGACCTATTCTTCAATTTTAGCCAACACAAGGGAAAAGAAGAGAGTAGTAGATTGAAAAAAACTAGCTGCTAGGGTACCTTTACATGATTCTCAAGAAAACCAAGGTGCTACTAACCCATCTACCATAAAAAATATGCAAATGTTACAAAGATATTAGGCCATAACAAAAAATGAACAACCAAAAATTCAACCCTAGAAAATACAAAATCAAGGTGATACTATTGTCCCTAAGGGGTAGTAGAAGGTTGGTACAATTCCATTTAATATATTGGAACATATGAAGAGGGTTAATGTCAGTATGTCTATGTGGGACTCATTGTCAACTATTAGGAAAATTAATCTCTTGCAAGCTGCATTGTATTATTTAAATGTGTTAGACAAGCCTTCTAAAGAACTATTGGCAAGGGAATTGGGAGGAGTAGCACAATCCAGAAGGAGCTATCTTCCGGTATTCCCTACATGTAGTTAGTTTATACCCTAGAGGATACAGTAAGTGAAATAAGCATGCGATAGGGGCCTATGGGGAAATGATCACATACATTAACATACATTAACATATGAATCCTTATAACTCCTTCTGATATATATTATATTATAATAGATATAAAAGGGCAGGTCTAGTATTTGTTCTAATAGTTCGTATATATATGACTACATTTAAATTCCTTCATATATCTCTCCTACTCTTTTCTATCTACCTATCTATTATATATATACATTCTATGAAGAGATGTGTCTCTTTATTTATGGATATTTCCTTTGGTGTCATGATTCTCTACTGGTATGATACCAATTTCCCTATTCTACCCTTTGACCTGCTAACATCATCCCTCCTTTTAAAAGAATTTCTTGTCCTCAAGACCTTGCTAAATGGGGAAGGATGTATTTATACTCGACTTGAAGCTAGGTTAGTGTGGCTGTCCAGTGGGCTTGGGTCTAGAGTAGGGTACCAATTTGGCCTTGTGCCTAGGCTAGTGTGCACCCAACTTCCAATAAGGTGTTGGGAATACGAATGTTGTTGATTTTCTTGGCCTCATTCAGGATTAGTTGTAGGAATCAGAGTTCATTATTTACTATCTCTTGTAGTTTTTGTAGCTACTCAAGTAGTTCTTTGTGTGGAGCTATTGGAGCTAGATGTGGAGATGCTCAATGTTGTCCCTAGCTCTACCAGTAGGATCTTTAGGGGGCCATAGCTCATTTTGGCTATCTAATCCTCTATTTAGATGATCTAATCCTAGAGGCCCCTTGTTGTATTAGGCCTTTGTAAATAGAAATGATATATTACCTTAAAAATTTTTATGCTTAAATTTTCTATCTATTGGATTTGAATCTCTAGTTGTGTCTATGCAGAGGCACACCTTTTAATAAATTGTTGGGTATTATCTTTGATGAGCTCATATGGAGATTCTTTTTTGATGCTCTCCTTCTATGAGTTTAGGTCAATTTGTAGTCTAGTGATCAGTTGTTATAGTTATTGTGGAAAAGGAAGAGACTGGTCCCTAGAGATATGCAAAATGACCTTTTATAGTGTAGCATGGCCTCTTGAAGTTGTTTCGATTGTTGGACATGCTTATGTAGGAGTTATTTCTAGTGGTTGCATGTATAATGTCCCCTACCCTAGATTTTTTGGATAGGTGACATCTCAAAGAGATTCACTTGTGATATACCATGGTACATACAATAATTAGGGAGAGTGAACTAGTTGAATTTGTTTTTGCTAAACCAAGAAGTTCTTAGTGGTGGAAATGGTATCTAGGAGTCTAGATGTCTCTCTAGAGTCCTCTTTACCCTCCTGTGTTTCTTTCTTATCTTCCCTTACCTTAGCTTCCAATTTTTCTGTCTACTAGCTTTGGTTGGTTTCTGGAGGAATATTTTCAAGGCCTCCATTATCTTGTACTACATTTTCTTCTTCACCTGTATTGGGAGGGATGTTCTCCTAACCCCTAGAAATTATGCTATGTAATATTGTAGGATGGATTTCCTTTTGTGTTCATAGACTACTCTCTTGAGGATATCATCTTTCCCTTTGTAGTGTTATTCTCATTCTACCAACATATAGGGTGTTTCTCTCTAGATCATTGATTATTTATCTTGTGGTGTTAGATCCTTGGGAAATTCCCTAGTTGCTAGTAAAATAGTAATATCTTTTAGTTCTTCTGGTACCACTATGATCCTAAACAAATGTGTGGTCAAAAATTATTCTTCGTATACATATTTTCTTCCTCGGTTTCAATCCAAGATAGGTAATCCAATCCTTGGTTATTCTTGCTAGGTTTCACCATTATTTTGAAATAAAACTCTTGAAATAGTAGGATCCATCTTGATATCCAACCATGTATTATCAGTTTATTGAATAGATACTTCAGGGATTTATTATCTATGAAGAAAGTGAAGGGAGTGTATAACAAATAATTTTGGTACTTATGTAGAGCATATACCATTGCTAATGCTTCCCTTTCCATGGTGGTGTAGTTTTTCTCTACCGTAGATAGTTTTCTGTTAGCAAATGCTATTAGATGATCCTTATTCCCTTTAGTTTGAGTGAGTACAATTCCAATTGCTATTCTAGAGGCACCTACATGGACATGAAATGGATTATTCCAATCTAAAAAAAGTGGGATAGGTTCCTCTGCTATTTTTTGTTTTAAAGTATCAAATGCTTCCTAGGCCTCTTCATTCCATTCGATATTTCACCTTGTTTTCTTCTTTAAAAGGTCTTCCATTGGTGCAACAATTCCTACATATCCTTTAATAAATTTTTGGCGGTATCTAGCATATCCTAGAAATTTCTTGACTTTTAGAGCATTTCTTGGTGGTGGTAGGATCAAGATCAGGGCCACCTTCACTGGATCTACCATAATTCCTTCTTTTCATATGATATGGCTGAGAAGTGTTCCATATGGTACAAAAATATGTATTTCTTTAGGTTTAACAAGATCTACATACTTTTGCATTTGTTGAGCATCATTCGGAGGACCTAGGTCCTTGACCAGCCCATACATAGTCTAATCATCTAAATAGACTTCCAGAAAGTCATGGATGAAATATTTGAATTCATTGACCATTATCTGGTTGAATAACACCAAAGAATTTTTAGTCCAAATGGCATGATTGTATACATATAGGATCCCCATTTAGTAGCAAATATGGTTTTGGGTTGATCCTCTTCCTTGATTATCACCTAGTGGTATTCAAAGAATCCATCTGTGAATGAATAGATTTCCTTTCCAAAAATTGACTCTAATATTTCTTTTGTAAATGGGGTGAGGAATATCTGATGTATGCATTCTTTGTTCAACTCCTAGAAGTTGACACACACTCTAATCTCTTTGGTCTTTTTATTCTAGCTACCAAAATATTGTCAATCTTTTTTTTTACCTTCTTCATATTGGGGTTCAACCAATATGGTATTTTCTTGATCGGTTTAGTCCCATATTTTAATTGAATTTTCATCACTCCTGCTTCTCCTTTGATCCCTTCATTTCTATGAAGTTCCTAGGAAATAGGTCTTGAAACTTTGTTAGTGTTTCAATGGTTTGTGCAACCACTAGTTTTTCCTAGTAGTCTCCTATGCATGCTAATTTTGGGTTGTCTTCTACAACAATGTTTGTTTCTTTTATTTTGATTGGTTCATTATAATGTTTTTTCTTCAGATTGGTAGTTTCTTCTGTTTCTTTCTCTTCTTGGCTGATTTCTATGTTCGATAGTTGTTCTTCATCGCCTTTTATTGCTAGACAGTGTTTTCCTAATCTAGACATCTCCCATTCCATCCAACCCTTGTGTTTACATATTTGTTCTGTTGGTGTGAAATGGGATTTTGGTTCCTAATATTTTGGTGTCTGTGTGTCATCTTTGAGTGGGTTGAAGATAATCCCTTTTATTTTCCTGAGAATAGTCTGTATCTGAGGGTATTTACTAGAAAATGAGAAGGTCCAATTGAAATCCCTAGTTACCTCTATCCAAATTCTTGTTTCCACCCTTCTCTCTTGGTCAATATACCATATTTTTTCTACTAGGCATAACATACAATATAATAGCTGAATATATAGCTTATCATCATATTCATAGTTTCTCTCCTAGTACTACTTGCATATCTGTAAATGCTTCTTTGGTGTGATATCACCTTCATATGACAATATATCCTCATAGTCTCCTACTTCTGGTAGGAATCTTGTTTTTAACAGAGTTGTAAATATATCCCACTTCTTTATTTTCTTCTTATGTGTGTTATACCAACATCCGGTAGTGTAGGTAAGAGTATGTGGTAATCCAACTAGCATATCTTCTTCTTCCAGGAAATTTTTCTCCATTTGATCTATATATAGTGCTAGTTCCTCTACTTCGAAGTACTTGGGAAATTTCTCCTAGAATCTCCTTTGGAAAGTTTGGTAGACTCTACAAGAGCTCTCTCTGTAATTTCCCCTCCTACCTTAGTGAACCATCACATTTATTTTGCTACACTTCCTTAGTTTTGTGGTGTTTACTTTATCATGAATACTTTGAGAGCCAAAAATATTCTGAGAATATACCTCCTGATTGTCTTATAACCATGCCTCCAATAATTATTCGCTATCTATGCTTCCCTCAGTATCTTCTATCCCTAGTTCTCCTTCTGAATTTGGTTCGTTCAAGATTTCGTTGGTTGGTATGGTTATAGTGTTAATGGTATGGTAATTATCTTCATCATCTTCAACATTTAATTCTTCTATGTAGGTTACTCTAGGTTTTCTCCCTAGAGGAATATGGTCTACTTGTCTGTCATTTGCAAAGGGGATTTCCTCCTTTCATGCATCTATAATTCCTTTGCAATCTACAAACCATCTAAGCCCTAGTAAGGCATCAAATGAATCAAATTTTTTCCTTCATCGTCACCACCTAAAAATATCCATATTATTTTACTCCTTTTATGTTTAATTCTACATTCTTCTAGGTACCCATTGTCTTCATTCCAATACCACATGCTAAACTAATATTGTAAGGGGTGGGTTGTAATTCTAGTTCACCTAAATATTCCCATATCCTTTTTGGAATTAGGTTGATGTATGACCCTAGGTCAACCATTAATTTAAGGATCCTTTGCTGGTAGATCTAGAGTTCAATCATGATTGGACTTGTTTTCTATTGTTTTCCTATGATTCTGATTTGTGGCATACTTTACTTATTCTAGTACTTCCCTAGTTACCTTAATTTGGTGAGACAGTCCTGTTATCTGGCTAACCTTACAAACTGTTTGAGGACCTTCACCTCTAATTTTGTAAAATAACTATTCTCCATTCTTTATTTATTCTATTCCTATTCTAGGATCCGCTTGGTTTGTCACTATCTAGTCATGTTGTTCTTTGGTTGGGTGGAATTCCAATTCTTCCTTAAAGGTTTCCTCTTCTTATGAAATTGTTGTATTCTCGTTTCTGGTATCCGTTCCTCTCCTAGTTACTATGAAAATATTGCCCCTTTTATGAGATCTTACTTTGTCTCAATATTCATTCTTGATACTATCTTCATCTATTATATTCTCCTCTCTTCATATCTTCTGCCATTGCTAAGTTTCTTCTTCTAGGTCGTTGGGTGTCTTCTGGAGGAATCTGGCCCCTTTTGTATTATTAGAATTTGGTTGCTTGTCCTTTTGTGTGTAATGCTGATGGGCCCTTTTCAAAGTGAAATGCATCATGGTCTTCTCCACAAAATCCACATTTTTTCTTCTTCTTTCCCTAGTATTCTATAGTAAAGTGTCTTAGTTTTCCATAGTTGAAGCAAGTAGCATCTACTCTTCTTCCTCTCCCTTGGTTGTGGCCTCTTCCTCCTTGGTATGGGTTGTTATCACCATATGATTCTAGTCATTGGATAGTGTTGGAATTTCCTTTGTTTTTCCATGGTGGGACCTTGTATCCATGGTGCTGTGCATACACAATTCCTTTTGCTAATCCTTTTACATATGCCATCTCCCAATCATAGTTCGATTCTTCCTTTACCTAGAATTTATGCAATGGGAATTGAGATGTTCCATGGCTATCCCATTCTCCACATATTCTATATTAAATTGAGTTGGGTTTTTTGATGGTGTGGAGGTCCACTCTTAATGCATTTTCCTTCTCCCCTATTTCCATTGGGAATTTTTTTCTGGATGTGACCTTCCCTACTGCAGTATGAACACCATATATTAGGTCTTTGTAGACTAATCTCATATTTCATTAGTTCTTACCTTAATTGTAACTAGTTCATTTCTATAGAATGCTTTGCCTAAACCTGCTCAAACATGGACAAACAAGCAAACATTAGTCCTCAAACAAGTTTAAACCAAACATTCCCCATGAAATTGATTCAAACACAAGAGAAAGAAAATAAAGTGAAATATCAAATGAAAGCTAATGAAATCTCATTCAAAATGCTCAAACCAGCATCCCATGGGGGAATTGGTGCTTCTTTGATGTGGAAAGAAGCCCTTTCCCAATTCCTTGATAAGCTTGATGATGATTGATTGATCCTTGATGCAAAATTCCAATAACCTAATTATGGATGATGAGATTCTATGCTAACATGGATGAAATGTGGATGAGAATGGATTCAAAAGAACATGATGATATTACATGGATTGTGGATCCCAAATCAATAGAGAATCCCTTTAGTTTTTAGGAAAGAAGGATGGAGAAATGAGAAATAGGAAGAATGTGGGATTAAACTTGAACCAATGGCATTGTGCCACTTTTCAACATTGTATTGAAGAGAGGTGGAGCACATTTTGAACAATGTGCAAGTTAATGCATATAGGTGGATTTTGAAATTCAAAAGATGGCTTGTGGAGGAAGAGTTGTAAGATGAGTTAATGCCAAGTTGGATCAAGAAAAGGACATGTAAGAGCCATAAATGCCATGTTGGAGGACAAGTCCTTTGGAAGGGAGATTTCAAATTGATGGAATATTCCAAAGAGATGCCATATTTGAATGGAAATAGAGGATTTAATAAATCAAATAAATTGATTTATATGTGCAAGTTGCAAAAGCTAGAGGATTTGAGGATTAGAATTAGGAGTTAATTAGGATTTATTTAACTTAGGTGGAATTAGTTGATATGAAATTTGATTTATATTTTTGGATTTATTTAAATAAAATCAGAGGGTATTTGGGAGATTAGTAATTTAACTAAATAAATTTGATTTATTCAATTAAATGAAGAACATTATATTTAATCAAATAAAGTTGATTTATTTAATTAAGAGAGGTGACTTTAGGATTTAATTAAATAAAATGATTTATTTAATCAAAGAGGAACATTAGGATTTAATTAAATAAAATGATTTTTTAAATAAAAAGAGGAATTTTGATTTAATCAAATAAAGTTGATTTATTTAATTAAAAGAGGAATCTTGATGAATTAATTAAATAAAGATTATTCAATTAATTGGTTAGTAAAGAAATGATCAAGGAAGAATCAAAGTTATTCAATCAAGATCGAGTGCATGATATCAATCAGGATATTTGAAGTGTCTACATTTTCCCCCTCTTTGAAGCAATGTACCTGCTGCGTTGGTTCAAAGAATAACCTTGCCGAGATCAAAATTCAATTTTTTAAAATTTTTTTTTGGATGCCCCACTATTTCCCTAGCAAGAAGAATTACATTGGTATACTGCCCCTTGAGAGATCGAACAAAAAAATGATTTTTTGGGTGATTTCTCAAAAAAAAGAGGACAAGTTGTTCGATGGGTCGAGAAAGGCTCTAGGATGTTGAAAATATGCCAAAAAATAAAAGAAAGGATGGGAAACATGCCTTAGTTGGGAAAAAAATAGTGCGAGGGGCACAAAACCCTAGTTTGACGGCTAAAAAGGGGCAAAAAACCCTAATTTTCATGCCTAAATAGCCTTGGAGGGGTCACTTTCCATTCATTTTTGCATTCACACCTTGAGAATTCCTTTGTTTTGAGCTCTGAACCTCTTGTAGAATGGTGCAAAGAGTGCTTCCCCGACACATTTATGAGCCAGTTCAGGTGTACCAGAGACCTCCAAGCGTAGGACCAATGGTATGTGATCCTAACCCAACCTTGTCATTTGATTTTTAAGCGCATTTACTACCTTTTGAAAGGTCAAATTATCTAGTGTCGCAATATAGCGATGCTAAAAGTGCAAAATTGACAATGCTAGGGCTCATATAGCGCCACTACTGTGAATTGCGATGCCGCGTCACAATTTGGTTTTATGGTTTCAAACTCCAAATGGTGACTTCATTGTGAATGGCGACGTCGCGGTCTAGTTTGAGTTTAGGTTTTTTAGGTCAAAAGGGATCACTAGTGTAAATAGCAACGTCATGGCCTGGTTTGCATTTTGAAAGGGTCTAGCGTCGCCGTTAGGAATTTTCAAATGGTGACGCCCTTGCAAATAGTGACACATTCATTGTTCTTGTATCAAAAAATCCAAACGAGGTTAGATTATTTTATAAATTTTGATGTTGTGGCTTCATGAGTGCAAGAGGATAGAGAACCTATGCTTTCACGCCAACATCGACCCTCAGTGCTGAGTAGATTGAGTGGTTTGCATGAGCTATAGTAGGAGCACTTAGGGGAGATCAACCTCTGGTATGTCACTTATGTTCCTACCATCAAGACCCACCTGGCGATGATGATTGCACTGGCCGAGAGGTGGCATAGCAAGACCTCATCCTTTCACCTTCCCACCGGTGAGGCGACTATTACTTTGGAGTACGTCTGGTGCATTTTGTGGGTATCGATTCATAGTGATCGAGTGATTTATGATGTTGATGTCGACACCGATGCATGCTTTGAGATCATGGAGACAGAGGAGCTCACATTCGCTAAGGGACAAATTGATTTAGAGTATTATAGAGGTCAGGTGCCGAATTTTCAACTGATTGTGGTTGTGATTATGTGGATTGGTAGCTCTAGATCAGCGAGGTCGATATTTTAGTCCAGGATGGGGCCTGGCCTAGGAGAGGATGCTACATAGGAGGAACTTGTTTGCCTGGGGACCAATGATGTTGGCCTCATTATACCATGATTTGCATGAGTTTTCCTACTGTGACAACTAAGTGATTGGTACCGACATTACATTATTGCACATCTGGGCCTAGGAGTACATTTCCATTCTTTGACTGATGGTCATTGTCGATGTAGTGCCCGATGACCCAAAAGTTTGGAAGTATTTGGGTGGCATCACCTTGAGGCATACAAGATGGCTAGGTATACCCCACTGGCGTCGAGTCATAAACGAGATGACAATATTCACATGGAGGCCCTGGTTATAGATGCCTGCATGGTATGATAATGTACAACAACTATTCTATGCTTGACAGGATTGACTGATACAGGGGAAAGAGCACACGATGATAGAGCGTTACTTGATAGATAGAGTAGCTTACCAGTTTGGAGATTTTCAAGATCGACTAGATGATTAGTATGTGGCCATCTTTTCTTGATCCTCTCAAGAGACCACATGGGGATGGACAATTTTAGCATCCGATGCAGCTGATTCCTTTCAGTAGTTGGTGGCTAAGCCATGGGCCTATGCCTAGGGATAGGTAGATCCAAACACTACACATGCCTATGATGATTGGTTTAGATCCCCACTATGACTGACAGTTCTAGGGGTAGCGCTTCCACAGAGGAGACCTTGAGGCATGAAAACTAGGAGAGCATAGGTGGGATAGGTTCTTGGAGCACCTAGGGGAGGTGGGCAGCCTCCCTAATAGCTAGATCAATAAATGGATCAGTAGAGGGACCAACAGCCTCACTAACCACATCAACCACCTTAGGTACAATAGCTAGATCAGCAGGATGCCTAGATTTAGCAGTTACAGGGGTAGGTTCAAGGGCTGCAGGCAGAACTACAGATAGTCATGGTTGAGAGGGATCAGGATAGACAACAGGTCCAAGCCCTCACTACAGAGAGAGATCATGAGTGCTAGCAGAGGCAATCGATAGAGTTGTATCCTATGTAGGAGGTCGGATGGAGGCAACAGTTGGAGAGTATGGTTGTTGTATCCTAGGGGAGGACAATACTTGCGCGGATGTACCATGAGGCCGTCAAAGAGGCTGAGTACTATAGGTTTAATTATTGGTAGGCTATACTTGCAGCAACTCCAATGCCAGATTACTCTCAACAGATAAGGATGAGACAAATAAATGATCGAGCCGAGAGACAGGAAAGAGAGGGGAGTAGCCACTAGGGCTAGCTACCACCTACAATTTTTTTATCACATCATTCAATTCTTTTTGGGACTCAGGCCTGTTTTTGATAGCCCTGTGGGCATTGTACACTGATTGATATACATACACATGATTCTAATTTGTACCATGACAATGATGATATATATATGATATGATTGATTTATTATGTGATGTGTCTATTTTATTTATGCTTTATAGATGGATGTATTTGATATTCTATACGCAATGTGATTCTATATGATATGATGTGATGTATGATTATGTAGATGTTCATGGATGTTATGAATGCAAATGATTTTTTAATATTTTTAGACTAACAAATCTATATTATGCCCCTAATGGATGATGCTATATGTTATGATTATGAGATGTTATGACATGCTCTTTTTCTTTTTTAGTATCTTTTTCATGTATGATATGATGATGCATATATGGATGATATGATGATGCCTATATGATTATGCAATGGATGCAAATGTATGGTTTATGAGATGCTTAGAATAACCAATCTATATTATGTAATGATGAAATGAAATGTATGTGAGATGATCAATGTTTCCTATTATATATGATACAAATGATATGTAGCATGCTGACAGTTTGTGGATGCGGGATGGATACATTATTAATGTTTTGATTAACTATCATGGTACCATGTTAGCGCAGAGAGAAGAAAGAAGAAATGAGCTGATGACAAGAGGATCCAACAAGTTCATGATATGATGATACTTTATTAGAAATAATGACGATGAATGATTGATGAGGTATTGCTTATCAAGAATTGGGATTTTAAAAGGGCTTACTTATGTTTGATAACACACATAGATACGATGTATCAAGATATAAAGAACCAGGATGGCGTTGTACCTAGTGTGATGGAATTTGACTTGACAATCATATAGGAGTATCTTTGTTCACACTTGGAATATGAAACCTTATTTAAAATGTAGTTCAGATATTTCAAATATCTTGGACCAAAAAATAGAAAAGTAAGCCTTCCTATGTGGTCAACAAGACACCTAAAACACCCTCCCTACAAACCAAAAAAAGTAAGCATGACCAAGGTTATATTACAAGAGTATCCAACAAGCACAACAAACAAAAGATAATGATTGTTTCCCTAGTCTTTTCTCTCTAAATCCCTTTGTTTGGACATCATCGAGAGGTCATCGAAATGAGTGCAATAAGTTAAAAGACAAAGATCAAAAAAACAAACAAGCTAATGTTCTTCATACCTTTAGCCAAGACTAAACTATGGTGATGCCTGATGTTGATGTCCATTGTAGGAAGGATGCATCCTAGGAAATGATGTTATCAGATGATTTGGACTGATTGGATGATGGGTTATTAATACCAAGAGTTGACCAACTTGTTTACCTACTGACTTAGACTTGAGACCCTTTGCGCTTGAGTTTTCACTTTTAAACTACCAGACTTGTTTCTGATTGTCGCACCGAAGGTTGAGGGTGATGATGATTTATTATGAGTGGATGTTTATTGTGGGTGAAAGTGAGATGGGATAGATGGATATTTTTAGATATTTGGATGTTTTTGGGTATTTTTGAAATGTTTTGAGGCTATTTTCAGTATTTTCAAGATGTTTTGATTTTCAAATTTTCTAATGTTTTTGGTGTTTTTTAAGATTTTGAACAAGAACCTAACCTAAAGACCTATCCTAGGGGCCTTAGGGGTTGATCAAAGATTATCCTTTCCTACCTTATACATGCAGAGATCATGTAGTTCGACTAACATAGACTCATTTATTGGTGAGATATGAACAAATGGATTGCCAGTTATCATGATGGACTCCTAGAGGACTGACCTAAGTGTCTTAGGGGATGATCAAAGATCAACCTTGCCTACATTTAGAGCTCAGAGACCCATAGTTTGACAAGAAAAATTTATTTTCTTTTTGATTTTTTTTGACTTTTTGACCTATTTTTGGGTTTTGATGTTTTGAATGCTTTTGGATTTTTGGATTTTTTGAATATTTTTTGGATTTTCCGGTTTTAAGGAAGATTTCAAGAATATACATAAATCCAATCCAATGTAGGTATATGAACATCCCCCAACTTGATGCAATATACTACTCCGATATAGGTAGGACAAACTGACCTTGGGAATGGGCTGAGTAGTACTAGGAGGGATTATGATACGAACACAAGATCAAGCTATGATGCAGATGCGGATGAGTGATGGATGGATGTATGGAAGCGTGATGGATGGATGATGCAAAACAAGCCACAAAGATCATGGTCGATGGAAAGTGCTTATTTACATGAGGTGCCTATTTTCTAGGTTTTCACCAAGGTACTTGCCCAAAGTGCCATCAAAATGGTTTTCACTAGAGGACGATTTTTTTCTTTACTGTTTTCAATCCTTTTTCTATTTTTTTTGGATTTTTATATTTTTCATTTTTTTTGGATTTTTGGATTTACATTTTAGGCATACTTTTTTTTGAGATGGGACCTATTCATAGGCTCCTATAGAGGTTCACCTTCTGGTGTTGATAAATGATATGCTCCTAATTTGTAGCTCACTATGATGATGAAGGGTCCCAACCAATTGGGTTCAAACTTGCCCTTGATGTCTGTATTTGGTACATTTTTTTGATTCTCCTTCAACACGAGCTCTTCGAATTGAAAGGTCTAACTCCTAATCTCTTTGTTCTAGCTCCTCTTGAGACAATTTTGGTAGACTTGCAAATGATTCAAAGTGTCCATGCACTGCTCATCCAGTAGTTCTAGCTCGTTCAACCATGACACCCAATATTCTTCATCAGTGATGAGATTTTGCAATGATATCCTTAAAGATGGGAGTTCAATCTCGACGGGGAGGATGGATTCTAATCTGTAGACCAGGGAGACATGGGTTGCACCTGTTGGTGTGTGGATACTTGTTCGGTAGGCCCAAAAGGTGGGATTCAACTATAAGTGCCAGTCACGACCAACTTCATTAACTATTTTCTTAAGGATTTTTAAGATGGTTTTATTTGTAGCCTTAGCTTGGCCATTACCCTGGGGGTAGTATGGAGTGGAAAATAAATGTTGGATATTGAATTTTTGGCATAGGTCTTGAACATATTAGTTTTGAAAGGTGTCCTTTTATCTGAGATAATGGCTTGAGGGACACCGTAGCAGAAAATTAGGTAGTTCAAGATGAACTTGGAAATATGCTTTCCTCTGATATAGGTCATGGGAATGGCCTCTACCCACTTTGTGAAGTACTCCATGGTAGTGATGATGAACTTATGTCCACTAGATGAAGTGGGTGTGATTTTTCCGATGAGATTAGGCCCCCATTGTGAAAAGGGCCAAGGTGTAATGATTGGGTGGAGCTCCTGAGCTGGTGCATGGATGAAATCCCCATTTTGTTGACACTGCAAGCACCTTCAAACATATTCATGAGCTTCCCTCTCCATTGTAGGTCAATAGTACCCAGTCCTCACTAGTTTCTTATCAAAGGTCATACCACTTGAATGTGATCCACAAATTCCATTGTGTACCTCAGTTAAAGCAGTCAAAGCTTCCTCAACATTTAGGCATCGTAAAAGGGTTCCTTCAATACTCCTACAGTATAGGGTGTCTCCTAAGATAACAAAATAGGATGACTTCTTGAAAAATGTTCTTTTAAGGTTTAGGGTGATATCGACGGGGAGGACTCCTATTGTCAAGTAGGTGTATATATCATGATACCAGGGATCACCAAGTCCAATGATTTCACACACAAATTCAGACTTTGGTACCTTGAATGGTGGCATGAGAAGATGCTCTACAAGGAATTCTTGCTTAGAGACGTTGCGTGGGATATCCAGTAGCGATCCAATTGTTGCCATAGCATCCACCACTTTGTTATTTTCCCTTGGTATTTGCTCAAACATTATATCAATGAAGAACTCTTTGAGGCTTTCCACCAGTTTCTTGTATGGAGTCAATTTTTTATCCTTCATTTGGAATTCATCATTTACCTGGTTGATGATTAGCTGTGAATTTCCATAGACTTTGAGTGCCATGATCTGCCACTGTACTGCAATTATGAGCCCTATGACAAGAGCCTCATATTCTGCAATGTTGTTTGTGCAACAAAAAGACAACTTATATGACTTGGGTATGCAATATCCTTATGGTGTGATGAAGAAGACTCCAGCTCCTGACCCATGCTATGTGTAGGATCCATCAAAATATACTTTCCAATGATCTTCTACACTTACATTAAAGATGGACTCATCAGGGAGCTTTGATACAAGTGGGTTCTCTAAATATATCGGTGCCTCTACTAATTGGTCTGCAATTACTTGTCCTTGAATGGCCTTCCATTCTACATACTCAATGTCATGTTTTGTCAGGATCATAACCCATTTAGCAGTGTGCCCTGTGAATGTTGCTTTAGAAAGTAGATACTTGAGAGGGTCTATCTTGGCAATGAGTTTTATCTGATGTGCTAGCATATAGTGCCTAAACTTCTGTGGGACGAAAATGACTGCTAAGCAAGCCTTCTCAATGGGTGTGTAATTCATCTTGTGTCCCACCATGGTTCTACTGATGTAGTAAATAGCTCTCTCTTTCCCATTTTCATCATGTTGTGCTAAGAGAGCACCAAGGGCTACTGCTATTACTAATATATAAAGGATCAAGGGCTTGCCTAGAATTGGTGGTATGAGAACTGGTGGTGTGACCAAGTAGTCCTTGATCTTATTGAAATATTTGACACATTTCTCATCCCATTTGTATGCTACCCCTTGTGGAGTAGATGAGAATATGGGATAGCCTTATCTGCTAACTGTGCTATAAACTGATGAATTACTTTGACTTTGGCAGGGTTTATCTGAATTCCTCTCATAAATACAATGTACCCTAGTAACTTTCCTGATTATACCTTGAAGACACACTTTTTTGGATTGAGCCTAACCTTGTATTCTTCTAGCCTATCAAAGATGGAGCTTAGTGCCGCTATGTGATCCTGACACTTCTTTGATTTGGCCAAGATGTCATCCACATAGTCTTCCATAGTTTTGTGAATTATGTGATGGAAGATTAGCATCATGGCTCTTTGATAGGCATCTCTTGTGTTTTTCAACCCAAATGGCATCATATTCTAGCAGGTATGTCCCCCATGGACAAGTGAAATCCATTTTGTGTTGGTCATCCTTAGCTATCATGATCTGATTTTATCCTGAGAATTCATCCATTAGTGATAGCATTTCATGTCCTGCCATCATATCCACAATCATGTCTATATTTGGGAGAGGGAAATCATCCTTGGGACATGCTTTGTTCAAATATCTAAAGTCAGTGTAGATGCAAACACCCCTAGTGGGCTTTGATATAGGTACAAGATTTGAAACCCACTCTAGATAATCAATTGGCCATATGAAACTAACATCAAGGAGCTTTTTTAATTCCATCTTGACCAATAAAGCTATTTGTGGATGCATCTTTCTCAGTTTTTGTCTTACTGGTTTTGCTTCTAGATAGATAGCTAGATGGTGAACCACAACTTCTGGATCAAGACCAGGCATGTCGGTGTAGGTCCATGCAAAGCTTACCTTTCTTTCCCTTATAAAAGCATTAGGAGTTTTTGTTCTTCTGTCAAAAGGGATTCTGCATAGTAGGTTATGTGTGGCATTTCTTCTATTCCTAGGTTGACTGGATTGCACTTCTTTGCTAAGACTGCTAACTCCTCTTGATGAATAACACTAAGGGGAATATTGAATCCCTCATCTTTTGGCACCTTAGAGAGGTTTTCACCATTGTATGCATCCTTTGTTTTTACTATTTTTGGGTAAGAGAGTGCCACAGTGTGGTTTTCACTCAAAGACCTAGAAATTATTCTCAAATTTTCACTTTTGCGATTGATGGATTCAATCATTTCCCCATAGTAGGAATGTGTGTCTAGCTCAATGTCAAGCCCAACTTTGTGATCCCCGCATGGCAGAGTATCCCACAATCCCATGAATTTTGAGAGATCCTCATCATGTTCGAATGTGTCTAGAATTGGTGGTCCTCATTGGTCATAATCGATGAGTTGGGGGTAGACAAGTTTTAGCTCATTGGTTTGGTTGTTTGACTCAAAAGATATGGTACTAATCATGAGAAGGAAGGAATCCTCAAACAACATGGGTAGGTTAGTTATGGGATCCTCATCACACATTGGTTATGTCAAAGGTATAGTTGTCTAAGGGAAAACCTGTGGATACTGGTAACTGAGGGGGAGATTTGATTTTTTAACTAGGGCACTTTTACCAAGAATGGTTATTTTCAACGGGGTACATCCAAGGCCAAGATTCCTTATATGCTTCTCAGGAATGATAGGTTCTATAAGACCATTATCATTTTTTTCAAGTTTCTTGTTTTCATTGTAGCCCCATGCATTATCTGTAGTCCTTTGCTATTATCATTCATGGGAAGATCATGCATTGGCCTTTCATCTTGGTATAGCAGACTTGATATATCCTTTTTGTCTACCACTTCCTGGCTTAGGTCTCCCCAACATTTGAATTTGGAGGGGTCTGCTTTAAAGGTTTGGGCTAATGTTTCAATCGGTTGGGGCTTCCCATGAGACCTAGGAGATTGAGGCGACTCTCCTATTAAAAAGACACTCTTTTTCATTTTGTAATCCCCACATCCATTATCTTGGATAATGACCTTGATATCAGAGATGTCTAGAATGGTGAGTGAATTTGTCTCAGAAGTGGAGGCTAATGTGGATGGGCCTACATATGGAGTTTTAGGACCTTCATCGTTCTTTGGGACTTGAGGGATTTTGTAGTACTTGGCTTCCAGGTTCTTGCAATAATAAAATGGCTGGGATCACCATGGACTATGACCTCTTGATTTTGATAGGGAAACTTGACACATTGATGGAAGGTAGATGTGACAACTTGCATTCCATGGATCCATGGGCACCCCAGGAGGATATTATAAGGTAATTCAAGATCAAGGACCTGACATGTGGTTTCCATGATGGCTAGCCCTAGTTGAATAGGGAGTTGAATAGTGCCTTGAGACACTCTTTCCTAATCATCATATGCCCTGATTGTAATACCTTTACCTTTTTCAATGATGTCCTTAGAGAATCCTAGATTATTTATTAGCTTGAGAGAATAGATATTTAGACTTGCACCCCCATCCACCAAGACCCTTTTGACTTTATTTTTATGGACTAGGACTTCAAGATGGAGTGCACAGTTATGAGATGGTTGATTTGGGAATTCCTAATCAGAAAATGTTAGGAGATGTGGGGTGGTGATATGTCCAACTATAGCTTGGAATTGGTTTGCATCAAGATCTGTGGGGATAGTGGAAGAAGCCAATGCTTCCTCTAGGATTTTTCTATGTGTGGGTGAGATCTTCAACAACTCCATGATGGAGATATGAGCGGGGGTTCTTTTCAACTGGTCCAAGACATTATAACCATTGAGAATGGATTTTAGATTAGAGGCTGGTGCCTTGGATGATTGGGATGGTATAGAAATGGTAACCTTACCACCACATGTGGTGACTCCACAATTGGCTTTGGCTCCCTTAACGTTAAAAATAGTGAACCATTCATCTAAGGATGCAACAACATGATAATAAACATGGTTTACATTTCCATACTTTGTATTTCCATTGTTGTTCCCTTTATTGTGACCTGGCATTGAATTCGTGTATATCTTAAGGTCTTGATTTCCTGCAGGTTGTTCAACGTTTATGGTTCTATCATTGATAAGGTCTTGGATCAAGTTTTTTAGTCTCATGCAACTGGCCATTGTGTGTCCCTTGATTTTATGAAAATTGCAAAGGTGATTTTCATTATACCATGGTGGTTTCACTTGGGGCTCTTGATAATTCTCATAAACGAGGTTTTAATGAGATTCTCTTGTACCAGTTTTTCATGATAGATTCAATTGATCCCCTAGGGGTGTGTGTGTTTTTTTTTGGGGGATACTTGTTCAGTGGGGGTGGTCCCCATTGATTATTTAGATTATTGACCACTTGATTGTTTGGTTTTTGTGATACCATGTTGGCTTGTGTGTTGTTTCAGTTGTTGACTTGTGGTTGTTGGTATGATTGTGTGTTTTGATTTGGAGCACTGATTATGACCCTGGCGTCAACCACACCATCATTAGTGAAATTTTTGTTTTTTTCCCATGTGCAAGGTTTTTCATTGTAACTGGTTGATGGGCGGTTGTCTTGATATTCTTGATATGTGGGTGTCCCCCCTTGTGCAATAAGGGATCTTTCGATGTTGAGCACCTTGGGGATCAAATGGTCATATGTGGTGATGCATTGCATTTTTAGATGGAAGGACAAGGTTTTTTTGAGATTGGTGATGATAGTACAAATTTTTTTGTTCTTCTAGCATGGTCCAATTTCTCTTGTTGGGCTTGGATTGCAATTGTTGTAAGAAGGATTCAAAATTTTCCCCCTTAGCTTGTTTGAGAGAAGATAGTTCCTCTAGACTCACATCCATGCCTATGTTGAATGCGTAGTTCTGTATGAATGCATCCAAAATTTCTTGGAACTTTTTGATTCTTGGAGGAAAGTGAGAGAACCATTCCATTGCTGGTCCAACCAAACTTCAAGGGAATAGTCACATTAGATAAGTGTCATCGTATGCAACTTCCATACAATGTACCTAGAATTCCTTGATGTGATCTTCAGGATTTCCCATCCCATGATATTTGTCAAATTTAGGGATTTCAAACCCTTTTGGAAATGACACCATCACAATGATTCTATTGAATGTATAGGGGCATAAATTGCTTGGTGTTTTCATTATTTTTCTAGATTGGAGGTCTAGCACTTGTTGTGAGAGAAATTTGATTTGTGTCATCACATCATTTTGCTAATCAGGTGGTGGGATGAATGTGTTTTGGGGTGGTTTGATTGTTTGAGTAGCAAGTGGGGTGTTTTTCAAGTTTTTGGAGGGTTGTTGCAATCTTTGTTGTGCGATCAATGCTTCTTTGTATGCCTGCAATTGTTGTTGTGCCAATAATGCTTGTTGTTGGGCTAGTTGTTGAGCTACTTATTGTTGTGCTTGGTACTGTTGAAAAGCTTGCTGATATGCTTGCTGTTGAGATGCTTGGTATTGTGCTTGTGCTTATGCTATTTGGGCTTGATATTGGGCTTGTGCTTGAGCTTGAGCGTGTTGGGTGGCTTGTGCAACCTGGGCAACCTATGTAGCTTGTGCTGCTTGCACAACTTGGGCAGCTTGGGAGGCTTGTTGCTATTGCAATAAAGCTTGGGCTTGGACAACCTATTATGCTTGTTGTGTGGCTTGCTATGCCTGTGCTTGTTGAGCATCTTGTGTAGCTTGTTGAGCTTGAAACTGCTAAAGTGCTTTTTGGTAGGCTTGTTAAGCTACTTGCAATGTGATGCTGTATTAGTTTTCCATGTTTGGTCTCGGTGGTGGAGGTGGAGGATTCAAAAAAGTGTGAGATGTTGTGATGAGGGTTTTTTGAGGTGGTTGTTAAGGTGTTGTTGGATTGATGATAGGAGGTTGTGTGGTAGATGGTGTGGTGGATATGCTAGGTCCTTGGGGGACCACATTTATAGATGGTGCAACGATTGATTTTGTTGTTTGGATTGGTGCCACCTAGTGTTGCGATATCGGTGGCTTGATCGGAGGATTTGGTATGTTGATTTTATTCATGATTGGAGGATTTTTTGATTATTTTGATTGAGGATTGGTAAAGATGGTTTCCCTAAATTGAGGATTGGTGTGGATGTTAGTGGTAGAGGGGGAAATGGTGGGAAGATGGGTGGTGTGTTTCCTTGGGAAAATGATGATGATGAGGGATCAAAGATTCCCCCTTGTCCAAATAGTCCACCTTCCCCTTGTGAAGTCATGGGGAGAGAGACTTGTGTGTTAAGGGAATATGCCAGTGTTGCAAAGAAAGTGGATGGATTGTTGGGGTCATGAAAGATGAGTGGAACAAATGGGTGTTTCAGATTTTGGGGAACAATATTTGGTTGACCCAAGATGGTATTTTCATCCAAGTCTTGGTTATTCAGAAGGGGATGTGTTTGAATAGAATGGAGCAATGAACTCCTCTTGGTAACTATGGGTTGACTTGGAGCATGGGATGATATTGGTTGTGGGATGGTTTGAATGATGCTTTGGAAGGAATGTGTGAATGAGATCGGCGGCATAATCCCAAGAGGTTTCTCCACAATACTGCTTACATCATAATCAAAAGGGAGTTTAGCCCCTTCCTTTGCTAGTTCTAACATGTATTATGAAGGATTAACCCCCATCATTGTGTTGACAATTTTGTGATTTTCAAGGTTTTGGACCATTTCTATGATTTTATCTTGAGTCATTCCTAGGACATTGTCGGTGATATCCTCCACTTGGCAACATCCCACTTGAGGACTTGTGGTATTAGGGAAAGATTGAGCGGGGGATTGCTAGATCCAATGGGGTTGATTTCAGGTGCAGTTTGACTTAAGTCACTTGAAGTGGATGTTTCTTTGTTTGTTTCCATGTTCTTGTGTTGAGATCTAGCTTGGACCATAAAATAAGGATCAATTTTCAGGAATATAGGAGTGAACCTCTAACTCCTTAGGTTGATCTAAACTTTAGGTACAAAAAAGAAAATCTAAGATGTTAAGGATCAAAGGATGGGGATGAGATAATGAAAGATGGGTGATGTGAATGATTGAACTCTTTAAGGAACCTTGAAGGAGATACTAGACTTTAGGACTTTTGGATTTTTGACTTGGATTTAATTTGGATTTGGTTTTGGTTTGATTTGGATTTGATTTTGATTTGGATTTGATTTGGATTTGATAATGAAATCATAAACTCCAAGAGGTTAGATGTTGTCTTGGAATAAACTTTTCCACAAGGTGATAATTTTAACTAAGTGTATGAAGAAGGATTAATCTAAACACACCTAATCAAACAAGATGATTTTGATTCAATTTAAAGGATTTTCCAAAAGTCTAGTATGAAGAATTTTTCAAAGATTTCTAAGAGTTTTTTGTTTGAAAGGTTTCGATTAATGTTTAGGGGTGGATGAGATTGTTGATTTTGATCCTAAATGAACTTAGAGAGACTTTTGTTTACAAGACCTGGGTATTGAAGAACATGCTATACTTCCAAGAACTTGCCAACCCTAAAAAGTGAGATACTCAAAATGTTGAAAAGGATTTGGATTTTGACAATAATAGAATGAATACAAATTGGGATTGTCCTTTGAAGCACGCTTGTAAAAGTTATAAACCAATCTTTCCCTAACTTCGTAAAGCATAGAATGACATTTCTTAAGATTTCTTGGACTAAGACGTTTGTTTCAATTGATGGAATTGGGTTTTGGAACTTTGATCTTGTAGGAAATCATTTGAGAAAAGACATGTGGGGTTCAATTTGTCTTTTATCTTTGCTTAATGAGTCCTTTTTACCAGAAACACTTTCTTTCTTAGCTTTTTAAACTAGATGTCTATCTTAATTTCTTTTCATCCCACAAAGTCCATTATGTGGAAATCAAAAGAATCAAGGAATAGTTCCCTAATGTTGACTTTAGAGAGCAATTTAAGATATAAATCCAAATACTTAGAACCCTCTAGGGATGAAATCCCTAGGGATAAGCATTAGCACTTGGATTTCTCAAAGGTATCTGCCTCTTCTAAAGGTTTGAAATTTGATGTCCTTGTTGAATGTTTGTTTTCAAGATTTTAGATCCAAACAATGTGTTTAACTAACTCAAAATTGCACAATCCTAGGATGGAAAATAAGATATTTGTTGAATTCCCACTTGGATAAATCCAGTTGCACTTATTTAGAGCGGATGACTAGAAGCTTGACCACATTGGCTCCCCTCCATGAAACTCACTTCTATGGGTCTGCCAAGCTTTCTCATGAATCTCCCATGATGAAATTTTCATCTCTACAAAGAATTGCAAGTATGTGGGACGGCTCCAGAGGTCTAACCTCTAACGCCAACAAATATCAGGATTTTGGATTCTAAACAAAGGTTCATAGTAAGGGCATCCAGTTTAGGGGTGCAATGATAAAATCCTTGTGAGAGATCTCCCAACCTTTAGAAAAAGGGATTTATGCATCATAAGGAAACTAGGGGAGAGATATCATGCATTGCTTCCCATTGTTTACGATTTTCATTGCAGCCACAAATTTATATAGTGTTTTGGAAGAGCCTTGCTTATGCTCGTTACTGCTTGGGTCATTCCCTTGGGGTGAGTACTTTTTACCATCAAGGTAGGCCCTCTAAAGGTAAACAAAAGTGAGTAAGTACATCCGTAGTTTGATCAATATTTGTTTGCATGAACAAAGAGAGAACACATGCGATGCCTTTTCTCACACTAGCAAGTTTTGTTCAATTTTAAAAACCCAATTTTGAAATTTGTAGGCAATCTTTTAGAAAACCTAATATCACAAAAATTCTTTTGATTCTCAAGATAATTGTGAAGCATGAGAGAAGTGCATACACATTTCAATGGTATTAGCTTGTAAAAAGGATTACAAAACAAGATAAGCACCTGCTCATTTTAATCCTCAAAGCAATGATGGATTCTTTTTATAGCACCAAAACCAAGTGTTTGAAGTTGTTTGTTCAATTTTTAAGACCCAAAATAAAATATAGTGAGTTTCTAAGGTTATTTTTAACCAACTTGACAAAGCTTGAGTTGTTTGTAAATTTTATGCCAAAATAATTCTAGTTGGTCCTAAAGCATGAATGGAAAATAACATATGATGGGTTATTTTTCCAATGAGTGTTTAAAAACACTATTACAATGAGTATCAAATAATTTTTCTTTCACTTATATGCTCCATGATCCCTTAAAACCTACAATCCAAGCTCCAAATGTTATATGAAATCAAGAAACAAGAAGATATGAGGGTTAGATAAATGATTAAGCATAAAAACCCTAAAACTTAGACCAAGTTACAATGTGATTTGACTTTAGGTGAAAATTGAAAATTTAACTCTATCAAAGTTGAGAAACACATACACCATTAGATATATTATGAAATTCTACCCCATTTCAAAAAAAAAACTCTAAAAAAGACCAAAATATGAACAAGATACGACCATTTTAAGATTGAGTGCAAAAGCAAGAAAACAAAGGCGTCACCATTTGAACACAAAGGCAGTGTTGCTGTATAGCGATGTTGGAATGATTGTGTCACTATTTGAGGATTTCAGCATCACTCTGCTAAATTTAACATTGCTCTGTGAAAAAACAAAGACCGTGTTTGCGTCGCTCTTTCCTCCAGCATCACTATTTGACTTAGAAAGACAAAAAATAGAAAAATAATGGAAATAGAGAAAAAACGTGTTAATTTTGAGATTTCTACCCTCCTTGTAGTGCCAAATATAGAATGCTTTGCCTAAAATTGCTCAAACATGGAATAAAAAGTAAACATTAGTCCTCAAACAAGTTTAAACCAAACATTCCCCATGAAATTCATTCAAACACAACAACAAGAAAACAAAGTGAAATATCAAATGAAAGCTAATGAAATCTCATTCAAAATGCTCAAACCAACATCCCATGGGGGAATTGGTGCTTCTTTGATGTGGAAAGAAGCCCTTTCCCAATTCCTTGATAAGCTTGATGATGATTGATTGATCCTTGATGCAAAATGCCAATAATCTAACTATGGATGATGATATTCTATGCTAACATGGATGAAATGTGGATGAGAATGGATTCAAAAGAGCATGATGATCTTACATGGATTGTGGATCCCAAATCAAGAGAGAAGCCCTCTATTTATAGTAAAGAAGGATGGAGAAATGAGAAATAGGAAGAATGTGGGATTAAACTTGAACCAATGGCATTGTGCCACTTGTCAACATGCTATTGAAGAGAGGTGGAGAATATTTTGAACAATGTGTAAGTTAATGCATATAGGTGGATTTTGAAATTCAAAAGATGGCTTGTGGAGGAAGAGTTATAAGATGAGTTAATGCCAAGTTGGCTCAAGAAAAGGATATGTGAGAGCCATAAATGTCAAAGATATGCAAGCTATAGAAGAGGAAAAACTAAGGCTTAAAGAAGAGGAGGAGAATAGACTGAGGGTGTTAAAGGAGAGGGAAGATAGGATTAGAGCTAAGAAACTTGAGAGAGATGCTCAAAAACAAAAATTGGAGAAGATGAGAGAAGATGTGGCTAGGCATAAGAAATTTAATGAAAATGTTTTTAAATTTACTGTTAAAATGACCAATGACATCCCTGAAATAATAGTCTTGATGGGAGTTTATGCTATTGATACCTATACCACATCTATCTCAACTACCAGAGCCTTAGATCCTCTTGCTACTACTAAAAAAACATCATTTATAGATCATAAGAAGAGGCTCATTGACTAGCCCAAGAAAACTACCTTCAATACTAGTACTACTACCCATACCTCATCTGTTCAAACCCCCACACATAAGGCCAAAATTAATCCAACTCCGTCTGCTGCACCTCCAGGTCTTGAGATATTAAGATTACAGTTGGAGAATGAAAAGCCGCAAGAAGATTCAAAGAAAGCTAAGATAGAAGCTTCTAATGCAGAGATGGCTAGGAAGATTGCTTTTCTTAAAATGTCCACACCCACTCTAGAGTTTTCAAGCTCTAGACATACTAGTAGTGAGACACACAAAAATAAGTTGGAAGGATATGCTCCTAGTGGAGATAGTGGTGGGGATCTTATGAGGGCCACACCGCCCAAAACCCATAGAAGTTACAACAATAGTACCAACACAAAAGATGTGAGATGAAAAAATGACCCACTTTCAATTATTTTTAGAAAATGAAATTACAGATTCAAAGCTTACATGCTACAACCTCATGGGCTTGATTTATTACAACAAAAATCAACTCTGAAAAGAAAATCTACTATTTAGAGCCACAATCTGCACTATTAGGGCCCCCACTTAACCCTTTTTATTTTCCCCAATAACCGCCTTAGAATATTCTAGAAAGTTCAAATTTCCCCATTTTATTTTGGCACCAAAAGTATCACCGTTTGATTTCTGGCCTAGGAAGAATTTTTTATGAAATTCACTTTTTTAGAGGAGAAACTTCGCAAGGCCATAACTTCTGATCTAGGAGTCCGATTCACTATTATTGTATATCATTGGAAAGCTCTCGTCGAGCTCTACAACACATGAATTCACCATAGGTTGGTTCAACCAATTTTTGAGCTGTTTCAGGGCCTCTAAAGTTTTATATCTAAATTTGAAGTTGCATTGGAGAAATTTCTCTGAACAAAAACATTAATTTCTCCCAAATCGTGAAGGGTATTGAGGTGATTCTTTTTGTGATCGGAAATTCTTTTTAGCTCTACTCCTTAGGGTAAATTTTCACATCCATACAAGTCTGTTTAGGCCAACTTACTAAAAATAGTAATTTCCCATTTTTCGCTATTTTTGATGCCTTACAGTCTTATACCCCTTAAGTGCCATCATGTGACTCAAAACAACTAAACAAAATAAAGAAAATATTTTTTTTTGGGTGATGCAAGATTTCCCTACACCGCTGGATGCTCCTACATTAGACACCCAGGGTAATTTGAAAAGTGACCTTGTCACTTCTCAGAAGTTAAAGGGAAACCAAGATGGTTAACCTCAACCTCAGACAACCATGATGAATCTTTAATAGGCCTTCCTCTCCATTTCACCAAGTACTCTGTGTATTGCTTGTTTCTTTTGCTTCTACCCACATGGCTATCCACAAATTCTTCTATCTCTTCCTTCTCTGAAGTAGGTGCTAGAATTTTCAACTATTCATTTATTAGCCCCTCCTCTATATCACTTTCATGATACTTTGTCAAATCAACAATGTTGAACATCAGAGAAATGTTTATTCCACTAGAAAACTCTACCTCATAAGTATTTCTTGAATCATGCTTCTTTAGAATCTTGCATGGTCCAAACTTCTTCATCTTTAACTTGTTGTATGTACCAAATGGAAGCCTTTCCTTTTGCAAATGAATCATGAATTCATCTCCTACCTATAACTCCTTATACCTCTTTTTCTGATATGCCTGAGCCTTATATTGTGAGCTCATCTTATTGATATGTTTCTTCACCTCTTCGTGCAAATTTTTTAGGTGCTTAGCAAAATCTTCAGCCTCAACACTACACTTCTCCCCCTTATCTATCTTTCTTAGTTTAGAAGCAGTTCTTGGACTACTCCCATATACAATCTGGAATGGTGATTTACCAGTGCTCCTATTGAAAGAATTGGTGTAAGCCAATTCTGCTTGTGGTATAATAAAATCCCATCCCTTGGGCTTATCTCCAACTAAGCATCTTAGCAGGTTTCCCAAACTTCTATTCACCACCTCTATTTGTCCATCAGTCAATGGATGGTGTGAAAAACTAAACTTTAAATTTG
>VDFB02000002.1:122389524-122408924 GCA_007258455.2 Sequoia sempervirens | reverse complement strand
AACCTTGTCATTTGATTTTTAAGCGCATTTACTACCTTTTGAAAGGTCAAATTATCTAGTGTCGCAATATAGCGATGCTAAAAGTGCAAAATTGACAATGCTAGGGCTCATATAGCGCCACTACTGTGAATTGCGATGCCGCGTCACAATTTGGTTTTATGGTTTCAAACTCCAAATGGTGACTTCATTGTGAATGGCGACGTCGCGGTCTAGTTTGAGTTTAGGTTTTTTAGGTCAAAAGGGATCACTAGTGTAAATAGCAACGTCATGGCCTGGTTTGCATTTTGAAAGGGTCTAGCGTCGCCGTTAGGAATTTTCAAATGGTGACGCCCTTGCAAATAGTGACACATTCATTGTTCTTGTATCAAAAAATCCAAACGAGGTTAGATTATTTTATAAATTTTGATGTTGTGGCTTCATGAGTGCAAGAGGATAGAGAACCTATGCTTTCACGCCAACATCGACCCTCAGTGCTGAGTAGATTGAGTGGTTTGCATGAGCTATAGTAGGAGCACTTAGGGGAGATCAACCTCTGGTATGTCACTTATGTTCCTACCATCAAGACCCACCTGGCGATGATGATTGCACTGGCCGAGAGGTGGCATAGCAAGACCTCATCCTTTCACCTTCCCACCGGTGAGGCGACTATTACTTTGGAGTACGTCTGGTGCATTTTGTGGGTATCGATTCATAGTGATCGAGTGATTTATGATGTTGATGTCGACACCGATGCATGCTTTGAGATCATGGAGACAGAGGAGCTCACATTCGCTAAGGGACAAATTGATTTAGAGTATTATAGAGGTCAGGTGCCGAATTTTCAACTGATTGTGGTTGTGATTATGTGGATTGGTAGCTCTAGATCAGCGAGGTCGATATTTTAGTCCAGGATGGGGCCTGGCCTAGGAGAGGATGCTACATAGGAGGAACTTGTTTGCCTGGGGACCAATGATGTTGGCCTCATTATACCATGATTTGCATGAGTTTTCCTACTGTGACAACTAAGTGATTGGTACCGACATTACATTATTGCACATCTGGGCCTAGGAGTACATTTCCATTCTTTGACTGATGGTCATTGTCGATGTAGTGCCCGATGACCCAAAAGTTTGGAAGTATTTGGGTGGCATCACCTTGAGGCATACAAGATGGCTAGGTATACCCCACTGGCGTCGAGTCATAAACGAGATGACAATATTCACATGGAGGCCCTGGTTATAGATGCCTGCATGGTATGATAATGTACAACAACTATTCTATGCTTGACAGGATTGACTGATACAGGGGAAAGAGCACACGATGATAGAGCGTTACTTGATAGATAGAGTAGCTTACCAGTTTGGAGATTTTCAAGATCGACTAGATGATTAGTATGTGGCCATCTTTTCTTGATCCTCTCAAGAGACCACATGGGGATGGACAATTTTAGCATCCGATGCAGCTGATTCCTTTCAGTAGTTGGTGGCTAAGCCATGGGCCTATGCCTAGGGATAGGTAGATCCAAACACTACACATGCCTATGATGATTGGTTTAGATCCCCACTATGACTGACAGTTCTAGGGGTAGCGCTTCCACAGAGGAGACCTTGAGGCATGAAAACTAGGAGAGCATAGGTGGGATAGGTTCTTGGAGCACCTAGGGGAGGTGGGCAGCCTCCCTAATAGCTAGATCAATAAATGGATCAGTAGAGGGACCAACAGCCTCACTAACCACATCAACCACCTTAGGTACAATAGCTAGATCAGCAGGATGCCTAGATTTAGCAGTTACAGGGGTAGGTTCAAGGGCTGCAGGCAGAACTACAGATAGTCATGGTTGAGAGGGATCAGGATAGACAACAGGTCCAAGCCCTCACTACAGAGAGAGATCATGAGTGCTAGCAGAGGCAATCGATAGAGTTGTATCCTATGTAGGAGGTCGGATGGAGGCAACAGTTGGAGAGTATGGTTGTTGTATCCTAGGGGAGGACAATACTTGCGCGGATGTACCATGAGGCCGTCAAAGAGGCTGAGTACTATAGGTTTAATTATTGGTAGGCTATACTTGCAGCAACTCCAATGCCAGATTACTCTCAACAGATAAGGATGAGACAAATAAATGATCGAGCCGAGAGACAGGAAAGAGAGGGGAGTAGCCACTAGGGCTAGCTACCACCTACAATTTTTTTATCACATCATTCAATTCTTTTTGGGACTCAGGCCTGTTTTTGATAGCCCTGTGGGCATTGTACACTGATTGATATACATACACATGATTCTAATTTGTACCATGACAATGATGATATATATATGATATGATTGATTTATTATGTGATGTGTCTATTTTATTTATGCTTTATAGATGGATGTATTTGATATTCTATACGCAATGTGATTCTATATGATATGATGTGATGTATGATTATGTAGATGTTCATGGATGTTATGAATGCAAATGATTTTTTAATATTTTTAGACTAACAAATCTATATTATGCCCCTAATGGATGATGCTATATGTTATGATTATGAGATGTTATGACATGCTCTTTTTCTTTTTTAGTATCTTTTTCATGTATGATATGATGATGCATATATGGATGATATGATGATGCCTATATGATTATGCAATGGATGCAAATGTATGGTTTATGAGATGCTTAGAATAACCAATCTATATTATGTAATGATGAAATGAAATGTATGTGAGATGATCAATGTTTCCTATTATATATGATACAAATGATATGTAGCATGCTGACAGTTTGTGGATGCGGGATGGATACATTATTAATGTTTTGATTAACTATCATGGTACCATGTTAGCGCAGAGAGAAGAAAGAAGAAATGAGCTGATGACAAGAGGATCCAACAAGTTCATGATATGATGATACTTTATTAGAAATAATGACGATGAATGATTGATGAGGTATTGCTTATCAAGAATTGGGATTTTAAAAGGGCTTACTTATGTTTGATAACACACATAGATACGATGTATCAAGATATAAAGAACCAGGATGGCGTTGTACCTAGTGTGATGGAATTTGACTTGACAATCATATAGGAGTATCTTTGTTCACACTTGGAATATGAAACCTTATTTAAAATGTAGTTCAGATATTTCAAATATCTTGGACCAAAAAATAGAAAAGTAAGCCTTCCTATGTGGTCAACAAGACACCTAAAACACCCTCCCTACAAACCAAAAAAAGTAAGCATGACCAAGGTTATATTACAAGAGTATCCAACAAGCACAACAAACAAAAGATAATGATTGTTTCCCTAGTCTTTTCTCTCTAAATCCCTTTGTTTGGACATCATCGAGAGGTCATCGAAATGAGTGCAATAAGTTAAAAGACAAAGATCAAAAAAACAAACAAGCTAATGTTCTTCATACCTTTAGCCAAGACTAAACTATGGTGATGCCTGATGTTGATGTCCATTGTAGGAAGGATGCATCCTAGGAAATGATGTTATCAGATAATTTTGGACTGATTGGATGATGGGTTATTAATACCAAGAGTTGACCAACTTGTTTACCTACTGACTTAGACTTGAGACCCTTTGCGCTTGAGTTTTCACTTTTAAACTACCAGACTTGTTTCTGATTGTCGCACCGAAGGTTGAGGGTGATGATGATTTATTATGAGTGGATGTTTATTGTGGGTGAAAGTGAGATGGGATAGATGGATATTTTTAGATATTTGGATGTTTTTGGGTATTTTTGAAATGTTTTGAGGCTATTTTCAGTATTTTCAAGATGTTTTGATTTTCAAATTTTCTAATGTTTTTGGTGTTTTTTAAGATTTTGAACAAGAACCTAACCTAAAGACCTATCCTAGGGGCCTTAGGGGTTGATCAAAGATTATCCTTTCCTACCTTATACATGCAGAGATCATGTAGTTCGACTAACATAGACTCATTTATTGGTGAGATATGAACAAATGGATTGCCAGTTATCATGATGGACTCCTAGAGGACTGACCTAAGTGTCTTAGGGGATGATCAAAGATCAACCTTGCCTACATTTAGAGCTCAGAGACCCATAGTTTGACAAGAAAAATTTATTTTCTTTTTGATTTTTTTTGACTTTTTGACCTATTTTTGGGTTTTGATGTTTTGAATGCTTTTGGATTTTTGGATTTTTTGAATATTTTTTGGATTTTCCGGTTTTAAGGAAGATTTCAAGAATATACATAAATCCAATCCAATGTAGGTATATGAACATGCCCCCAACTTGATGCAATATACTACTCCGATATAGGTAGGACAAACTGGCCTTGGGAATGAGCTGAGTAGTACTAGGAGGGATTATGATACGAACACAAGATCAAGCTATGATGCAGATGCGGATGAGTGATGGATGGATGTATGGAAATGTGATGGATGGATGATGCAAAACAAGCCACAAAGATCATGGTCGATGGAAAGTGCTTATTTACATGAGGTGCCTATTTTCTAGGTTTTCACCAAGGTACTTGCCCAAAGTGCCATCAAAGTGGTTTTCACTAGAGGACAATTTTTTTCTTTACTGTTTTCAATCCTTTTTCTATTTTTTTTGGATTTTTATATTTTTCATTTTTTTTGGATTTTTGGATTTACACCTTGGAAATTCTAGGCATAAAACTTTTTGAGATGGGAGCTATTCATAGGCTCCTGTAGAGGTTCACCTTATGGTGTTGATAACTTATATGCTCCTGATTTGTAGCTCACTGTGATGATGAAGGGTGCCAACCAATTGGGTTCAAACTTGCCCTTGATGTCTGTATTTGGAACATTTTTTTATTCTCCTTCAACACGAGCTCTCCGAATTGAAAGGTCTGAATCCTAATCTCTTTGTTCTAGCTCCTCTTGAGACGGTTTTGGTAGACTTGCAAATGATTCAAAGTGTCCATGCACTGCTCATCCAGTAGTTCTAGCTCATTCAACCATGACACCCAATATTCTTCATTAGTGATGAGATTTTTCAATGATATCCTTAAGGATGAGAGCTCAATCTCGATGGGGAGGATGGATTCTAATTTGCAGACTAGGGAGATAGGGGTTGCACCTGTTGGTGTGTGGATACTTGTTCGGTAGGCCCATAAGGTGGGATTCAACTGTAAGTGCCAGTCATGACCAACTTCATTAACTATTTTCTTGAGGATTTTTAAGATGGTTTTATTTGTAGCCTTAGCTTGGCCATTACCCTGGGGGTAGTATGGAGTGGAAAAGCAATGTTGGATATTGAATTTTTGGCATAAATCTTGAACATCTTAGTTTTGAAAGGTGTCCTGTTATATGAGATAATGGCTTGAGGGACACTGTAGCGAAAAATTAGGTAGTTCAAGACGAACTTGGAAATCTTCTTTCCTCTGATAGAGGTCATGGGAATGGCCTCTACCCACTTCATGAAGTACTCCATGGTAGTGATGATGAACTTATGTCCACTAGATGAAGTGGGTGTGATTTTTCTGATGAGATCAGGCCCCCATTGTGAAAAGGGCCAAGGTGTAATGATTGGGTGGAGCTCCTGAGCTGGTGCATGGATGAGATCCCCATGTTGTTGACACTGCAAGAACTTTCAGACATAGTCATGAGCTTCCCTCTCCATTGTAGGTCAACAGTACCCAGTCCTCACTAGTTTCTTATCCAAGGTCATACCACTTGAATGTGACCCACAAATTCCATTGTGTACCTCAGTTAAAGCAGTCAAAGCTTCCTCAACATTTACGCATCGTAAAAGGGTTCCTTCAATACTCCTACAGTATAGGGTGTCTCCTAAGATAAAAAAACAAGATGACTTCTTGACAAATTTTCTTTTAAGGTTCAGGGTGATATCGATGGGGAGGACTCCTATTCTCAAGTAGGTGTATATATCATGATACCAGGGATCACCAAGTCCAATGATTTCACGCACAAATTCAGAATTTGGTACCTTGAATGCTGGTATCAGAAGCTGCTCTACAAGGAATTCTTGCTTAGGGACGTTTCGTGGGATATCCAGTAGCGATCCAATTGTTACCATAGCATCCACTGCTTTGTTATTTTCCCTTGGCATTTTCTCAAACATGATATCAATGAAGAACTCTTTGAGGCTTTCCACCAATTTCTTGTATGGAGTCAGTTTTTCATCCTTCATTTGGCATTCATCATTTACCTGGTTGATGATTAGATGTGAATCTCCATAGAATTTGAGTGCCATGATCTGCCACTGTACTGCAATTTTGAGCCCTATGACAAGAGCCTCATATTCTGCAATGTTGTTTGTGCAACGAAAAGACAACTTATATGACTTGGGTATGCAATATCCTTATGGTGTGATGAAGAAGACTCCAGCTCCTAACCCATGCTATGTGTAGGATCCATCAAAATATACTTTCCAATGATCTTCTACACTTACATTAAAGATGGACTCATTGAGGAACTTTGATACAAGTGGGTTCTCTAAATATATCGGTGCCTCTACTAATTGGTCTGCAATTACTTGTCCTTTAATGGCCTTACATTCTACATACTCAATGTCATGTTTTGTCAGGATAATAACCCATTTAGCAGTGCGCCCTGTGAACGTTGCTTTAGAAAGTAGATACTTGAGAGGGTCTATCTTGGCAATGAGTTTTATCTGATGTGCTAGCATATAGTGCCTAAACTTCTGTGCGACAAAAATGACTGCTAAGAAAGCCTTCTCAATGGGTGTGTAATTCATCTTGTGTCCCACCATGGTTCTACTGATGTAGTAAATAGCTCTCTCTTTCCCATTTGCATCATGTTGTGCTAAGAGAGCACCAAGGGCTACTGCTATTGTTGATATATATAGGATCAAGGGCTTTCCTGGAATTGGTGGTGTGAGCAAGTACTCCTTGATCTTATTGAAATCTTGGTCACATTTCTCATCCCATTTGTATGCTACCCCCTTGTGGAGTAGATGAGAATATGGGATAGCCTTATCTGCTAACTGTGCTATAAACCAACAAATTTCTTTGACTTTGGCAGGGTCTATCTAAATTCCTCTCATAAATACAGTGTACCCTAGTAACTTTCCTGATTGTACCTTGAAGAAACACTTTTTTGGATTGAGCCTAACCTTGTATTCTTCTAGCTTGTCGAAGATGGAGCTTAGTGCCGCTATGTGATCTTGACGCTTCTTTGATTTGGCCAATATGTCATCCACATATTCTTCCATAGTTTTGTAAATTATGTGATGGAAGATTAGCATCATGGCTCTTTGATAGGTATCTCTTGTTTTTCTCAACCCAAATGGCATCATATTCCAGTAGTATGTCCCCCATGGACAAGTGAAAACCATTTTGTGTTGGTCATCCTTAGCTATCATGATCTGATTGTATCCTGAGAATTCGTCCATTAGTGATAGCATTTCATGTCCTACCGTCATATCCACAATCATGTCTATATTTGGGAGAGGGAAATCATCCTTGGGACATGCTTTGTTCAAATATCTGAAGTCAGTGTAGATGCAAACACCCCTAGTGGGATTTAATAGAGGTACAAGATTTGAAACCCACTCTAGATAATCAATTGGCCATATGAAACCAACATCAAGGAGCTTCTGTAATTCCATCTTGACCAATAAAGCTATTTGTGGATGCATCTTTCTCAGTTTTTATCTTACTAGTTTTGCTTCTAGATAGATAGCTAGATGGTGAACCACAACTTCTGGATCAAGAACAAGCATGTCAGTGTAGGTCCATGCAAATTTTACCTTTCTTTCCCTTATAAAATAAATTAGGAGTTCTTTTTCTTCTGTCAAAAGGGATTTTGTATAGTAGGTTATGTGTGGCATTTCTTCTATTCCTAGGTTGACTGGATTGCACTTCTTTGCTAAGACTGCTGACTCCTCTTGATGAATAACACTAAGGGGAATATTGAATCCCTCATCTTTTGGCACCTCAGAGAGTTTTTCACCATTGGATGCATCCTTTTTTTTTACTATTTTCGGGTCAGAGAGTGCCACAGTGTGGTTTTCACTCAAAGACCTAGAAATTATTCTCAAATTTTCACTTTTGCGACTAATGGATTCAATCATTTCCCCATAGTAGGCATGTGCGTCTAGCTAAATGTCAAACCCAACTTTATGATCCCCACATGGCAGAGTATCCCAAAATCCCATGAATTCTGAGATATCCTCATCATTTTTGAATGTGTCTAGAATTGGTGGTCCTCATTGGTCATAATCGATGAGTTGGGGGTAGACAAGTTTTAACTCATTGGTTTGGTTGTTTGACTCAAAAGATATGGTACTAATCATGAGAAGGAAGGAATCCTAAAACAACATGGGTAGGTCAGTTATGGGATCCTCATCACACACATCAGTTATGTCAAAGGTATAGTTGTCTAAGGGAAAACTATGGATACCGGTAACTGAGGGGGAGATTTGATTTTTTAACTGGGGCACTTTTACCAAGAATGGTTATTTTCAATGGGGTACATCCAAGGCCAAGATTCCTTATATGCTTCTCAGGAATGATAGGTTCTAGAAGACCATTATCATTTTTTCCAAGTTTCTTGTTTTCATTGTAACCCCATGCATTATCTGTAGTCCTTTGCTATTATCATCCATGGGAAGATCAGGCATGGGCCTTTCATCTTGGTATAGCAGACTTGATATATCCTTTTTGTCTACCACTTCCTGGCTTAGGTCTCCCCAACATTTGAATTTGGAGGGGTTTTCTTTAAAGGTTTGGGCTAATGTTTCAATTGGTTGGGGCTTCCCATGAGACCTAGGAGATTGAGGTGACTCTCCTATTAAAAAGGCACTCTTTTTCATTTTGTAATCCCCACATCCATTATCTTGGATAATGACCTTGATATCAGAGATGTCTAGAATGGCGATTGAATTTGTCTCAGAAGTGGAGGCTAATGTGGATGGGTCTACATATGGAGTTTTAGGACCTTCATCATTCTTTGGGACTTGAGGAATTTTGTAGTACTTGGATTCCAGGTTCTTGCAATAATAAAATGGCTCAGGATCACCATGGACTATGACCTCTTGATTTTGATAGGGAAACTTGACACATTGATGGAAGGTAGATGTGACAACTTTCATTCCATGGATCCATGGGCACCCCAGGAGATTATTATAAGGTAATTCAAGATCAAGGACCTGACATGTGGTTTCCATGATGGCTAGCCCTACTTGAATAGGGAGTTGAATAGTGCCTTGAGACACTCTTTCCTAATCATCATATGCCCTGATTGTAGTACCTTTACCTTTTTCAATGATGTCCTTAGAGAATCCTAGATTATTTATTAGCTTAAGAGAATAGATATTTAGACTTGCACCCCCATCCACCAAGACCATTTTGACTTTATTTTTATGGACTAGGACTTCAAGATGGAGTGCACAGTTATGAGATGGTTGATTTGGGAATTCCTAATCAGAAAATGTTAGGAGATGTGGGGTGGTGATATGTCCAACCATAGCTTGGAATTGGTCTGCATCAAGATCTGTGGGGATAGTGGAAGAAGCTAATGCTTCCTCTAGGATTTTTCTATGTGTGGGTGAGATCTTCAACAACTCCATGATGGAGATATGAGCGAGGGTTATTTTCAACTGGTCCAAGACATTATAACCATTGAGAATGGATTTTAGATTAGAGGATGGTGCCTTGGATGATTGGGATGGTATAGAAATGGTAACCTTACCACCACATGTGGTGACTCCACAATCGGCTTTGGCTCCCTTGACGTTGACAATAGTGAACCATTCATCTAAGGATGCAACAACATGATAATAAACATGGTTTACATTTCCATACTTTGTATTTCCATTGTTGTTCCCTTTATTGTGATTTGGCATCGAATTCATGTATATCTTAAGGTCTTGATTTCCTGCAGGTTGTTCAATGTTTATGGTTTTGTCATTGATAAGGTCTTGGATCAAGTTTTTTATTCTCATGCAACTGGCCATTGTGTGTCCCTTGATTTTATGAAAATTGCAAAGGTGATTTTCATTATACCATGGTGGTTTCACTTGGGGATCTTGATAATTCTCATAAATGAGGATCTTAATGAGATTCTCTTGTACCACTTTTTTCATGATAGATTCAATTGATTCCCCTAGGGGTGTGTATTTTTTTTTGGGGGGATACTTGTTTCGTGGGGGTGGTCGCCCTTGATTATTTAGATTATTGACCACTTGATTGTTTGGTTGTTGTGATACCATGTTGGCTTGTGTGTTGCTTTAGTTGTTGACTTGTGGTTGTTGGTATGATTGTGTGTTTTGATTTGGAGCACTGATTATAACCTTGGCATCAACCACACCATCATTAGTGACATTTTTGTTTTTTCCCATGTGCAAGGTTTTTCATTGTAACTGGTTGATGGGCGATTGTCTTGATATTCTTGATATGTGGGTGTCCCCCCTTGTGCAATAAGGGATCTTTCGATGTTAAGCACCTTGGGGATCAAATGGTCATATGTGGTGATGCATTGCATTTTTAGATGGAAGGACAAGGTTTTTTTGAGATTGGTGATGATCAAATTTGTTGTTCTTCTAGAATGGTCCATTTTCTCTTGTTGGACTTGCATTTCCATTGTTGTAAGAAGGATTCAAATGTTTCCCCCTTAGCTTGTTTGAGAGAAGATAGTTCCTCTAGACTCACATCCATGCGTATGTTGAATGTTTAGTTCTGTATGAATGCGTCCACAATTTCTTGGAACTTTTTGATTCTTGGAGGAAGGTGAGAGAACCATTCCATTGCTGGTCCAGCCAAACTTCAAGGGAATAGTCACATTAGATAGGTGTCATCGTATACAACTTCCATACAATGTACCTAGAATTCCTTGATGTGATCTTCAGGATTTCCCATCCCACGATATTTGTCAAATTTAGGGATTTCAAACCCTTTTGGAAATGAAACCATCACAATGCTTCTATTGAATGGATAGGGGCATAAATTGTTTGGTGTTTTCATTATTTTTCTAGATTGGAGGTCTAGCACTTGTTGTGAGAGAAATCTGATTTGTGTCATCACATCATTTTGCTAATCAGGTGGTGGGATGAATGTGTTTTGGGGTGGTTTGATTTATTGAGTAGCAAGTGGGGTGTTTTTAAAGTTTTTGGGAGGTTGTTGCAATCTTTGTTGTGCAATCAATGCTTGTTGGTATGCCTGCAATTGCTGTTGTGCCAACAATGCTTGTTGTTGGGCTAGTTGTTGAGCTACTTCTTGTTGTGCTTGGTACTATTGAAAAGCTTGCTGATATGCTTGCTGTTGAGCTGCTTTGTATTGTGCTTGTGCTTATGCTTGTTGGGCTTGATATTGGGCTTGTGTCTGAGCTTGAGCGTGTTGGGTGGCTTGTGCAACCTGGGCAGCCTATGTAGCTTGCACAACTTGGGCAACTTGGGAGGCTTGTTGCTGTTGCAATAAAGCTTGGGCTTGGACAACCTATTATGCTTGTTGTGTGGCTTACTATGCCTACACTTGTTGAGCAACTTGTGTAGCTTGTTCAGCTTGAAACTACTGAAGTGCTTTTTGGTAGGCTTGTTGAGCTGCTTGCAATGTAATGCTGTATTAGTTTTCCATGTTTGGTCTCGATGGTGGAGGTGGAGGATTCAAAATAGTGTGAGATGTTGTGATGAGGGTTTGTTGAGGTGGTTGTTAAGGTGTTGTTGGATTGATGATAGGAGGTTGTGTGGTAGATGGTGCGGTGGATATGCTAGGTCCTTGGGGGACCACATTTATAGATGTTGCAACGATTGATTTTGTTGTTTGGATTGGTGCCACCTAGTGTTGCGATATCAGTGGCATGATTGGAGGATTTGGTATGTTGATTTTATTCATGATTGGAGGATTATTTTGATTATTTTGATTGAGGATTGGTGTGGACGTTAGTGGTAGAGGGGGAAATGGTGGGAAGATGGGTGGTGTGTTTCGTTGGGAAAATGATGATGATGAGGGATCAAAGATTCCCCCTTGTCCAAATAGTCCACCTTCCCCTTGTGAAGTCATGGGGAGAGAGACTTGTGTGTTAAGGGAATATGCCGGTGTTGCAAAGAAAGTGGATGGATTGTTGGGGTCATGAAAGACAAGTGGAACATATGAGTGTTTCATATTTTGGGGAACAATATTTGGTTGACCCAAGATGGTATTTTCATCCAAGTCTTGGTTATTCACAAGGGGATGTGTTTGAAGAGAATGGAGCAATGAACTCCCCTTGGTAACTATGGGTTGACTTGGAGCATGGGATGATATTGGTTGTGGGATGGTTTGAATGATGCTTTGGAAGGAATGTGTGAATGAGACTGGCGGCATAATCCCAAGAGGTTTCTCCACAATACTGCTTACATCATAATTGGAAGGGAGTTTAGCCCCTTCCTTTGCTAGTTCTAACATGTATTGTGAAGGATTAAGCCTCATCATTGTGTTGAAAATTTTGTGATTTTCAGGGTTTTGGACCATTTCTATGATTTTATCTTGAGTCATTCCTAGGACATTGTCAGTGATATCCTCCACTTGGCAACGTCCCACTTGAGGATCTTGTGGTATTAGAGAAAGATTGAGTGGGGGATTGCTAGATCCAATGGGGTTGATTTCAAGTGCAGTTTGACTTAAGTCACTTGAAGTGGATGTTTCTTTGTTTGTTTCCATGTTCTTCTTTTGTTGAGATCTAGCTTGGACCATAAAATAAGGATCAATTTTCAGGAATATAGGAGGTGGACCTCTAACTCCTTAGGTTGATCTAAACTTTAGGTACAAAAAAGAAAATCTAAGATGTTAAGGATCAAAGGATGGGGATGAGATAATGAAAGATGGGTGATGTGAATGATTGGAATCTTTAAGGAACCTTGAAGGAGGTACTAGACTTTAGGACTTTTGGATTTTTGACTTGGATTTAATTTGGATTTGGTTTTGGTTTGATTTGGATTTGATAATGAAATCATAAACTCCAAGAGGTTAGATGTTGTCTTGGAATAAACTTGTCCACAAGGTGATAATTTTAACTAAGTGTATGAAGAAGGATTCATCTAAACACACCTAATCAAACAAGATGATTTTAATTCAATTTAAAGGATTTTCCAAAAGTCTAGTATGAAGGATTTTTCCAAGATTTCCAAGATTTGTTTTTTTGAAAGGTTTCAATTGATGTTTGGGGGTGGATGA
This sequence comes from Sequoia sempervirens, assembly GCA_007258455.2. Lineage (NCBI taxonomy): Eukaryota > Viridiplantae > Streptophyta > Pinopsida > Cupressales > Cupressaceae > Sequoia > Sequoia sempervirens. The sequence continues at coordinate 122,395,840 of VDFB02000002.1, read as the reverse complement.
GAGTGTTGATTTTGATCGTAAGTGAACTTAGAGAGACTTTTGTTTACAAGACCTAGGCTTTGAAGAACATGCTATACTTCCAAGAACTTGCCAACCCTAAAAAGTGAGATACTCAAAATGTTGAAAAGGACTTGGATTTTGACAATAATAGAATGAATACAAATTGGGATTGTCCTTTGAAGCATGTTTGTAAAAGTTGTAAACCAATCTTTCCCTAAATTCGTAAAGCATAGAATGATGTTTCTTTAGATTTATTGGACTAAGACGTTTGTTTTGATTGATGGACTTGGGTTTTGGAACTTTGATCTTGTAGGAAATCATTTGAGAAAAGACATGTGGGGTTCAATTTGTCTTTTATCTTTGCTTAATGAGTCCTTTTTACCAGAAACACTTTCTTTCTTAGCTTTTTGAACTAGATGTCTATGTCTTAATTTATTTTCATCCCACAAAGTCCATTATGTGGAAATCAAGAGAATCAAGGAATAGTTCCCTAATGTTGACTTTAGAGAGCAATTTAAGATATAAATCCAAATACTTAGAAGCCTTTAGGGATGAAATCCCTAGGGACAAGAATTAGCACTTGGATTTCTCAAAGGTATTTGCCTCTTCTAAAGGTTTGAAATTTGATGTCCTTGTTGAATGTTTGTTTTCAATATTTTGGATCCAAACAATGTGTTTAACTAACTCAAAATTGCACAATCCTAGGATGGAAAAAAAGATATTTGTTGAATTCCCACTTGGATAAATCCAGTTGCACTTATTCAAAGCAGATGACTAGAAGCTTGACCACACTGACTCCCCTCCACGAAACTCACTTCTATGGGTCAGCCAAGCTTCATTTCTCATGAATCTCCCATGATGAACTTTTCATCTCTACAAAGAATTCCAAGTATGTGGGACGGCTCCAGAGGTTTGACCTCCTGACGCCAACAAATATTGGGATTTTGGATTCTAAACAAAGGTTCATAGTAAGGGAATCCAGTTTAGGGGGTGCAATGATAAAATCCTTGTGAGAGATCTCCCAACCTTTAGAAAAAGGGCTTTACGTATCATAAGGACACTAGGGGAGAGTTATCATGCATTGCTTCCCATTGTTTATGATTTTCATTGTAGCCACCAATTTATATAGCGGTTTGGAAGAGCTTGGCTTATGCTCGTTACCGCTTGGGTCGTTCCCTTGGGGTGAGTACTTTTTACCATCAAGGTAGGCCCTCTAAAGGTAAACAAAAGTGAGTAAGTACATCCGTAGTTTGATCAATATTTGTTTGCATGAACAAAGAGAGAACACATGCGATGCCTTTTCTCACACTAGCAATTTTTGTTCAATTTTAAAAACCCAATTTTGAAATTTGTAGGCAATATTTTAGAAAACCTAATATCACCAAAATTCTTTTGATTCTCAAGATAATTGTGAAGCACGAGAGAAGTGCATACACATTTCAATGGTATTATCTTGTAAAAAGGATTACAAAACAAGATAAGCACCTGCTCATTTTAATCCTCAAAGCAATGATGGATTTTTTTTATAACACCAAAATGAAGTGTTTGAAGTTGTTTGTTCAAATTTTAAGACCCAAAATAAAATCTAGTGAGTTTCTAAGGTTATTTTTAACCAATTTGACAAAGCTTGAGTTGTTTGTAAATTTTATGCCAAAATAATTCTAGTTGGTCATAAAGCATGAATGGAAAATAACATATGATAGGTTATTTTTCCCATGAGTGTCTAAAAACACTATTACAATGAGTATCAAATAATTTTTCTTTCACTTACATGCTCCATGATCCCTTAAAACCTTCAATCCAAGCTCCAAATGTTATATGAAATCAAGAAACAAGAATATATGAAGGTTAGATAAATGATTAAGCATAGAAACCCTAAAACTTAGACCAAGTTACAATGTGATTTGACTTTAGGTGAAAATTTGAAAATTTTAACTCTATAAAAGTTGAGAAACACATACACCATTGGATATATTATGAAATTCTATCCCATTTCAAAAAAAAAATCTCTAAAAAAGACCAAAATATGAACAAGATACGACCATTTTAAGATTGAGTGCAAAAGCAAGAAAACAAAGGCGTCGCCATTTGAACACAAAGACAACGTCGCTATATAGCAATGTTGGAATGATTGTGTCACTGTTTGAGGATTTCAGCATCACTCTGTGAAAAAACAAAGACCGCATTTGCGTCGATCTTTCCTCTAGCATCACTATTTGACTTAGACAAAAAATAGAAAAACAATGGAAATAGAGAAAAAAATGTGTTAATTTTGAGATTTCTACCCTCCTTGTAGTGCCAAATGTAGAATGCTTTGCCTAAACTTGCTCAAACATGGAATAAAAAGTAAACATTAGTCCTCAAACAAGTTTAAACCAAACATTCCCTATGAAATTCATTCAAACACAACAACAAGAAAACAAAGTGAAATATCAAATGAAAGCTAATAAAATCTCATTCAAAATGATCAAACCAACATCCCATGGGGGAATTGGTGCTTCTTTGATGTGGAAAGAAGCCATTTCCAAATTCCTTGATAAGCTTGATGATGATTGATTGATCCTTGATGCAAAATGCCAATAATCTAACTATGGATGATGATATTCTATGCTAAAATGGATGAAATGTGGATGAGAATGGATTCAAAAGAGCATGATGATCTTACATGGATTGTGGATCCCAAATCAAGAGAGAAGCCCTCTATTTATAGGAAAGAAGGATGGAGAAATGAGAAATAGAAAGAATGTGGGATTAAACTTGAACCAATGGCATTGTGCCACTTGTCAACATGCTATTGAAGAGAGGTGGAGCATATTTTGAACAATGTGCAAGTTAATGCATATAGGCGGATTTTGAAATTCAAAAGATGGCTTGTGGAGGAAGAGTTTTAAGATGATTTAATGCCAAGTTGGCTCAAGAAAAGGACATGTGAGAGCCATAAATGTCAAAGATATGCAAGCTATAGAAGAGGAAAAACTAAGGCTTAAAGAAGAGGAGAATAGACTGAGGGTGTTAAAGGAGAGGGAAGATAGGATTAGAGCTAAGAAACTTGAGAGAGATGCTCAAAAAAAAAAATTGGAGAAGATGAGAGAAGATGTTGCTAGGCATAAGAAATTTAAGGATTTTTTTTTTAAATTTACTATTAAAATGACCAATGACATCCCTAAAATAATAGTCTTGATGGGAGTTTATGCTATTGATACCTATACCACATCTATCTCAACTACCAGAGCCTTAGATCCTCTTGCTACTACTAAAAAAACATCATTTATAGATCATAAGAAGAGGCTCATTGACTAGCCCAAGAAAACTACCTTCAATACTAGTACTTACCCATACCTCATATCCCCACACAGGCCAAATTAATCCAACTCCTCCCGTGTCTGAGATATTAAGATTACAGTTGGAGAATGAAAAGCTGTAAGAAGATTCAAAGAAAGTTGAGATAGAAGCTTCTAATGCAGAGATGGCTAGGAAGATTGCTTTTCTTAAAATGTCCACACCCACTCTAGAGTTTTCAAGCTCTAGACATACTAGTAGTGAGACACACAAAAATAAGTTGGAAGGATATGCTCCTAGTGGAGATAGTGGTGGGGATCTTATGAGAGCCACAACGCCCAAAACCCGTAGAAATTACAATAATAGTACCAACACAGAAGATGTGAGATGAAAAAATGACCCACTTTCAATTATTTTTAGAAAATGAAATTACAGATTCAAAGCTTACATGCTACAACCTCATGGGCTGATTTATTACAACAAAAATCAACTCTGAAAAGAAAATCTACTATTTAGAGCCACAATCTACACTATACAGGGCCCCCACTTAACCTTTTTATTTTCCCCAATAACCCCTACATTCTAGAAAGTTCAAATTTCCCCATTTTATTTTGGCACAAAGTATCACCATTTGTTTTGGCACTTGGGAGAAATTTTTATAAAATTCACTTTTGAAGGGACAGGCTGCAGACCATAACTTTTGATTCGAGGTCAGATTTTCCTGTGTCTCGTTGGAAAGCTCTCAACTGAGCTCTATACATGTATCCATTTCATAGTTTAGTTCAATTAATTTTTTTCAGCAGGCTGTTTGGAATGCTCTAAGTTTTATATCTAAATTTGAAATTTGCATTGGAGAAATTTCTCTGAACAAAAACATTGTTTCTCACAAGCTGAAGGGGTATTGAGAATTGATTCTTTTGTAGTAGAAATGTTTTTTGGCTCACACTCCTTGGGAGTAAATTTTCACATCCATATGAGTCCGTTTAGGCCGACTTACTAAAAATAGTAATTTCCCATTTTTTGCTATTTTTGACGCCTGACAGTCTTATACCCCTTAAGTGCCATCATGTGACTCAAAACAACTAAAGAAAATAAAGAAAACAATTTTTTTGGGTGATGCAAGATTTCCCTACACCACTGGATGCTCCTAAATTAGACACCCAGGGTAATTTGAAAAGTGACCCTGTCACTTCTCAGAAGTTAGAGGGAAACCAAGACGGTTAACCTCAACCTCAAACAACCATGATGAATCTTTAATAGGCCTTCCTCTCCATTTCACCAAGTACTCTGTGTATTGCTTGTTTCTTTTGCTTCTACCCACATGGCTATCCACAAATTCTTCTATCTCTTCCTTCTTTGAAGTAGGTGCTAGAATTTTCAACTATTCATCTATTAGCCCCTCCTCTATATCACTTTCATGATACTTTGTCAAATCAACAATGTTGAACATAGGAGAAATGTTTATTCCACTAGAAACTCTACCTCATAAGCATTTCTTGAATCATACTTCTTTAGAATCTTGCATGGTCCAAACTTCTTCATCTTTAACTTATTGTATGTACCAACTGGAAGCCTTTCCTTTTGCAAATGAACCATGAATTCATCTCCTACCTAGAACTCCTTATACCTCTTTTTCTGATCTTCCTGAGCCTTATATTGTGAGCTCATCTTATTGATATGTTTCTTCACCTCTTCATGCATATTTTTCAGGTGCTTAGCAAAATCTTCAGCCTCAGCACTACTCTTCTCCCCCTTATCCATCTTTCTTAGTTTAGAAGCAGTTCTTGGACTACTCCCATATACAATCTGGAATGGTGATTTACCAGTGGTCCTATTGAAAGAATTGGTGTAATCCAATTATGCCTGTGGTATAATAAAATCCCATCCCTTGGGCTTATCTCCAACTAAGCATCTTAGCAGGTTTCCCAAACTTCTATTCACCACCTCTATTTGTCCATCAGTCAATGGATGGTGTGAAAAACTAAACTTTAAATTTGTCTTTAACTTCTTCCATAATGTCCTCAAGAAATAACCAAAAAATTTGGTATCTCTGTCTGAAACTATACTCTTTGGTAGACCATGTAGTCTCACCACCTCTCTAAAAAACAACTTTGCAACATGAATACAGCATCAGCGGCGGGTCTTGTATGGAATGGAAATGTATACATATTTAAAAATCCATCCCACCACAAATGCTAGGTCATGCCTTCCTCGGTCATCGCCCAGCAGAGCCAAGAACAAAATCCATGCTAATATCCTCCATAGCCTCACCAGAATTGAGGTAATGGTGATACAATCAGGGTATTAGGCTTGTTCCGCTTCCATTTGACATACTCGGCTTTGTACAAAATTCTTCATAGCGCTATGGCCAATAATAATTCTCGATAAAAGAGCAATGGTCTTATCTCAACAAAAATGTCCAACCAATCCTCCACTATGCTTCTCCTTGATTAGATTATCTCTCATAGAACTCCTTAGAATGCATAATTGGCTTCCTCTAAACAACATTCTATCTTGGATTAAGAAATACAACCATCTCATCCTATCCAATGTAATAGGTTCCAAACAAGATTTCCAAGCTTCTGCAAAGTATGGATCTTTAGGATACAAACTCTTGAGTTCATTGAACCCAACAACCTCAATATTCATTTCTATCAACAAAGTTTTCCTTCTACTCAAGGCATCTGTAACTCTATTTGACCTTCCACTCAAGTGCTTCAAAACAAAAGTATAACTCTATAAAAACTCAACCCATTTTAAGTACCTTTGATCAAACTTTCCTTGACTATTGAGATACTCCAAAGCCCAGTGATCAGTATATAAAAAAAATTATTTTGGCAATAAATAGTGTCTCCATTTCTTCAAAGCTTGAACTATTGCATAAAACTCTTGATCATAGAAAAAATATTTCTTCTTAGCATCATTTTAACTTCTTACTAAAATAGGCAATAGGCTTACCTTCTTGACTCAAAACAACTCCTATGGCAGTGCCACTAGCATCACAATCTACCTAGAAGACCTTATTGAAATCTAGAAG